>JAAAKM020073195.1:213939523-214000133 GCA_010016025.2 Alatinidae sp. Z8VKAUB7J3
CGGGGTATGTAGAAGCTGCGTTTGCTGAGCTGCAGCAAGCCGCACAGCAGGCGACAGCATAAGGCTGAACGGAAACGGATAAGAGTGGAAAGAGGAGTTTAAGTGATGGCAGATAATGCAAAAAAACCTGAGGCACCGAATCCTGCTCAAGCATTCGGCGAGATGGTCACACAGTGGGAACGTAACTTCGATGCGTTTGCAAATCAGGTGATAGGCACCGAGGCATACAGCCAGGCTCGATGATTGGTACGCCGTTGATCAACGCGGATTGGTGATTGACCTGACCGATGGCCACCCGGATCTTGGGAAAATCCAACGGCTTGGCTACGAAGTGCTGACGATCCAACAACGACGCATCGGAACGCTGGCCCGATGTATTCAACGATGGACCGGCGACCAGCCGCCCGGCGATGTGATTCATGATGCGATTGAAGAGTACCTTGCGGTGTGATAACCAATAGCCATCGAAAGACGGTTTTCGGGCAAGAAACGAAAGAATCGAACGCATGAATGATTCCAACTCGGCTTCGGAGGGCCTATTCAATCACCGTTACCAGCGGTTGGTGTTGCAGGATGATCACATCATCAAAACGATCGATATTCTTCAAACACGAATCAGCGAGCGGTTTCCCGATTCGGGGTTGTCCAAGTTGTGCGCCGAATTTCTTCTCGTCGCCCGACAGGCATCCAAACGTTCCGCATGGATCAGCCGTCCTATTTTTTGGATCCGGGCCTTGGGATACTTGTTGGTCGTTGCGCTGATTGCTTTGTTGGTCGCGATCGTGTTTTCAGCGGTACGGACTGACAGCGGACAGCGTTTGACGTTTGTTGAATTCATTCAAACGTTTGATGCTGGATTGAACGGGATGATCTTTATCGCCGTTGCGATCTATTTTCTGGTCAGCTTTGAAACTCGCATCAAACGACGTCGCGCGCTGGCGGCAGTGCACGAACTGAGATCGATCGCCCACATCATTGATATGCACCAGTTGACCAAAGATCCCGAACGCGTGCTGAATAGCAATTGGTCCAGCACGGCGCATTCGCCAAAAAACAAAAGTAAGGATTGTTTTCTAACTTTACACTGTCCAAATACTTTACTCCATATATTCCCCGCATTTTTCCCCATATATACGAACGTCGAAAAACGTTGTATATATGGATAAACGAGGCCAACCAAGTATGCAACTATAAATTCAACATTTTGTTAGTACTTCGAAGACACAGAAGGGTGTGCCACCTTCATTGGGAATTTATTTTACATTTAGGCAAGATTAAAGAACAAAATCTACATCAAGACATTGAATGAACTTTGTCATTGAACTCTCTTTGAAAAAATCTAGTGAATAACCCGGAAGTTCATTATTTTGTGAATGACCCGAAAGTTAATTATTTTGTTTTGTATTAAGATGTTAGTTTCAATTTTAATACTTCAGTATTTCTATTGATGACTGTCGCTGTGTATATGATCGAAATATCTAGACCTTTGTACCTGTTTTCACTGTCTAAATAAGCGGACTTATCCCCATTTGAACGTTTGTTTGTTAATATGGTTGAGAAAGTTTGTTATTAATATGCTATACAGAAGACAGAGCAAACAAAATCCTAAAGTCGTGTTATACAGCTGACTGGTGTAAGATTAGCATCTCAAATGTGGCTTTTATTGTTTTGACTTCTGGATTCCTCTTCTGTCTTTGCTTTATTTTAATTTGATCAAAATATTCCAAATACGTAATTTGGCTTTGCTCTGTACCTACTTTTGCATCCAAACCTCTTTCTGACTTATACAGGCAGTCAGAGCCAAAAACGTATTATATAATATTTTCGTAAGCCATAACTGTACATATGCATGTTTATAGACCCGAGGAGTTTTTTCGAGCGGAGGTCTTTTTAAAAACCTTTTTATTCTAATTTATATAATTAATGAAAAACGGTAAAAACGTTTTAAAAGGCTAATATAATTAATTCAATAGCATAATAATTAATATAAATAGCCTACAACACCTATGTGAATTTGTATGGTTTGTTCTTTGGTCCACATAAGCT
This sequence comes from Alatinidae sp. Z8VKAUB7J3, assembly GCA_010016025.2. Taxonomy (NCBI): domain Eukaryota; kingdom Metazoa; phylum Cnidaria; class Cubozoa; order Carybdeida; family Alatinidae; species Alatinidae sp. Z8VKAUB7J3. Next base: position 213,941,570 of record JAAAKM020073195.1, read on the forward strand.
TTTTGGACCGTGAAGGGTAGTCGAAAATAAAACTAACCTTATCGCCTTAGCCTTCTACCCTTAAATTTACTTATTCCATATAAATCTGCTTCTGGTACTAGGCATAACCTATGTCCCCTCCCACAGAAAGATCCACCCTCAAGCAGAAAAATTTTACCCAGAACGTTATCCTTTATCTAAAGTTGATCAGACTAGAGAAAGTATGAGTAACAAAAATAATGAAGAAAAAAAGAATTATGTGTACATGGCAGAAAAAATTATAGGTTCCAAAAACTAGTAAAAACATTTAGGAATTATGCATGACATTTAGCCATTAACTTTTGAAAATTGGAGCTTTGCCAAGTGCTGAAGCTTAATTAAGCGATTTCAAAGAGACTGGCATTACATAGACCGTTCATGCTGTTAATTGTCACCAAATATACATGCTAAGGTTGACAAAGCGCAAAATTCAAAAGCGGAAAAGCATGATAAATAATTTTATTAAAGCATTTGAACTTAATCAGTTTCGTCAACTAGAAGCGGGGGAAGGGGGGCATCCTTCTCCCAAGATTATTTTTGTACTCTAGATTTTGAAAATACCCTTTGTTTAAATGTTCACTGAAAAATGGCTTATTTTAATATTTTAACAGAAAAAAAATGAAAAACATCAAAATTGCGCCCAATGAAATATTTATTTATTTATATTTATAACCTTTCATAAAAAATATTATGCGAAGTTTCTCTGTTTTTTTTTAGAAGTGGGGCGGGCTTGCATAAAAAAAACGTGAATCAAAATTATAAAAAAAAACTTTTGATGTTATTATTGCTAATGACTAAATATTTAGCTTCAGTTCAACTGGGTGAAGAATCAAACAGGCTAAATCTGCATCATAGTACAGAGGGAATATTTATTCTCCTAATATGGATATTTTGGCTTGTAGAAAAATATGAGTTTAGTGATATGCTTTTTAGTGCATATGGACGTATTTTCTAATAATTCTTGTTATTAGCTTTCATCCCTTTTAATTACAAAAAAATCACGCATATTCATAACGATTCTAAGATTGCTCAAAATCATCAACTGTATAGGATTCTTGATTTCAAAGCTCATTGCATAACACCTCTTTCTTTGGTTTCTGAACCAAGCCAAAGTCTATGCTGTAAACAGATAATTAGAGCCAGCACGATTGAATTTAGTAAATGCTTACGTAAATGTAGTAGTAATTGAAATTGGCAAATCAGATTAATCACAATCGATTTAAATTACATGTTCTTACTTTTGCCCCATGTGTCAAGATATGGGAAAGAAAATGTTTGTCATCGGATGTGTTATGGAGAGTGTAGTTTTGATGGAAAATGGCAGGCGAGTATAGTGAGTGATGAGTGATGAGCATTCTGTAAGCATCAAAAGGTTAGGAAGATCTCTCAGCTAACAATGGAGAACAGAAGCAGATTTTCGCTTATTTTTGGGCTATGTTGTGTAATATCTTATTGGGTTATATTCTAATCGTGGTTTGAAGTCTTAGCTTTCTATTCTTCTAAACTTTTTTAACTGTGAAAAAAACACCCTGAGCCTTAGCTATTCTACTTTTAACATCTTCACTGCTCCCACCCTACCAAGCTAAGTTAAGCTGCCCGCATGATTAATCTTTTCGTTATCCAGCGGCACCTTTTTATCTTCACTTATTCCTAGCCTTAATACAACACAAGCAAGGTAATACAACACAAGCAAACATACAACAGAAACCTGAATAAAAGAACTCCTAAGACAGCGAGTATAAACAGATGCATTTACTTTCTAATTTGGCCGTTATCTTATTGCTGCCAGAAGCGGCTCCATTCATGTGACAGTTTGTCATTGAAGTCCAGAATATTGTTGAAACAGCAGTATGTTGATCAGTTATATTGAAACGATTGGACACCAACGAGTTCTGGGTTCAGGGTGGGAGCCGAGGGAGATATTTTAAAAAACAGTAATACCACGATCTAATTTGCTTGATATCTGTGCGAATAACAATTCTCCAAAACGGCGAGACATACATTATATGTGGCGGATCAATAGCGCTAAAGAGTCTCACATGAATTAGACGGTTAAATCGGAATTTATTTGCAGCAATGCTCCAATAAACATCTGACATTCGTTTCCTGATATGCACAAGGAGCAAGGCACTAGTTGCACGAGTGGGTCTGTCTACGGGCAATCCTTGGTAAGTCAACGAAGCACTGATTGTGATGGTCGGATCTGCGAGTGTAACACAAATATCCGAGTATCCACTTTAATTAAACAAGAGGACTTTCTATTTGCCAGCGTTGAAACCTAGTCCTAGTTGTGTATAACAAATTTATTTTATTTCCTTATTGGTAATATATGTTTTTTATCTCTTTTATATTTATTTGTATCTCTTATGCCTTTCTTCTTAATAGCATGACCCTTTACTTACTGATCATTGCCATGCATTCGTTGTTTCTCCGTCTGTGCCCAAGTCCTCTCTGTTTCCGGTATACACGAGGCAATCTTATGTGTGAAACCCTTAGTTATGCAATATTTTTTGAATACTAAAATAGCATTAATGTTAGACATTAACAGGGGGCTTTCCCATTTCTTATCCACAGGATATTGCGAGCTGACGGTTCTGTGGTTTTTCAGAATTAGTAAAAATAAGTGGTATTAAGGAAAACCTAAGTTCGTTCATCTCTTCCATAGTTGTATTTTTCTCAAGCAAAAAATTATTTCTGCTTCCTCCTTCATCTTTAATGATGGTATTAAGTAAGTTACGGTAGTTGATTATTGCTCATTCGAAACGAGCTAGCGACCTTGCATGAAGCATAAGTGGCGAAAGTAGCAGTCTAAGACTTGTCATATGTCACACTCAGTTTGAAAGCAAGACGCGGCACGCGTTCTTGATTTTCAGCTCTGGCCATGGGTATCCGTCCGTTTTAGAACAAACAGAGTGAATCTTCAATCTAGTCTTTATGATTGGTAAAAAATTAACGATCCATAAAAATGCGGAGCAAAGTGTTTCCAGATATTGACTCGATATTAATCAAAACGGTGCTCTGAATCCACTACTCAAGCTATTATTATTTCACACGCTCGACCATTGTAACAGATTGACAGCTTTGTCAATTAGCTACAAGGCAAAAATGTGCAGATCAGCGCCGAAATGCGTCACGATGGTCTCAGACAGGTCGAGCAGGCTGACCGGCGTTGAGCAGGTTCCCCGGTCAACCCCCGGACCGGCCATGAGCAGCGGTACGGCTGCCGACTCCTCGTACATGTTGGATTTGCCCCACAGGCCGCGCGCGCCGACATTGTCGCCGTGGTCGCTGGTGTAGATCACCGTGGTATCGTCGGCGAAGCCGGCGGCTTCGAGCGCGGCCAGGATTTCGCCGACATTGTGGTCGAGCCAACTGCACAGTCCGAAATAGGACGCGATCGCCGTCAGCCGCTCGGTCTCGTCCGCGAACCGGCCCTCGCTGTTCATGTAGGCGTTCTGCTTCTCCACCCACGGATGGCGCGCATGGCCATCGCGCGGATGCAGCTTTGTCGGCGGCAGCCGGTCGAGCGGATAAAGATCGAAAAAGCGTTGCGGCACGACAAGCGGAAAATGAGGCGCCACGAGCCCGACGAACAGGCACCACGGGCGCATGCTTTTGCGCTCCGCATGCTGCCGCAGCCAGTCGCGCGTTGTGTCCACGACGGCCTGATCGTACTCGGTATAGCTGCTGTCGCCCGGGCCGATGTAATCACCGAGCATCCGCCTGTCGGGCGCCTGGCGCTCGTCCTCCTTCCGGATCGATGCCCGCACCATGCCGACGCCGGATGGCCCATTCATCGGGATGTGCTGGGTGTCGAAACCGGCCGGATCCTCCTTGTCCCGGTAATGCAGTTTACCGATCGAATCGACCGCAATGCCCTTGTCCTGCAACGCGTGTCCCCAGCCTCGGATCGCTCCGGAATAGGGCATGGCGTTCTTCGATCATGTTGACAACAATACCTGTCCCAACTACGTCTAAACACTGACGCTACTTGAATGAAGCAAACCAGTTGCATTTGGGTTACGGATGATCTTTACTTTTATGTATAGATATGTTAAGGATAAAAGCCAATAACCCGGTGTTCTCAAACCACCCAGAAAAGTAATGGGCCATACGGTAACAACATGGAATTCAGACTGTTGTCATCTAGAAAAAAGAACATATTGTTTCTAGAGAAGACGGAGGTCTAAGATGTGTAGTCATGCGAATAACAAGAGGCTCCGCTTCGACCACATCCCATTTCATTCTTAGTCAAAGTTTCATCATCTGGATCAAATAACAAACAAAAATGCCAACGTAATTTACATTATCTAACTCAGTGGTTCTGTCCAGAACTATGGGGCAGGGTAAAAAGGTGTTGCAAGTGTTGATTGTTTGTTGTATTCAGTCTCGTTATTGCAAGGCCATGCCAAACGTGCCTGAAAAACTATTCGAATAATTGTAACCACACGGGGCAAGGGCTGTAAGATATTCAGGGGATGAATTAGGATTGACTTATGAAATTTTAGTAATTAGTAGTGATTATTGTCATTATTGGTCTCTTCAACATGTAAAATTGTCATATAAACCTAATAAGGAATCTACCAAAAAAAATATTTTGCTTCACCGACTTCACCCACTAGAGGTCGGGGTAAAGGTGCCAACCAGATTATTGCTACCTTTACACTTAATTGCTTTAAAACATTATAACTGATCGTGGTCTTTTTTCCTTTTTTAAAGAAGAAGTTTCTTATAGCAACGCTTTCTGGGTCTTGTTATGACCGTATTGACCCAGCGATCCTAAAATATCGTAAAAGAGCTCATTTGAACGGAAATTAAAAGTTCTAGCGCCCTTTCTAAGTGACCCAAAAATTGGAGGGCAACCAGGCCCTCACGACTCTTTTTCTCAGAATTGCCCAATCAAAATTTTAAGATTGCCATTTTCTTCGACATTGTCGAAAGTCCAAATAAATAAACCTTTGGAGATATTAGGGCCCCTCTCAGCTTCTGGGGAAAGGTCTAAGTTACAAAAATTGTCTATTGTTTAGGTATAGTATTTGTTACTGGGAATAGTGCATACATTTTTTGGGGTTGGTGGCGAATTTTTTACTGTTGGGATTTTCCACGAGGATAATTTTTCATGGGGAGGGAAGTTTCCAGGGAGAAATTTTACACTGGGGAAAATTGCCAGAATTCCTATACGAAATTCTTCTTATCTCTTGCTTTTTCATTGCCAACTCAATTTGACCCTTGGAGATATTAAGGGTAATTGTCCAGGGTAAATTTTCGCCGGGATTGAATTGTCTAAAGAATATATCCCTGGGGAGGAGGGATTTTTCAGTGGAGGAGCAACGAGATTTGCTGGCTTTATTAAAAAACGATCAGAAATTAAATAAAAGTTATTTCGGCTGAAAGTAAGGAGCAACATTAAAACTTAAAACGAACAGAAATTATTCCTTAAATGAAAGGGGCTGTCCACTCATCAACTGCCCGCTCTTAACACTAAAGATTGCCTCTTTGTCACAGCTCTACTTTTTAAAGTAATAAGAAACTTTAGCTTAAAGAGCGGGGCGTTGATGAGGGGGCAGCCCCTTTCATATCTGCCAGCTTCTTGCCCAGCTCAACGCCCCACTGGTCAAAGGAGTTGATGCCCCAGATGACGCCTTCGACGAAGACCTTGTGCTCGTAAAGCGCGATCAGCCGCCCCAGCGCAAACGGATCGAGCCGGTCATACAGGATCATCAGCGATGGACGGTTGCCCGGAAACGCGCGGTGCGGCGCAAGCGCATCGATTTCGTTCGCGCCCATGCCGCTTTTGGCCAGCCGAGCGCGGACCTCTTCTTCGGTACGTCCCTTCATCAACGCTTCCGATTGGGCCAGGCAATTGGCGAGCAGGAGGTCGTGATGGTTCTGCAGATCGCTCTCGTGGCCGCGCGCCGCGGCGATGAATTCGACCGGAACGACGTCGGTCCCCTGGTGCAGAAGCTGGAAGAAGGCGTGCTGGCCGTTGGTGCCGGGTTCGCCCCAGACCAGCGGGCCGGTAGGGCCGGCGACCGGCGTTCCGTCGCGGCTCACGCGTTTGCCGTTGGATTCCATATCGAGCTGCTGCAGGTAGGCCGGAAGCCGTGCCAGCCGCTGGTCATAGGGGATCACCGCGCGTGCCGGGTAACCGCAGGTCACCCGGTGCCAGTGGCCGATCAGGCCGAGCAGCATCGGCAGGTTTTCGAGCGTCGGTGCGTTGCGGAAATGGATGTCGAGATCGTGCGCGCCGGTGAGGAACTGCGTGAAGCGGTCGGCGCCGATTGCCAGCATCAGCGGTAGGCCGATGGCCGACCAAATCGAATAGCGCCCGCCGACGAAATCCCAGAAACCGAAGACCCGGTCGCCCGAGACCCCGAAAGCGGCGACCTTGTCGAGCGCCGTGTACCTCACTTCTAAATAGCTTACAATTGCTATTGGAAACCGCACAAATCTTGAAGTTTCCTGATTGGTCTAACTTGAAGGCATACTCCTCTTCCTCCCTCTCCCCCTGTGTATATGCCTGATTCTCATTTTCACTTCCTGATTGTCAGTTTCATTTCTCACTCTTCTAACCCGTGAATACCTACAGAATGTGTTTTGTTCTGTACTTGCTAAGAATTGTTGAATTTCGTGTTTTATCTTCAACGATGAGTTAGTTTTGAGATATAAAATAGATTATGCTAAAACTATTCGAACTAAAAATCGCTTGAGTTTCCTCTGTTGCAATTACTCTATGCCATTGGCTATATCTAATGTCTATGGATGCTTGTTAGTCGTCTGTGGTTTTAAGTACCTGTTTAATTGAGCCTGAGACTCGGTCTGGAACCTAAGTTCTAGGACTCTAAGAGCCACGGGAACGACTGTTGTTAAGGACAGTTGTGAAGCGTGGGGTTTTCGAAAACTGGAGAAAGATAAGTTAGATACCAAGTTTTTGTAGGAAGGTTAGCATGTTTTACCTTATTTGAACCGAACTCAGCCAAGAATTTTCAAATGGAATGACTCGATGACCAAATTGGCACCGTTGTCGTTCCAACGAACTCGCCCATTTCCCTGCCAATTTTGAGATATAAAATAGAGATATTTGCCAAATTTCCCTTCCAAATTTGAGATTTACAATAGATTATGCTAAAACTGTTCAGTTGTCTGAGTTTCCTCTGTTGCAATTACTCTATGGCATTGCCTATATCTAATGTTTTTGACATTTTTTTTTTTTTTTTTTTTTTTTTAGAGCTGGGTCGACTCTGGCTGAGCATACAAATAAACAACATTGACCCCCGTTCCAAACCTAGTAATTAGTGATACCAGGAATATAACCCCTGCCCTTAGGGGCACAGGCTTGCATGCCGAGCCCTGAAATTGGTCCGAACTCTGTGTCCTGTGTCACGAAGTTGAGATCCAACCCGCTGCGCCACTACAGGATATAGCATAAAAGAAAGTATGTAACCTTTCCGGATGTTTATTAATGATTAATTATCTTTCAGGGAAGCTCAAAAGCATCGAAAAATATCTCCTCCTAGAATTTCGCCCACGCAGAAAAATGGAGTCATTAAACCTCCAAGTACGTCACGTGCTAATAGTTCTAGAGGCAGTCTTAAGCATTCAAAGCCACCTTCATGTATGCCTGCACTGGTTTTAACTGAGGATCTGGATTCACCTGCACAAGCAGACGCAAATCAGGTATTACCTAAAAGCCTATTTTAACACATTATTAGTCAAACTGTCTTGGTGGCCAAAATGTGTGTGTCCTATTTTGATAATATTCCTTATTTTCAGAGGATCGTTAACGTTAATCAATAATTAATTAACTATAATTTGATTTTACTTAATTTTATTATTATTTGAGCATGTTTCTGATTGGCCTGTCTGCTCGGTCTTCCCCAATACCTTGTGAACCGCCAAATATTTCCTGAGAATAGTCTTGTTAATCCTATATTAAAACTGAGTCTATTGTCAAATTGTGTATTAATTTATTAAACTTCCAATTTAATTAAAGCATAAAAGATAATTTGAAACTAAGTGAGTCCTCTTAATTATCAAACAGTTCGTGGATCCTTCAAGAACCTTGCGGACCCCGAATCGAGTGCCCTCTTCGACAGAACGGTAAACGGGCAGGCAGTGGCCGACGTCGACCGTATGCGCGAGATCGCATCCGCTTCCCTTCGGACCGGCGATTTGCAGGGTATCACCGGCGCCGACTGGTTTGCAGCGATCACCAACAAAATCAATCAGATGAAAGAAGTCGAGGACGCACTCGCGCGCAACCTCACCGCAAAAACCGCGCAGCTGCAAGGCGACGCATGGCGCCACTTTATCATCTCCTGCATCGAAACCGTGGCCATCCTGGCAATCGGCGGCATCATGATCGTGCTGGTTACACGTTCGATAACAAATCCCGCCGCCGAGCTCACGGACGCGATGAAGCGGCTCTCGGAAGGCGACAACGAAATCGAAATCACCGCAGCGGGCCGACGTGACGAACTGGGCGTCATGGGCAGGGCGCTTCAGGTGTTCCAGCAGGCGGCAGTCGAAAAACTCCGGGTCGAGACGGAGGCCGAGGAGCAACGGCAACATGTTGAGCGAGAGCGCAAGGAAATATCCGATCGGCTCGAGCACGCGGTCACGGAAGTCAGCACGGCACTCGGCCGGCTCGCCGAGGGCGACCTGACCGCCCAAATCGGCGCCGACGTCGCTTCGGAATATGAAAAGACGAAAGAGGATTTCAACGCGGCAGCAACCCAATTGCGCCACGCGCTTGCGTCCGTCGCGCGGGCGGCAAGCGAAATCCAGACGAACACCAACGAAATCTCACGCGCATCGGACGACATGTCGAGGCGCACCGAGAGTCAGGCGGCGACGCTTGAGCAGACCGCACCCGCCCCCATTTACTTGAACTATTCATCAGACCTCTCGCATTTTCCTTTTTACTATCGTAGCTTGTATCAACCTAGTGGGTGTGTGTGGAGGGGAAAGGGTTGTCAGAGAAAAAAGTTACTTAATTGATAAATTGGAGAAAGGGATTTAAATGGGATAACCTATTATAAAGTTTACACTTGCTTTATTACTTTAAAAATGCACGAAAAGAATTTTATTCCATTGCGAAACATGCTTCGCAAGTTTTGAGCTTTAAGAAAGGGGAAGCTTCCCCTTTATAATTATGCCTATTTTGGGGACAGATGTGCCCCTGAAGGGCTCATTAAACTTTCAATGAGCCCTCCTTTCTGCAGTTGTGCCAATCCATAAAAATGTTGGGAAGAGGGTAAGATCAAACATGTTTTTCAAATCGAGGGGAGGGATCAGTTTTGTCATTCTTTCAAATTTCTCAATGATATTACCAAAAACCATTTTCAATGGAAATTCATAAGTGAAACATTTTTTTTTATTTAAGGTGGGGGAGCGAGCTCTAGAGTTAGCCGCCTTTACCTCTTTCCCAAATGGCGCCCTTGTTCACCTAGTGCTGCCTGTCATCTAACGTAAAAAAAGCCCGTGGTTACGCCTACGATGGCAACTTTCTGAATGCACCCTTAACCAGACTTTTCTTGGTTAATTGCTTTGTCTTTTCATAATGTTTTTACTCTTTTCTTTTTTTGTTAATTCTGTTTGTTCTCTGAGGAGATGATAAAAAACTGAATAAAAAACGGGAAAAAAACGTAACATCATTATAGCAAAGATTATCTCTTTTTTTTTCAAAGTAGCTACAGTGAATAGATATAAAATTATTTAACTGGATATTTCGAACACATATACAGTGTTCAAAATTTCCAGTTAAATAATTTTATATCTATTAGCTGTCAATAAAAAGGTATCATCCCTATTTTGAACTGTTTTACTTTCGTCATGGAAAGGCAGTGTGGTCTTCGAATTTATCTACGTTAAAAATTGATTTTTTTCCCCTAATTTTTCTCAAAAGTTTGATTTAAATTTTCTATTTTTTTATATATTCTTTAATTTATTGAAGTTAAAAAAAAGTTCCTAATTTTTTAAGTTATGTATATGTGGCTGTGTAAGTTTCCACTTAACCAACTTAAACAATCAGATTTCATTTTTACTGTCCTTGATAGTTTAGTGGATATAAACTTGAACATGCTAGCTTTAAACTTGAATGTAATGGATTGGCAGGAAAGGTAAGTCCCTTTGCTTAAAATATTAAGGACATAGAAAAAAATATTTGTTTCCCTCCTGGACACAATCTTAGGTCTATTTTAACCTAGATATAACCTTGATTTAACCTTTTTTCATATCTTTTTATAATCCTTTTTTTCATTTTTTAAAGTACAAACGTCTTTCATAAATCATTTGAAATAGATACTAATTGCGTTCTTAAGAAAGGCAAATGATGTCTCTGAATCTACATGTGATCTGTATTGACCAGCGAGTAATAACTGATATTATTTATATTATTATTTTGCTATTTGATTTCATCTAATATTATATGATGTTCATGTGACTAATACGTGGTATTGACAACAATTGCCTGTAAACTATGCCTCCTCAAGGCGGTGGTGTAATCTCGTCAACATCACAGTTTTACCAAAGGGTATATATGCCTGAATGAATCCATAATCCATATTCTTCTTTTGACAGAGTTTTTAGCAGATAAATAATTCTTTGAAAGATCATTTTGCAATTCCCTTATACTTTTCATTTTTCGAATATAAAACACTTCTCATCAGTATTATGACAGACTGATAGCTAAAGGTTTTCAACGACTTGATTCAAAGTTTGGAATGCAGAAAACAACATAACAGATATTTTGATCCTCTCCACGCCTAAAAGAATTAATATCTTTTAGATATGTGCACTTAAAAGTGGAAAAAGTGTAACATTGTGTCAAGTAGTATCATAGATTCAAGCGGTCGGCGAGTGGATACCCTCCCAAACACCTCGTATTTTCCCAAAATGCATATGATACACTTTGCGATGGCAATTTGTTGTTGTAGAAACTTCGACCGAGGCTCAATCGATTGGAAATTGAAAGGGCTAGTGCCCTTCTTAATAATCAAAAGTGATTGGAGTGCAATAAGCCCCCTTCCACGCTCGTCATTTCCCACAACACATCTAATCAAAATTTTGATATAACCATTTTGTTCAGCGGAGTTGAAAAGCCAGGAAATTATATCTTTGAGGACTACAACTCCCTACAGTCCTCAGCGCAAGGGTTGTAAGTTATGCCCCAAGGGCATATAAGGTTTATATGGAAAGCACGGTCGTAAGAATTCCGGGGGGGGGGGTTATTTGGTTGGGAATCAGATGTTCTAGTGCTCTTTTTATGTCAGTGACCAGAGAGCAGCCACCCCGACGTCGTATTTTTCACAAATGTGTCCGATAGAAATTTTGAGATAGAGGCCATAGGCCCTATATGAAATTCAGTTAGACCAAATCATTAGTGGGTTATTCCGTTAAAACAGCATCTATAACTTTGAAATACCCTTTAATTTTCTTCTTTTGCTGCCTTAAGTGAAGAATTAGCAGCAAATCTTCATCAGAGCTACTTTCATTATCATTAACCATATAAGTGTTATCCATCCTCAATTCCATGATCCAACAATTCAAAATTTTTGCCTAGTCCTATTAGTCATTTTTCATGTTTCAATGTGAACGGCAAGATTTCAATGTGAAGAGACCTAAGTAAAATCACTTAACTTAGACTACTTAACTAAGCTAAGTGATGCCAATGTGCATCCGCTCTTAAAGCGGATGCACATTGGCAACCAATGTGCATCCGACATTATGGTCTGAGAAGATCTGAGACAATCCTAAAAAAGCTGTCTTTGTAAAAGGTCAGCCTTTACCTTATTTCAAAATCAGGAATGGGTTTCGGCAAGACAGTGCTGCTACACCCAAACTCTTCAATTGGTTACAGGCACTTTTTAGCATCGTTTGGTGCTCTGAGAAGGTCCCACCAAACTGAAAGAAATGCCTACGTGTGCTAATCCATAAAGGAAGGGAAGCTAAGCAAAATAAGGAAATTGTCGTGGCGTAACTCAACTGTCAACACCCAATAAATTATTTGCTTTGCAGATCCTACAATCGGTAGCAAGATAGTTACATGTTCTTCATCGCCCCTAGAAAGCTGGGCTCATACAAGGACAGTTTAAAACTGAGTAAATCTACACAAACAGAAAGCTAGTGGAGAAAACTTTAGGATGTAAAAAACACATGCATTCTATGGACTTTTACGTATGCAGTTTGAAATTCTACGTTTAGTCTGTTAACAATGGGTAAAACTTATTTAAGAAACAAACAAATCAATTTTACTTTTTGATTGGCCAAACCCAAATTATGATTCACAGCACTCATGTCTTTTTCAAATAGCCTTTCTAATAATATTCAAATTCACAATTGTATTGTTATTACTCAGACGAAGCTGAATTTCATCGGATCAAAGATAGCAGAAATTCGTATTAACAAGAAGGAATGTCGTCACGACATTCAACGTAATAATAAAATGTATTTCAACAGTTAGACAGGAGACCTCAGAGGGAAGGGGCGGGGGGGTACAACGTCAAGAAAGTGAACATGATACCTGCGAACCACCTAGCATAAAATCAGAAATTCTGGCTATCTTCCCCCCTCCTCAATGCTCAGGTATAGCCTTGGTTATAACCAAAAATTGGCTCATTTTGAAAGTTTCAACTATTTTGTCAGTATTAGCTGTTTATAATCCCATATAAAAACAGAAAGTTTTGTTTATACCCTTGTCCAATCTTTCGGAAGGGGGTTTGGGTTGCTACTCCACAAAAAAATTTGTCATCTTATAGTCACATATTTTAAAAATAAATTAGAGAGAAAATAGCTTCTTTTAGTATCTACCTATGCTTTTATTTTTGAATTTTCTTCCTGACTTCAGATTGCTTCTTCTCTTATGACTTCAGTATGACTGTTGACTGAACAAGATTGAAATCCAACTGACGCAAGTTGGTCATTATTGACAAGATAGTGCAAAGCCTGTTTGCTTTCACAGTATTCTCACATACTGTTATAATACAGCCCTGAACGCGCACGCGTTTTTCTGGGGCGTCAACCCAGGTGCCCTTCATCAGGCTAAGATCAATCATCATACCGCCATCGCCGACCGCCCGGCCCGCCACGTTATGGCCGCCGCCCCGCACGGAAATCTCAAGATCGTGCTCGAGGGCAAAGTCCAGAGCATCCACAACGTCCGCAGTGACGACACATTGCGCAATCACCGCCGGGTGCCTGTCGATCATGCCGTTGTGAACACGGCGCGCCGCATCGTATGCGCCGTCACCGGCAATCAGAACGTTTCCCGAGAAACCCGCCTCAAGGCTCGTAAGAAACGACCGGTTCATTGTTGTCATGACATTCATGGGAACACCGATTGCCCGTTGTGATCTGGCTCTGCAAATTAGGCACCAAATATTTTTGAAGGACCATAGCCAGTATTGCATAATCACCATACAATTCTGAATGGACGCGAATTGGGACGATCACCGCTATTTCCTCGCCATTGCCCGCGAGCGCTCCCTGACCGCAGCCGGCAGGGCGCTCGGCGTGAGCCAGCCTACGGTCTCGCGGCGCCTCGAAGCGCTGGAGGCGAAACTCAAGGTGCGACTATTCGACCGCACACGGCAAGGTTATGAACTGACCGCGATCGGCATGGATTTGTTCGAAACGGTGCAGCAGGTCGAGGCCGACCTCGCCGAAGTCGACCGGAAGATATACGGAAAGGATCAGGATCTTACCGGCAGTCTGAACATAACCTGTACGGAAATCCTTCTCACCGGATACCTGGCGCCATACACATGGCAGTTCCTCGAGCACAACCCGGGCATTGAGTTCTCCGTTGCCGACCTTCAATCTGCCATCCTTGGCACAAAATGTAGAGAAAAAAAAATAAATAGAAGTCCAAGGGACAATATAAAAAGACAAACCTTAAAAAAAAAAGTTGAAAGATGCTCTATCTGAACCAAAGTTTTACTTCGTTATCCTTCTTTTTCTCGTATTTTCACGCAAAGCCAGTGTGGTCTTAGAAATTACTCAATGAAGGATTTTTAAGTCACGGTCACCTCAGAGTTTCATTTTGGAACTTAACAAGATTCAATGTTCCGGTTTACAGGAAAACATTTTTTTTTTTTTTACATTTTAGTAGGCCTACATTTGAAGATAAAGCTCCCTTATTTTTTGTTTTTAGTCTTTTGCAAATCTTGTAATCAACTTTAGACCTTCATACTAATAACGTTTCTTACACATATTTTAAAACTATTCAAGGGCTTTATTAAGACATTTACTTGTTAAAGACTACCGGTTTTCGTTTCTAACACTTTATCACGAGACCACGGCTTAATTTGGGCCACGGCTGTTCACGGTCAATTCATTTGTTGTAACCAGGTGTTAATCACAAGATTTGCATAAGACATGTCCTTCAACCTTAACCTTGACGTAAGCAGACGCAGCTAAATTAAAGCATTAAAAAAATTTAGAACATCATATAAGCACTAGCCCTAGAACCAAAATGATATATGTTTCTATATCTCCAAACATGTTATGAATAATATTTTTAATGTTTGTTTAGCCGTTTCTATTATCTTTATATTTGATGTGGTTATACAATTTAATTTCCGTTAGTTTTTAGTGTCTTTTGTTAATTGATAGTAATTTTTGTCCGTTTCAATGCATCGTGTACCCAACCATTGTCATCAGTTCGTGATAAGTCCAGAATTTTGTTTAGATAACCAAGTAACACATCATTTTTCAACTGAACCACTTCGGGCTTTAGCGCGGCATTTATATCTCGCTCTTGTTTTGCGAAAAGGGCTAAATGATAAAAAACTACGGCTAAATTAGAGCGATCTAATTCGTTTTCTATCAATATATTTTGCGCTTGATTTAGCTGCTGATATTTTCCGGCATCATCGTCAGTTTTCTTAGCAAGGATAGAGTTAAGGATATGAAACTTAAATAACAACAGTGGCGATGGCTGCAAGCTGTGGGAGTTTTGCTGCATATTACCGTATATCGTAATTTCTGCCTCATTGAGGAATTGCTGCAATTCATCGTAGTTTGTATTTTCGTACATCAACCAAGCATAAGACTCTATATATTTGAAATAATATGGCCATAACTGAGTTTCGATTAATTCGCGCTTCACTGACAACAAACTGTCACGCGCAGGCCCAGATTGCCCTTTCTCTTTATAAATACTCGCCATTTCCAAATAGGCTGGAATACGGTAAACCACTCCAGATTTACCTTTCGCGCTTTTAACCAATCGTTGTAAATAGGTCATTGCAACGTCGTCACTTTCGATATTGTTGTACAATCGCGCCAAGATTAGCTGCAAGTCATAGTCATGAGGCATTTTTGCTAGCGCCATTTTTATGCTCTCTATGTTGTCAAGTTTCAATCGACCTGAAAACAAGCCCAGATGACGTAACTCAATCAATCGCTCAGCTAAAAGGCTCGACAATAAATCCTCGCTGTCACTGGCAACGTATGTACGCATCCTTGCAAGAAATACAACCAGACAGTTACCATCAGCAAACTGACGTCAGGGCAGGGGAGGGGGAGGATTAAAAAGACATTAATTAAATAAACATATTCGAAATTACAGGAAAAGCAGTAAAATCTTGAGGAACCTGTGTACAAACCTGCGTGGAAGTTTATCAAACAGTTTGCGGTAATTAATTTTAAATAAGGAGCGATGCGGCTTAATTGCAACTGAAACTCTAAAAACAGAGTCTTGGCAACAATGGACACATCAAATAAATCGAATTTTGACGCGTATTTGGAATATACAAAATTCATTACCCATCATCAATTTTCTATTTCAAAAGTTTCGAAATTTGTCCAATTTTCGAAGAAGGAGGAAACACCCCCAAAATATCAAATGATCTTAATGAAAATCTTATCATAAAATTCAGCATATCAGAGAACCATACTGTAGAAATTTCAAGCTCCTATATATAAAAATGTGGAATTTTGCATATTTTTTTTTATACCAGAAGCCAGATCACGGATGCATTTTTTGGTTTCGTTTTTCCTTGGGATAATCGTCTCGAACCACTTCAGGAAAGGGCAAATTCGATCAGAAATCAAAAGTTCTAGTGCCCTTTTAAGTGACCAAAAATTCAGGAAGGATTTTTTTTCCGGGAAAGCTGATTTTCCATTAAAGGGGGCTGGATTTCCTGGCATTATTCAAAAAACGATCGGAAATTAAATTAAAAAACGACTTTCTTCAACTGAAAGCAAGGAAAAACTTAAAACAAACAGAAATTATTACGAATATGAGTCCCCTCCACATGCCCCTTCCTCAATACCGAGAACAAACTGAAAACTTTGCTTGATTGAAGAGAAGCCAAAGGATGGAAAAATAGAAGATTTACAAGCTCAAATTTCTTGGCATTTATTTGCCAGTGAAATTGAGAGAGCAATGATAAAGGAAGTATTTGTTTAATTTTTCTATGTTGTGGCACCTTCTTCCCCAAGTTGGAAAAAAGAAATCAAACAGAATTTTCTACTGTTTTACCAATTCTTGCTGGTGATAGGTTTTTTAGTAAATCCTGTCTAAGACCTTGACACCCACCGTACTATCTAATGTTTTTGAAGTCGTCTAGCTAGACACTTCAGCCTCCCTCTGTAAAATTATTAGGGGTGATTTTTTCCAAGGAAATATGTGCTTTTGAATTCATTGCTTTCATCTTTGATATTTTGCCAATAGAACATGGGATAAACTAACTTTTATATCATTCCTTATATCGGAAGAAACCATCTAGGTTTAATTTAAAGGTACGTTGGGTAACATTCGGCGTAAAGAAAATTTTCGCAAAAAGTAACTTACATTTAAAAACAATATAATATATTAATGATATTTAAAAATCAAGTTTTTTTTGTCATTTTTCTGCGCTTTTTTTTCTTTTTTTTTATGTGCACTTATATTGAATTTACCAGGATGTATGATTTTCAGGGGGTTCATGATTGGTTACCGATCTCTAAAATCATAAAGAAGCTTTTTTTTTTTCTTTCTTTCTTGTGGACTAACCATTCACCAGATTATGCATGTAATATCTTACCAGTCTACGCACTTTGGGTTCATCTTTTCTCTTATGCTTGCCATTCTGCGATAATCCTACAGCTGTAACCTGACTCTTATTTCCATTTATATTCATTGTCAAATGTGACAATATATTGAGTGAATCACTTTTAATTGTCAAGAGTGACAAGAAATGGTTGACATGGGCGTTTGGGTGGTTTGAAATCACCGACAGCCTGGTACAGTTTCCTCTGTGGCCGAATGCAGATTGAGCGACAGGAATAATAAAAAAGCAGTATGAATCGTCATTACATAGCCGACAGCCAACTCACCAATTTTGTCGCGTCCCTGCCAAAAACGGAGACACATCTGCATATGGAGGGCAGCGTTTCTTTTGCGCAACTGCATGCCTTCAATCCTGACAGGTATTCTGAGCCGCCACCGTTCTGGGCGCCTCAGTATCGCTACCGTGACTTTGACCACTTCCAGGCGGAGTTCAATGAGTGGATACTGCCGTACCACTCCAGCATTGATCATTACCAGCAGACCGCAAAACATGTGTTTGCCACCTGTCTCGAGCAAGGGTGCAGGTATGTTGAAACCAGTTTCCATCTGCCGTCTATTGCATGGCTTGATGGTGATGGCATTGATCTGTTGAGCGCCATAACCGAGGTAGTACCAGCAGGCCTGCAAGTGCGTCTTTTTGGCGGCATGGCGCACAACGATTATGCGCAGCACACGGAATTGCTGGAGTCTGCGCTGGAATGGGAGGCACTGGCTGGTGTCGATCTGCATGGCCCGGAATACTGGCCGGTGGACGAAGGCATACCCGGCTACTGGCGGCGCGCCAAAGCACACGGCAAAGTAACCAAGGCGCATGCCGGAGAATTCATGTCCGCGCAATTTGTCGAGTGGGTTGTGGACAATCTGGACGCCTGCATCACCTCGGCATCGGTCAGTTCATTGACGCGCCGCTCGGCCGGAACACCGGCTTTCTCGATGATCTCCCGCGCGTAATTCGCACCGATCCCATGGATGTACTGCAGCGCGATCACCACGCGCTTGTTGGTCGGAATGTTGACGCCAGCGATACGGGCCACGTCGATTCTCCTCGAGTTGCCGGAATGAAGTCCGGAGCTTGTTTTGGTATCACCCGAACAAAGCAAAAGCGCTCAGCCCGAGCCTTCTCTTAGGACCGGCGCCGACCGCTTCTTGTCTAAGCGTATTGGCGCTGTCTTTGGCGGAATCGACCGCGAAAGTCAACTCCTGCAGCACGGCAAATCAGCCCTTTCAGACTGATGCCAGAACCGCTTCGATTTCAGCCGTCACCTCATCCACTCCGGCCATGCCATCGACCGAGGAAAGCATACCCTTGGCGTAGTAATATCCAAGCAGCGGCGACGTTTCCTTGTAGTAGGCCTGCAGCCTTGCACGCAGCGTCTCGGCATTGTCGTCGGGCCGCCATTTGAACTCGGTCGAACCGCACTTGTCACAAACGCCCTCGACCGCGGGTTTCAGGTTGGTGTCGTGATAACCGGCTCCGCAATTGCCGCAGGTGTAGCGTCCGGCAATCCGGTCAACCAGAACATCGTCATCGACCCTGATCTCGATGACGCAGGACAGTTCCATTGCCTTGTCCGCCAGCATCGTGGTGGTTGCATCGGCCTGCACCAATGTGCGCGGGAAACCATCGAGAATAAAGCCCCTATGGCAATCCGGCTGATCGAGACGTTCGGCGACACGGGCATTGACGATATCTTACAGGTGACATCTGGCGTTGCGACTCCTGTGAAAAGGCAGAGAAATCATTGTTGATACTAGATCTTCATCTAGCCACCAGCTGTGAAGAACTTTCACCAATAGAGTGCGATGTCTGCCCTGCAGTAGTTCGTGATTACAGAAATTTTGTTGCTCACATTATAGAAAACCAAATAGAAGTGACAAGAAGATGTCCCATTTGTTTACGAGAAGGTATTGGTGATATGAGACAACATCTAATTTTACAAGGTCACTTTTCATGGAACGTATCAGAACGAGACTTACAGGGGAATACAACACTAGTTGTTTCACAGAATCTCACTACAAGCGTTGGCTTAAATTCACTTGAACCGGAATCTGAAGCAAAAGGCTTAAAGAATCAGAAACCATATTTAAATAGTCGCTTGAAGAGTAAAAAGCACAAAAAACTGGAGAGACATCAAAGAATACACAGGAAAAAACAACAACATACAAATACGGTGTTTGTGAGAGAAGCTTTTCTATGGTGATCACCTTGAATAAGCACCAGAGAGTGCATACAGGTGAGAAACCATTTAAATGTGATGTATGTCAGAAGAGCTTTTCTGTATCGGGCAATTTGAGTACGCATCAAAGAGTGCATACGGGTGAGAAACCCTTTAAATGTGAAGTATGCAAGAAGAACTTTTCTCAACTGAGCTCTTTAAATGCGCATCAAAGGCTCCATACAGGTGAGAAACCGTTTAAATGTGATATATACAAGAGAGCATTTTCATTTAAATAAAACTTGAATCATCATCTAACAATCTCATTCTAAGAAAAACACTTATTTTATATGTTAGACGAATCGAAACCGAGTTTGGGATGCGGTTCGTTCATGTGAAAGGTCGGCATTACTTCAGCCTTTGGGAAACGCGGGTGATGGATTTTGCCCGATTCCTGACGGAGTTCCCGGAGCGTCGGCTGGTTTGCGGCGATTTCTGGCAGGATCCCGGCTACCCGCAAGGGCCTACGTATCCGGTGGTCGGCGTCGACCGGGCTACGGCAGAGCACTTTGCCGTTTGGTTGAGCTATCAACTCCGTTATCGCTATGCCTCACAAGGCCGGTTGCCGAATCTACAGGATTGGGAGGAATTGCTGGTTGAGGTTCGAGGTGGGGATGATCTAAAGATCGGCCTTTATCCCAATCGTTCCGAGTGGGATTCGGAGCACTTTGCCTCCTACTACAGTGATCCGGGAATCGATCCGACCCGGTATGTGGGACCGGTGGGTAGGGGCAAGCCCGGTCCGTTCGGCCTTTTCGATCTGGGAGGGAGTGTCTGGGAATGGTGCGACGATCTATATCGGTTTTCTAATTTCACTCGAAGGGGTCCCGAGCGAGATACCTGGATGCTGCGTGGTGGTCACCCCATGCAGCAGACTTCTTATCAGGTTTTTGAAGTGCCAGACCCGAAGTATGTTTGGGTTCTGCCGAAGTATTCCATCGGTTTTCGAACCGTGCTTACGACTCGTCCTCGTTGATGTCGGTCGGCTGCTATGGATCGAGAGTCAGTCGTTTGGGGGGAGTTGGGTCGAGTTCGGCGTTTACCGTCTCAGTGCTCTTGTAGTAGTTTTGGTAGTAGTAGTAGTATTTATAGCTCTTTTCAGCGCTGATGTCGTTGATTAGCGACGATGACGGGCGTTCCCTCGGCGAGCAGCACCATGTCGGGATATGAGACCCAGTAAGGCGCCGGAATGATCACCTCGTCGCCTTCGTTCAAGGTTGCCATCAGCGCGTTGTAAAGCACCTGTTTCCCGCCGGTGCCGATCGTGACTTGGGCGGGCTCGTAGTCGAGATTGTTGTCGCGCTTGAACTTTCGGCAGACCGCCTGCTTCATGGCGGGTGAGCCGTCCGGGTCCGTGTACTTGGTCTCGCCCCGGGCCATCGCTTCCTCGGCCGCCTCGATGATGTTGGCGGGGGTCGGAAAATCGGGCTCGCCGGCGCTGTGCTCGATCACGTCGAGACCCTGGGCCTTGAGTTCGCGGGCCTTGGCGCTCATGGCCATGGTGGGGGAGGATTTGACGCGGTCCAGCCGCGCGGCAAGGATGCTCATGACGGGCCTCGAAATGATGTGTCGGAAAACCGGCGAGAACCTACGCCCGCACCCGACCCCTTGCAAGCCTTGAACGACATGGCGCGAATCTTCGGTCTATCGCATGGACAGTCGGCGCCGGGTGTCGGATAACGTCTTGTCGATGGCTGGCTCGGGAAACCGCGTGTCGACGCGTCGCGGGGGATTTGGAATGGCTGGAAAAATTCGCGAAAACTTGGAGATACCGCGCGCCGGAACCGTTGATCGCGACACGTTCGTGCGCGATATCGCGCGCATCCTGCTGGATGGGGCCGGCGATGCCGACAAGGAGTCGATTCCCCAGGCTGAGCAGTTTCTCGGCGGCGTGGTTCACTACCTCCTGGGGCGTATTCACGATCGCCCCGATCAGCCGTCCGTAAGTTCATCTGAGTACAGAGTTCACCGCTTGCGTTTCTGAATAATTTTTTTTTTATTTTATCCATATCCATTTTGCTGTTCTTGGTTTTAAACTGTCTATTCTTCAATGAATTGTTTGGTTACCAAATCAATGAACAAAGCAAATGACAAGGAAAGACAACTAGGAAAACAAAACTAATTTTCATTAAGTGTTCACATTTAATATGAGGAAAAGAGTGATTAGAGTTAATCTTGTGTTTGCTCAAATGTTGAGGCTTAAAGAATATATTAATAAATATTTGATTATCGACTTAGTCCATTTGGCTTCTGAATAATTCTTTATTATAATTTTTATTCTACAGCTAAAGATTTGACTAGTTTTAGTTTTAAACTGTCTATTCTTCAAAAGAATGGCTTGGTTGCCAAATCAATTAGTAAAATAAATGATAGAGAAAGGCTATTAAGAATGCAAAACCAATTTTTATTAATGTTTACCAGTTAAATGGTTTAAAATAATTAAAATAATGTTTAAGTCTAATTTTGTGTTTATTCAAGTGTCGCGGCATGAAGAATGTTTTAATATGCATGTGAGTTTAGAGTTAGTCCATTTGGCTTCTGAATATTAGTTTAAAATATCCGTTTAAAAATTTAATTTAAATATTAAAAAATTGATTTACAATTGAGTTTTTTTATGTTGGAGGTAAACTAAGGTTAAACCATTTGGCTTGTTTTTAGTTTTGAACTGTCTATTCTTCAACTGAATGACTCGGCTGACAGATCAAACAACATAAATGACAAACAAAGACTACTAGCAACACAAAACTGATTTTCCTTAAAGTATAGTAAAAACAACGGTTGCATCTAAACTTGCCAAATTTTTAACTGGACAAGGATACAAAGTAGGAGTTGTAGGTGCAGATACCTACAGACCTGGAGCATTAGTTCAATTAAGAACAATGTGTGAAAAATCAAATGTTGAAGTATATGGTGAAGAAAATAACAAAGATTCTCCTAGTATTGTTAAAAATGGTTTAAAACATTTTGCAGGCCAAACATTGGATGTAATTCTAATTGATACTGCAGGTCGCCATAAAGAAGAACAAGATTTGCTTGAAGAGATGAATCAAATTAACAAAGTGGCAGATCCTGACTTAGCTTTATTGGTGATTGATGGTACTATTGGACAACAATGTTTCAATCAAGCTGAAGCGTTTCACAAAACTATTCCTGTAGGTGGTGTTATTATTACAAAATTAGATAGTTCTGCAAAAGGTGGTGGTGCACTTGCAGCATCTGCTGCAACTGGTGCACAAATAATGTACATAGGAACTGGTGAAAGAATCGATGATCTAGAAAAATTTTCTCCAACTAGATTTGTTGGTAGATTACTTGGTATGGGTGACATCCAAGCCGTCTTGGATTTAGCTAAACGATTAGAAAATGAAGGTGATGATGTTAGAATGAAAAGAATCTCTAGTGGAAAAATGAACATGGATGATTTCTTTTATCAGTTAGAAGAAGTTACAAAAGTTGGCTCACTTCAAGGCCTCTTAGATAGTATGCCTGGTTTATCTGGAATGGTAAAAGGTGATCAAGTAGATCAAATGGAAGGCAGAGTTTCAAAATGGAGATACATAATTCAGAGTATGACAAAAGCAGAAAAAGCAAAAATTATAAACATTAATGGAAACGAAAGTTCATCCTATTTTCTTGGCAAAAATGCGAAAATGGAAAGAACTCTTTATACTAAATAAGCAAGTAACATTATAAGTAAATAAAGATTAAAAAAAAAAAATTGTGAATGGGATTTTTATAAGGCCAACGAATATACTGGAAGAAGTAAGACGAATATTTTGTGAGGACAACCGCTTCTCTTTTTCAGAACTACAGTAGAAAGTCTCAAGATTTTATTTCAATCCGTTTGACATCCAGAAGATGGATGTTTTCTGAAAACAAGAAGAAGGTCTTTGGCAGCGCTAGAGAGCCTAAAACATGCTCGTAAATGTTTTATGGATGTTCTTATATGCTAAAGTAGTCATCCTAAATGCCAGGTTTTTTAGACCAATCCTCCCTCCGCAAAGAAGTCAGTACAAATCATAGTTATAGGGAAATACATAATTTCTTAGCCTAATGTACTTGCAAAATTAGTATGAAAAGGTACGCATACTTCTTAGGAAAACAAGCCTTTCAATATTAAATTTATAGTTCCTGTATTTCGTATGTTAAAAGTTTCTTTTTAGCAAAATAGCTTTGTTCTAAAAAAAACAAATTCAAGTACAATTTTCAATTTTCCACTGTTCTTGAAATGTTATATTAGGTGACATAAAGCATGCTAGAATACTATAATTTGGCATCCCATCTTTACCTGAAACTACTAAATTCTTGCGTCACATTTGTAAAAGAAAAAAAATCAAAAGTTTTATTCTTTGATTTAAGAAAATTTCGAATAATCGTATCTTGAATTATGTCTTATGATTTTTAAGGCTGCTCAAGATCGGCAGGCCCGTCAGCAGGATGACGACCAGACAGATCAGGATCAGAATTGCGGTCACCGATCCGACCTCCGGACCAGATAACCGGCGATGCAGCCTGCGGCGGTCACAATGAACAGAATCGACCCGACGATCAGCGCCGATTGCGGCAGCCACATCGGCATCTCCATGTAGCCCTCGGAATACATGCCGAAGTCCCAGGAAAAACGAACCATCAGAATGGCGCTGTAGAGAATTGCGCAGCCGACCAGAATGACGGCAATCATCCCCCAGATCGCCACGGCCCTTTTTTTGGCACCCCGCAGGCGGGTGGTCAAAAGATCAACGCCAAAGTGGTCGCCCTTGATCAGCGCTTCGGCTGTGCCGAACATCACCAGTGCAACCACCAGATAACCACTGAGTTCATCGGTCCAGGTTATCGGCGTCCCAAGCACATAGCGCATGAAAACGCTGTAGGAGACGCTTGCAAGCATGACGATCACCAGCAGTGCCGCGATCGCCGCGCCGACAAAGGTCAGTCCACGGATCAGACGACCCGGCAGGGAAGGGGGAAGCGGCTCCTCCCCCCTTTCGCTGTTGCTTGCGGACATTCTACTGACCGATCTTGTTGACCAGTTCGAGCAGTTTCTGACCGTCTGCGCCGGTCGCCTTCTCGAAGGCGGCGTCGAAGGCAGGGGTCATGATCGCTGACCACTCAGCCTGTTCGGCAGGCGTCTGGATATGCACATCCATGCCCTTTGCACGGAGTTCATCCGGTGCTTTTTCGGCGGACTTTTCGGTGGCTTCGAGAGCCCATTGGGCGGCCTTGGCACTGGCCTCATTTTAATTTTAGTTTTTGCTTAAATCTTTGAAATCCTTTTACATCACGACTGGCTTATAAGTCGCTTATTTTTGTACAAAAAGAAAGAATCGTCTTCCGGACAAAGTTTCTTTAAGTAGTTAAACTACGTCTGATTCCGTCGGTAAATCAGAGGTTCTTAGAACTTCATATCCTTTTTTTATTCCTCCCTGAGATTTTCATTCATCTGGAACTACTACTTTCTTTGAAATACCAATGAAAATTACTTCATTATAGCCTTTAAATCAAATACAAGAATGTGATAGTTTGTGATCAAAGCTTGTGCAATGAAACTTTCAGAGGTATTCAGAGCTTTTATCTTTGTTGATTCCACCCAAAATTTTCGTTCATCCGGCTCTACTAACTTCTTGGTAAGTTCAAAAAAGTTACATCGGATAGCGATTGTTTGCTTCACAGAACGTGATGGTTTGTAATCAAAGCTATATCAATGAAACTCTCGTGAAGTTTTTAAAGCTTCATGTTTTTGCTGATTTCTACCCAACATTTTAATTCACCTGGCTCTACTACTTTCTTTAAAACATAAAAAAAGGTCTACCCGGAAAGCAATTGCTTGACCTTCTGCATTGGTGTAGCAAGGGTATGTGCAAGGGTCACTTCTTTGGCAGAATAAATTTCAAGATTTATTTTTGAATGGAAGCTTAGCATGCATAAAAAGTAGGCTGTAGGTCTTACGAAACCTTCCCTTCCCCTCTCACATCTACGATTTTAGTCAAAGCACCCGTTTTTCAAAACCTGAGTTTAATCATGAAATCGAAACAGTGCCTTTTAATAAATTTCAAGATACTTTTCTAACCCCCGATCCGGATTTTCTCGGACACCCTGTATCCCGATTGAGAGAAGAAGGATTCTTAGCATTCTAAGTGATCTCAGCAGCCTAAAACATTTTCCAGACCCTTCGCTCAGCCAGTTTCCTCTATTGACTGAAAAACCAACCGTGTCTAACGAGGCCGGTACTAGTTCGTGTGGTCTTACAATTTCCCTTGTTGCTTCCCAGCGCCAGGGTCTTGTATATTATTCTGCAGGGAAAACTAACGCATCATGCCACGCAATTGAATGTAGTAGTCTTAAATCAGTTCAAACGGTTTTAAACCTTTAATTGTTTCTTTTATTACATTCGAGGAGACTTCGGTAACATTTGATGCACTATTAATTCAAAAATCTGTAAGTTCTTCTCTAACTTCACCACGGTAATTACTATTAGTTGAATGATCATCCTTAAAAACAACTTATTTAGTAATACCTCCCAGGCTTCTGTCATGGAGTTAGTCTTAGCAATAGCATTGTTATTTTTCCAAATTTTGTGGATTGTATTCCATGGATCTAAATTCGGTTTATCTGCACAGAATTTATTCCAGTCATTCTTTTTAGCATTAAATTACCCAGTTTATATGTTTTTTTTGGGTTCCTAAATTTAAACTTATTTTCGAGAGAATTACAGGATTTAAATATCTGTAGCAATCGTCTATACCCTTTTCTAAGATCGGGCAATCTTGAAGCCCACCACCTGAATACTTTTTGGGAAAGCCAAGACTCACTGGAGTTGATTCATTGGTAGCTTTTTATATTAAGGATGTTAAAGCATCTGCAGCCTTGTTTATTTCTTTAGCGGGGCATCGCTCGTGGCCTGGTTTCTGTAGCCAGCATGGCGTCGGCAATATTGTGATCAAGTCCCGCGTCCTCAAGCACAGTGCGCGCATTTTCGAGATCACATTGCAAATGGAGCCATCGTATCGAGCTGCCTTCAGCGGCCGCCGAGCGGAGGCCGCCAGCACCATCCAGGTGGTGTGACCACAGTTGTGCGTCTCGTCCGGGTTCACTCATAGTTTGTGCATGTCTGCGCTGATGTCTGATGGGTCTGGCCAAGGTCAAGTGTACCCACAAAGTCCACGATTTGGGTATGCTGTCTGCGTGGAGCAAGAAGCCGGAAAGACCGGTAACACGGCGGGAAAAAGTTGAGAGAACAAATGAATCAGAATGTAGCTGTGTTGATTGGCATGCTTGTGTTGTCGATGGCTTGTCAAACGCCCGCGCGTGGCGACAACCTTCCCGATCGCGGGCTGGAGAGATTTGTCGTTCAGCCAGAGCAAAACGGTGTTGGGTATGAGGTGGTGCTGGCACACTCCGCAATCACCGGTGATACCGATAAACCGCTGCCTTTACTTGTTGTTCTCGACGGTTTTTTGCTTGGCATGACTGCTATCGAAACGGCAAGGCTACTGACCTCCGCTGGTGAAATTGAGCCCATTGTCATCGCCACGATCTCCGCGGATGGACCCTTTGCGTTGCGTACAGCTCGCAGGGGTCCTGATTTCAGCGCAGACGTAGAGGATTTTCGTTCCCAGTCGAGCATAAAAGGCATCCTTCCGCAGCTGGATGCAGCGGGAGTAAAGCCGGAACAGGCATTTGGTCATTCTGATGGTTATCGAACGTTTATACCATAATTCTTCCAATTTATGGTGTAGAGTATACATGTAGGGGGGGGATCCCACATTAAATGTTTTATGGCCAGATCTATGAACTTATCATATTGACCATATGCTGTGGATATATATTGAAAAACTGTATATTTATTTTCATTGATTTTTCTAGCAGTCTTTCTTAGTAGACTGGTCGACTTCTACGTCGTCCAGTACAGGTCAGACACAGAATGTGAAGCTCATATCCTATCTACGTCAAAAGTCTAGCATGAACTAAAAAAAAAACCTCAGATATAACTGATCTCAAAGTACAGAGTATTCTAAGTTTTGATTTAATTCTCATGGTTTGATAGGTGCGACTAGGCTTTTCCCAAGTATGTTCTTACCATGGACTCCCAGAAAAATTGGGATCACAAAACACAAGAATACAGATATCAAGACGATGTTCAAGCTTTTCCGAGACAGTTCTCGCACTGTCTCGGAAGTGGCGGCGGCATTTAAAGACAGTTCTCATCCTACCTAATATTTGTACTGCATATACGGTATATTTGACAATATACGCCAAAGACAAAATTGATTAAAGAAATAAACTAAAGAATTAAACCAAATAAAACAAATTTAATATCAGTAGTAATTCATAATATCAACATATTTTAGCTTGTACACTGGTACAAGGCACTCACATTCAGAATTACAACATTGTTTTTAAAACTAAGTAGATACATTGACGTAAATAGTTATTTGTGAAAACCTAGGAATGTGCAAAAGCTTGAGGAATGCTCAAAGGTTAATAGCACTTCAGAGAGAATCTATCTTGTGGTAAGGCTATTCTTGAGCTATAATTGTTTTCGCTTATTTAAAATAAAAGGTTCAATATATCCTCTAATGGTAAAACTGCTGCAGACAAAAATTTTTTTTTAATTATAGAACTAGACCCAACTGTTCCTGCTGAATTTGGATCACAAACTATTTTTTCTATTTCAAACTGAGATTTAGGCCCAAGAAAAATTGAATGCTTCGAGGAGATGAAAGCACGAAGAAAAATGTTAATTACTGCTTGAATCAAACTGGTTCATTACTGATGATGAAATTTTCTCTCCTATGGTTGCAAAATAGATGTTCATAGTATCAGTCACTTCCTCTGCTTTATTAGTAGTCGATCCATCCTCCAAACTAATAACTTCCTTAAAATTAGAAATTCTATCCTTTTTTTTATAAAAGAATTAATTAAAGACCACGTTTTACTTGCTGAGTTTTGAGCTTCTTCAAAATAATCTTTATAATACTGTGGTTTCGACAATCGTATCAGTGCGGTTAATTTATTTTTAAAAATTTGCACCTTACAATTAGTTTAATATTATAATATTATGGTCATTCCTTATTTCTTAGTAAAAACCATAAAAAAAGTATTAGATAGTTTTTCCTAACAAAAATAAACGTCATTTGAAGCATTGGGTTATCCTTTATTTTAAATTACTAATGCTACAGAGAACTGTATTGTCCGCAGTTTTTCATTTGCGTTGTAAACAATTGCAAATAACATAACTAAACTATCACCTTTACTTTTCAGGAAAACTAAATGGAACTGTCTTTTACATTCCTAGTCCTGGGGTTTTTTGCATTTCCAATTCGGCTTCAAGTGGTGATGGCTCCTCAGTTTGGCTTACTACAATGACGAAGCCACTGGACGCCAGGGAGAGCTGAGATGCTTGAGTCCTGAAACGAGTAAAGTACAAGAAGGTAGCTTGGTCTGTGGACATCTAGCAAATGTCATTGAATATCCATGTTTGACTTGTCCAGCTTCATTCCCTTTCCAGGAAATATGTCTACACTTTTATTTTAATAAATATACCTTTATTTATCTATAATAAAACCTTTGGCATATCATTTAAAAAAAAGTAGAGACACATGTACACAGGAAGGGATTAGAGTATAGAGGTTCCAGAATGTTGCTTAAACCTTTTTTTATTGAGGTTCCATAAAAATTGGCTATTATACCCTTTTTAAAATATTTGAAGTTCTATCTGTTTCGTCGCGACTCATGGTGTTTAGATAAGATCTTCTTTAGATGAGACGTTACTTGGATCATAATATTAAAACTAAACAAACTATTTGAATCGTAACGACATCTGCGCATCTGCAGCTTTCCCTTGAAATAATTTTTCGTTTCTGTTTTGTTGACGTTGTCTTGTCTGTTTGGGAACATGGGCATGATTCTCTAAGCAATTTTTTTTGGTGCATTTGAACGCTTTTGACTCAAATCTCCAATTTATATTAAAGCTGGAAGATTTAGGGAAGCTCCCTTTCTCAGATTCTAATACTGAATTTTCTATCTAAGGGAAATCCACCCACAACGATCGTTATGTAAATTTCTTGTAAAACTGTAAAAAGAGGGGGTTGTAATCCCTTTAGTCGATCGAGTTCTAAGTATCTATTTACATTGTCATGTACCCTCTGAATTAATTTATGTTAAAGATGCCCTACTATGTTCCGAGGACAGCGCCTATGTCACGGGAACCGAGATCTTCGTGACCGGTGGTCAACATATGCTCTAACTCCGCGTCAGCGCCGACGCCTTAACAGCGAAATAGTTCGAAATCTCGGCCTTCTTTCGTTCCGGCAGATGCCACCAACGCGCCCGCAAACCGGTTTCATCGATCCTCTCGATCCGTACACGGTCCTCGATGCGAAGCGCACCGTCCCGGTCATGGTAGTCATGGGCAACGAAACCGACCTTGGCGATCTGACCTTCAACCAGGCCGCCGTTGTAAGGAGAGATCGAAAAGCCACCTGGGCTCCAAGAGCGAAGCGTGTAATCCCGCCCATCTATGCGCACATAGGAATCGCCTCGCGCTCTCAACTCAGCAATTGATACCCCGGACAGACGTCTCTTTGCGTGGAAGAGATTGAAAAGTCCCATCGAACCCTCCTCTCGCCAATACGCCGATCGGACGGACACGCCCTAACCGGATGAACCGACGGTGAGGATCAAATATGAGTCGAGGGCAGTTAAATTACAATAAATTTTAACTAAATTAAATTAAAAGGTAAAACCCGCGAAATTAGCTGGAAATCCGTGGAAATGGATTGCGCCCGGAAAGCGCCACCGGGTGTGGCCTAACCCGCTGATCTTCCGATCAATGCGTCGCACCATTGAATGCGCCTTGCGACCATGTCGAGCTCTATATCCAACCAGCTCGGCATCAAACCGCCCGACCACTCATCATGACTTGCAAGGTCGCGCAGGCGTGCTTGCTCTCCCTCGTACATTCTCTTGAGACCTTCGAGCTGATCCAAACGCTCCTGGAACAGCGGATAGACGACCTCGCCGCCTTGCTTCAACCGGTGCATCATGTGAACGAAGCCCTGCGCGTCGAAGGTCTCGGGCGCACCCTTGCGCGCCACAAGCCCGCGTGCCTCAAGCAGGCCATTGTCGAGGTGAAACCCGTCCATCGGGATGGCGCGGGCGGGGCGGCCCGCCGCTTTTACTGCGGCCGTAATCATTCCGGCCAGCAGGGACTTTCCGCCTGCCGGCGCCCCGGCGACGGCCACCAGCCAGCCGACCAGCAAAATTCCCAGGCCGCCGAGGATTCCGGGCAAGGTATCGCCCAGGCTGTCCTTAATTGCATTAAAAGATTGTGTGAGTGTTTCCATTTGAGTCGTGCCCTCCACGATGGTTTTACCGCGCGCCCAAAACGCTCCCTGGCGCGCCGGCAGGGGCATAAAACGCCCAAAATCAATCGCTTTCAAGGCAATGACACAAAGTTGAACAATTCAGTTTTTGCGGCTTGGCGGGAAAAATCGGGTATGGTGAGGTGGCAGCCATGGCACGAAAGTCACCGTACAAGCCGTATACACCCAACCCAGAGCAGATGGCGCTCAGGCCTGAGCTCTCTGGCAACCAGATTAATGGTCTCGGTGAAGACCAGTTTCGCCAGCCCCAGCCTGTGTATTGGCATGACCCCGATACCCTGCCCCACGGCAAGATGCAAAAGTGGTTCTACACCCAGGATCCTGATAACCCGATGATCGCCAAGGCGCGCGAAAAGCGCGCGGTGGTGCTGGCTCGCGAGCTGGAACCCGTGAGCGACAAATCCACTGAACGCAGCCCCGAGGCCTGGACTCAAGCATGAAAGCCACAATCGGTGCTCGATGCTCAAGATGTTTTTCATCAGTTTCGGCAATTTCTTCTGGAATTGTTTTGTCAGTAATACGGAGTCTTTCTTCTTCGCTAGTATCGATTGTGATTTCGCAACCAAACTCATGGCCGAGAAGTTGAATGGTTGTTTCGTCATCCAAGAAGTCATTTAATGTGAGAGCAACCCCTTGCATGAACAGTTTTGAAATCAGCTCAGAAGCTTTGAGCTTCATAGCTTGTGCTAAGTCTTTAATCGAGATCGGAATGCGAACAGAAAGTTCTTTGGGACGAACAACTTCGATAGGTTCTTTGTTTGAGGTTCGGTAGCGGGGACGTCTACGACGGTAAGTTCTCTCTTCACCGACACGTAAACCATGACGGTCACGTGAATCAAAACGGTTGGACTTAATGTCGCGGGTGACACGGCTAAATTCTGCTCGATACCCTTGTTGCTTTTTCTCGTCTTTGAAAACCCGTTCTTGGTCTCGTTTTTTGATGTCTTTGAATGAGGATTTTTTATCCTCTTCTTTTTCAGGTTTTTTTGTAGCAGTGCTGGGTTTAGCTTTTGGAGGAGGAGCTTCTGCAGCCTTGGGCTTTTCTTTTGGTTTTTCAGCAGCAGGCTGTTTGGGTTTAGATGGCTTTTCGGCTTGAGGTGGGGCAGGTTTTTCTTCGACTTTCGGAGGAGCTGCTTTTACCGGTTCTTTTTTTGCAACAGGTGCCTTAGGGCTCTCTTTTTCGGCCGGTTTTTTTGGTTTTGCAGCAGCTTTGGGCTTTTCTTTGGCTTTTTCTTTGGGTTGAGCTTTCTCTTCTTTTTAAAAACCATGAAATACCTCAGGACTGATAGAATTCCAACAATGATACGAGAATATTCCTGCTTGGTAGTCTCAAAGTTGCCTAGCATAAAGCATATTAGTTTATTTTAATTAATTTTTTTATTAAATTAATTAAGTGTCATTAATTTTTTCCAACTGTCCACCAATAAGTCGCATTACTTTGTTTTGAAGAATTCGTACTCGTTTAAAACTTGAATGAAAGTTACTTGACCACAATACATATCCATATGAAATATAAGAATGGAACAAAACATTTATATAAAAGCACTAAAATTTGTGGTGTCACAAAACTCTTAAAATTTAAAATTGCTTTAAGTCCTTGTGTGATTTTTCGTTGCAAAAATATTACTGTGTCGTTTCCTTCACTAAGTGGCTTCGTATAGTGCTTGTTATTGAGAAGTATGCATACATTTTTCGGGTGGGGAATTAATTTTTGTGTTGGCGGATTTTTTCACGTCGAGAATTTTACGTGGGGATGGAAGCTTCCAGGGGATGAATTTTCAGGAGATATTTTACACTGGGGGAATTTTCCTATACGAAATTCTTCTTGTGCCTTGCTTTCTCTTTGCTGACTCAATTTTACTCGTGAAGATATTAAGGGTAATATCCGAGGTAAATTTTCACCAGGATTGAATTATCTAGCGAATACATCCGTGTCGATTTTTCCATTAAGGTGGAGCCAGATTTCCCGGTACTGTTTAAAAAACGATGAGAAATTAAATTAATTTTTTTTCAATCGAAAATAAGGAGCAACACTAAAACTTAAAACAAACAGAAATTATTCTGTAAATGAGGAAGGCTACTGGTAATGTAATATATTTCTAAAACAAAAACGAATTGTTAAAAATTGGTTGTTAAAATTGGTTGATGTTAGTTTCTTCATTTGAAAATATATAGATGGTGTCCCTGGTAGCAAAATTTTCAAAATTTCGGGAAGAGAATCTTGCTCTCCCTCTACCTATTAACATCCCTGTGATAGCGTATCAGACGTCCACTCAGAGGGGATTCCAGGCCCAAGTCACCAACAATAGAATCCCACAATCTTGTTTTGTGTTTTGTTTGCAAGTAAGGAGCAACCCGACTCAATAGTAACCGAAACTCTAATGAATGAAATTTTGATGTCAATAGATAAATGAAAAGGAATTTTTAAGCTAATTTTAAATATATAAGTTTCATCAAGTTTGGTCTTACTCATCAAAAGTAACGAGCCTGAGAAAATTTGCCTCATTTTTGAAAAAAGGGGCAAAAACCTCCTGATAGGCATACAATCTTAATGAAAATCACACCATCAAATTCATTGTATCAGAGAACACTACTTTAGAATTTTCAATCTCCTGTCTGCATAAATGTGGAATGTTGTATTTTTTTGCCACAAGAAAGATCACAGATGCGTGTTTGTTTTATGTTCTTAGTGTTTTTTTCCAGGGGTGATCGTATCGACCCAGTCGTCCTAGAATGTTGCAAGAGGACTCATTCGAACGGAAATTAAAAGTTCTAGTGCCTTGTTCAATGACCAAAGAAATTTGAGGGCAACTAGGCCCCCTCCCACGATCATTTTTTCTCAAAGTCACCGGGTCATAATCTTGATATAGCCATTTCGTTCAGCATAGTCGAAAAAGCCGGATTTATTTATAATGAACAAGAGCTCCACATGTAATTACGCAGTTTTTGTAGAGGCGGTTCCAAATTTGAGAAAAAAAGAAGAAAAATGGATGATAAATCAGCAAAAAATAAGCTCAAGAAGACGTAGCTATCCTTAGAAGGAGTAGATGCATCAGAGAATCAGGAGATTGTTAATCTTAGGCATTTCACGGCGAAAAATGTTGTCAAATTTGACTAGTTAACTTTGTTTATTTTAACTTTTCTACATGGTGACAAAGGCGACATAAAACTTCATAATTTTAAAACAAGTATATGAAAAATATTGTAAAAACGCGTATTTATGTAAGAATAACCGCAGAAGGACTCAAGGGGCAAACAAACTTTTGGTATAAGTCTAGAGTTGGGGTTGTTGAGAATAAAGCATGTCAAGAAAACAATTCTTACTTCATAATATTCAAAATAATTGTAGTTAAGACATTCTGGCTGCAGTTTCAATAAGTTGTCCCATGTATTTTTCCAGTTCTTGTTTTCGTCGCAGTTGATTCAATTTACGGGTACGTGAGTGGAAACAAGAGTGAAGCATAGTAAAATGAATTAGAAATATATAATTTGGGCTATATGTCTGCAAATTAGGGGGGGGGGAGTTGGAAGTAAAGTATAGTAGAGCTGCAGTAAAAGTTTATTAACTACAATATTATTCTAGATATTATGAAGTATGAAATGGTTTGTTAACATGTTTCCTTCTAAAAAGCCCCAATTTTAGACTTATATCAACCTTTTATTTCGGTATCATTGGTGCTTTAATTGTATTTGTCTAGCATCTATGTCACAGCTCTGTGATTCATCTTGCCAAGTGGCTGAAACAAAACAATCGGTAAGAATTTAAAAAAAAAATTGGGGGATTCCTGAGTGAAACCCCTCTACTAAAGCAGCGATCAGGTCTTGATAAAAACCATGCAAATAAATTCGCTGCCATCTCCTAAAGCTGCCACTTCGCTATCGAGCTTCTAGCTATCCCTAGGAACAAAATGTTCTGGTGTACCATTTGGAAGCTTCATGAAAGACTTGTGTTTTTAAGAAGAGGGGGTGAGAAAATTGGCAATGCTTCTTGGCGCTCAAAAATATCTCAATTCCTCTGTCACTTCATCCAAGCTCCTCCTGCAAATAATTTGTAAAAACCAAAATGGCGACCCCCCGAACTGTAATTTCCTTCAAGATCAGGATAAAAGAAATAATTTGTAAAACTACACTGAATAGATATGCAGATAAAACAAGATAAAGAGGAGAAAAGGAAAGAAATTAAGAGCTAGTGAAGAAATGAAGAAATATCGGATGCCAATCCGTCTTCATTATAGAAGCTGTGGCACAAAAACCCTAAACCAAGAGCCCTGTTTGAGACACTAAAGCATTAAAAAGACTAAGACACCAAAGCAGGAACACAAAGCAATTCCTGTTTCTTAAGCTATTCGGTGGCATATGTTTTATGTTACTGATTGACTGTTCTATATTATTATTATTACTGTTACTGACTGTTATACTATTGCTATAGTATTACTGTATACTATTACTATAGTTATACTACTATTACTTATTGTTCACCCACATTTTTTTTTTTTTTTTTTTTTTTTTTTTTTTTTTTTTTTTTTTTTTTTTTTTTTCTTTTTTCTTTTTGGCAACCGCGGCAAGGACGGGAAGGAGAAGGAGGTCCCGCCCGAGCCCGACGCGGTCGAGCAGGACGCCCCCGAGGGCGAGGAGGAGGAGGTCGAGGTCGAGGCCGGCACCTTCGACGCCAAGAAGTACACCGTCAGCGGCACGACGACCTGGATGGGGATCGATGGCGACACCGAGGGCGTGCTCCTGAAGGGCGAGGGCAACAACTACTCGGAGGAGCTGCTCGAGATCGACACCGACCAGACCTTCGACGCCGGCGGCACCGAGTTCTCCGCCCGCTATCTGAAGTACAAGACCGGCGGCGAGCAGTGGCACGCCACGGACCCCAAGGCGTACTTCAACTTCACCCTGAAGATGGCCAACAGCCAGATGACCACCTCGCTGGTCGGGCAGGGCGACGACGCGGAGCCGGCCTTCAACTACGACCGCTAGGGTCTGTGTGTGATGGAGGCGTTACGATGCGCGCATGGCCGACGAACGGTTGCGCGAGCTCGAGCGCCGGGCCGTCCAGGGTGACGCGCAGGCGCGCCAGCAGCTGATCTTTCTCAACCACCACCCCTTCTTCGATGAGTACCTCAATCACCTTGCCGGTGGCCTTGGAACTGACGGTTGCCTGGCGCCGGGCCACAACATAGCCAGTGGCGTCCAGCACACTGCTGCCAACCGGCTGCGCTGAGCCGGCCCGGGCTACCGCAGTTTTTACCATGATCGCTTCAGCATCGCCGGACAGGTCGACAAACCACAACACGCCAACAACTGCGCACAGCAACAGCGCCAGGCCAATCCATTTCAGTGGACTCCGGCGTACCTGCGCTGGTGCGCTGTTATGTAGACACGGTGAGCCTAGTCCTCAAACGACCTATCGTTTCGCTGATCATTTTTTTTGTATTGGTTGCAGTTATACTCGGCATGTTCAGAATTATTCCTAAAAGCTTTCTACCAGAGGAAGATCAAGGCTATTTCATCACAATCTTTCAATTACCCGAAGGTGCTTCAAAATCCAGAACGGTGGAAGTCTTGTCGAAAATTGAGGATTATTTTCAATCAATTCCTGCCGTCCATTCAACGGACGTACTCGCGGGACAAAATTTTGTATTCAATACGCGAGGCACCAACCAAGCCACCATGTTTGTGCCGCTGCATCACTGGAATGAACGAAAAGACCCTGATTTAAAGGCTTCAGGGCTTATCGCTGCGGCATTTCAGGAGTTTGCCAAGATTCCCGACGCATTGATACTTGCATTTAATCCACCTGCAATACCCGGCCTGGGTTCCACCGGCGGCTTTTCACTACAGCTACAAGATCCGACTGGACGGAACTTTGCCGAGTTTGCAAATACAGCACAAGCTTTTGCAGCTAAGGCAGCTGAAAATCCGGCGATCGCCGCTGCCAACACGAATTTTCGTATCAGTACCCCGCGACTTTTTGCACATATTGACCGTGAGCGAGCAAAGTCGCTGGGTGTACCGATATCGGATGTTTTCGATACTATGCAGGCTTATTTCGGTAATTTGTATATCAACGACTTTGTTAAATTTGGCCGCGTCTACCGTGTACAAACCGAGGCTCCCCCAGAATACCGATCAACTCCTGAAGATATCAGCAAAATTTTTGTTCGTGCTCAAAACGATACCGAACAAACAATGTCCACTTCGTCCGCGTCGGGCGAGTCAGGCGAGTCGACGAAGGGCTGCAGCGACTTGGCCACGTGCGCGGCGACGTCGCGGTTCAGCTTGTAGTGCACTTCCTCGAAGTAGAGGCGCGAGCCCTGGAGGATGCCCCAGAAGAGCGTCGCTCCGATCGCCAGGAACGAGAGCAACAGGACGCCGGTCAAGCGTGTGCGCAGGGAGACTCTCATACCGCGTCGTTGAAGCGATAGCCGACGCCCCAGACCGTCTCGATGAACGCGTGCCGATCGCCGTCCCCGTTGATCTTCCCGCGCAGGCGATTGATGTGCGAGTTGACGGTGTGCTCGTAACCCGCGTAGCCCGGTCCCCACAGTTCGTCCACGAGCTCGCTGCGCGTGAAAACGCGTCCGGGATGCAGCGCGAAGAAACGCAGCAGGTCGAATTCCTTCGCCGTCAGCTCGACGGCCTCCCCGGCGAGGGAAGCTGTCCTGCGCGGTGTGTCGATCTCGAGGTGCCCGCGGACGATGACGTCCGCCTCGTCCTTCGTCCGGGCCAGCGCCTCGACGCGCCTGAGCATCGCGCGCACGCGGGCCGAGAGCTCCCGCAGGCTGACCGGCTTCGACAGGTAGTCGTCGGCCCCGAGCTCGAGCCCGAGGATCTTGTCGAGCTCGGCACCGCGCGCGGTCACGACGATGATCGGGACGTAGTGCGGCTCACTGCGCAGTGCGCGACAGATTTCGAGGCCGCTGACTCCCGGGAGCATCAGGTCGAGGACGAGCAGGTCGAAGCGCTGTTCCTTCGCGAGGGAGAGCGCTCGCTCGCCGTCGTCCTCGACGGTCACAATTTTTTGCTTACGGCTCCATAATTTTACTAAGTATTGGAAATTTTGCACATTGAATATTTTGGGTTTTCTAGGGAGGGGATAAGTAGTTAGTCTCTCCTCATAGACATCTGTTTATATTTGTCTTTCGGTTCTTTGAATATATCGCAAAAGTTCTCCCTAGCCTTAAACTTCACGTAATCAATTTTGAACAATGCATAAATCTAAAACGTTTTAGGAATGATATAAAAAAATGAATCCTAGGGAATATGTCAATTGTTTTAACCTTTGAAGCATAAAGTGGATGTTTTAAATTCTTTGCATTGAGGCACGAACGGAGGAACTGTTTTTTTTTTTTTTTTTCTTTTTTTGAGGTGCTTGATGAAAAAAAGAAACAAATTTATTTGTTGATATGAATAAAATGTAACCAGTAGAATTTCAAGGGGGATGAGTAATCAGGCCCCCTCCCCCTGCTATATTTTGAAAATACACCATGCTAGGGAGGTTTCATTAGGAAATACTTTTTTAGTATTTTCGATAAAAAACTTGAACTTGGTCTTCTTACATTAAGTTTCAAACATATTCTAGCCCCCTGAAGTCGTAAAACCTCTAAAGATCATTCATTTTCCTGACATTTTCATCTAGGAATGTTAAATCATCAGCATAATCAAGTCCAGGAAACTTTCTTCCCCATTCGATTCTGTCTTCTCTCATTGCCTTTCCTATGTTCTTTAAGACAATGTATGTCAAAATGATCCATATGAATAAAATTGAACACAACCCTGTTTAAGTTCTGATTTAATACGAAACCAGATACTAACCTCACTTCCAACCGGAGCCAATCATGTTAGAGACATATGTTCTGAAGCCCGGTGTTGTTGTATATTGATTTACAGCGGTTTTATCTGGGTGTTTTATGGAAAGAGTAGTATTCATAACGGTGTGAGATGGAAGAAGAGTGTCGGTCTGAGTGTCGATTTAGTACCGATTTAATATCGATTTTGTAGCAGTAGCAAGAATAAAATTCAATCAGGGTTGCTGTATGAAAAGTAAATTACTAAATGGGCTGTCCAAAATACCTTGACCAGAGGGATTTTTTTTTTTTTTATCAGAATTGAATACTTATTTAAAGTTATGTCCTCTTTCACTTGGCTGAAGTTTCAAATTCAGTAAACGTTTTAAAGTCTCCGCTTTTAATTTTTCTTCATCTTTTGGAATGCATTCTACTACTATTTTAGAATTTTGAAGTGGGAAAACACATATGAAGACAAAAACATTCTGAAAAAGTCTATCTAGATAGCAGGAAGAAAAAAAAATCTCTGAAGGAAGAAAAAATCATTAGGATAACTACAAAAAAATCACTAGGAAGAAAACAAAATCATTAAAACTACCGTTAAATCGCCATGCGTGGATACCTTAGCCAGGGCCATACATTTCAAGCCTCTTATATATAAACACCATGCTATTTTTTTATAAAAGTTTTACGCAAAGAATATTATCTACGAGAATGCTATTCGGTGCTAATCTTATTAAAAGCAGACTGGTAACTCTTTCTCCCTAGTGTGTTTCTCGTAATATAAACAAAAACCCCCTATGAGCTTCAAGTTGCCTTTTCTAAGAAAAACAGCTGATACGGAAATATTAGTAGCTAGGCTTTCCTTTTTGCGAGCCCTTTTCTAATTTTCTTTAAGAAAAAACAAAAAAAGAAAAAAAAAAAAATAAATAATATATTGTACCCACATCACACTTTACTTAGGCAGAGATATTGTAATGCCTACTGGTGTTCTGGTACTCTTCCCATATTTTGTTTCCCATTTAATATTTCATTATCGCCCACGCCTCTCTTCCTCTGCGCTTCACACCGGGTGTTTCGCATATGTCGGTGAATGAGCAAGTATTTTTACGTTCCACGATTTTTGGCAGTCCTGCGATTGTGTCATTGTTTTCAAGAACAGTCATTTTCATCTCAGT
The DNA here is from genome assembly GCA_010016025.2 of Alatinidae sp. Z8VKAUB7J3. NCBI lineage: Eukaryota > Metazoa > Cnidaria > Cubozoa > Carybdeida > Alatinidae > Alatinidae sp. Z8VKAUB7J3. Next base: position 213,981,215 of record JAAAKM020073195.1, read on the forward strand.
TAATGGTTTACTTCCAGCTACGTAAGATTAAGCAAAAAAAAAGTTGTTAAGTGTTTTTTTTTTGCCAAATTTGTCGCAGAAGAACCTTGATTTCTGCCTCTTGTAGGGAGTTATTACCGGAGGATTATACCTAGAGACAGTAAACAGAGGATTAATCTCGTGGTTGTTTTAGCTTAAAAAAAAAAAACCTGACTCAATAGTTTTGAAGGGTTGTAAGTAGTTTTGTATCGTATCTAGGTTTTTTTACACGCGGGTTTGGATACTTTATATAATGTTACGTTAATATGTCCAAAAGCACGTAGATATAGCGCTTTCCTTTAAAATGAGCCCTTAGAAAGCTCTTCTATGCTGTTCCAGTGCTCTGCTAGCCGTATAGAAAAAAAAGTAAAAAATAGGACGCATCGGCGCTACCCGTGTAAAAATAATAATAATAAAAAGTCCTTGTTGTTCAGCGGGTCGTTTCTTTGAGCCACGTTTATTTTTTAGGTGTACTTCTGAAAATGTCTCTTTGATGCTTTGTAATTTTTTAATTCCAAAAATATTTACATAAAGGTCTATTGTTAGGAATGGCTACGATAGAATATCTGTCTTGGAGCCAAATGTGACTACTTAGTTTTAAAATTCTTAGTTTGAAAAAATCAGTCTTAATTTAAAAATCAGAGCAGTTTGGTCTGAGATCAGTGGTGTTTGTCTTCTAATTTATGTTTTATTTTGACCATTGCTTCTAAATTAAAATAGTTTTGTCAAAAAAATGCTATGGTAATTGCATTTATTTACATTTGCAAGACATTAAAAAAACATCAAGTCTGACATATCGTGTTCGGCAATTGCCTTTTCTATGCGTTTTTATGGCACTTAGTATCTACCAAGTGACATATAGCGATCGTAAATTCTGTCGTTTTGTCGGTCCCGGTTTTGCTAGACTTCCAGATAAGCTTGGACGATAGAATTTGGCAGGCGTATCAGGAACCAGACCAGATGAAATTAGAAATTGTCGTCTCCTCGATTCGACCATCTGGGGGAGTGGGGGGGATGACTGTTAATTCGGAAAAATTAGAAAGATGAGGTATTGTTATGGCACTTGGTATCTACCGAGTAACATATAGCAATCGCAAATTCTGTCGGTCGGTCGGCCTGTCTGTATGTCCCGGTTTTGCTAGTTTAGGCACTTCCAGGTAAGCTAGGACTATGAAATTTTGCAGACGTATCAGGAACCAGACCAGATTAAATTAGAAATTGTTTTTTCCCCGATTCAATCATCTGGGGGAGAGTGGGGGGACGGTAAATCGGAAAAATTAGAAAAACTGAGGTATTTTTAACTTACTAACGGGTGATTAGATCCCAATCCTCTAGGGTCGCTGGTTTGGTATGATCACTCCTTGAAAAAAAAAAAAAAGAAAATAAACACGCATCCGTGATCTTTTTCCTGGGAAAAAAGTACAATTACATATTTTGTGTATAGGAATTTCAAACATTTAAATTAGGATTTTTTGATATGCTGAATCTAATGATGTGGTTCTCACACGAAGATTACTTGCCTTTTCGGGGGAGTTTTTCCCCTTTTTGAAAATCAGGCAGATTTTCCCAGGCACTTAGCTTTTGATGGGCAACATTCAACCTAATGAATGCGTTTGGAATCAGCTTTAAAACGTCAATTCTTTTGACATATCTATTGCCATCAAAATTCCTGTTTTAAAGTTTATGTTACAATTGGGCCGATATCCTCCTTATTTTTTAAGTTTGATTAAGCCTCAATATAGATCAAACTTTTCATTCTAGAGAACGAAGAGGTCATTTCTTTATTAGTTTTTACTAGGCTCTATTGAATTAAAGCTCTGTGACTAATGAAAAGAATGTACTTAATATTTGTCTTAGGTAATTAAATACAAGTGATGTTTATAACGCCCTGATTACGAATGAAAAGTTTGAATATCAGTTAGAGAAGCATCGCTGAGGAGTGAAGATGCGTTAAAAAATATCCCTTTTAATACTCCTCCATGACTGTTTAGGTAAGGTGATACTTTTTAATACTAAAACATTGTTTTAAACTGTAGCATAACAACGAAGATGGGTTGAGGAAGAAGCTAGTCCTGATTATTCCCTAGCTGGAGGTTTTTTTTTGTTTTTTTTTTGTAGTTTTTTTGCTGTTTTTTTTTTTGTAGCCCAACAGTCCCTTCAACGATCCCTGAAAGGTTAACTGAGTGCCATTAGCCATTCCTAAGATATTGTTCTTAATTCATTTTGACAACCGGGATGCACAAATTGTCTTTTGATCAACTGTAAAAAAAAAACTCAACATCTTGTGAAATAGCTTAATACCCTTAACTGTTTCTGAGATATTTCACTGCACAAAGCGTTTTAAAAAGATGGATATACACAGTATCTTTTGATTTAGTTCAAAATCCCCTGGAAGTTTCAACTAAGTGTCATTAGCTGATCCTGATATAGTGCACCTTCGCCCTTTTGAAAACCGGGATGCACATAGTTGTATATTTATTGATTTTAATATTCCCCTCAACATTCTTCGAAAGATTGAGCTTCATACCCTGAGATATTGCTGACTTGTCGTGTTCATAAACTTAATGCACATTGCGTCTTTTAGTTTTGTTTAACATCCCCCTTAGTTATCCATGAAAGTTTTAACTTAATAACCATAACCATTCCTGAGATTAATATAGATACACCCAGGTGGACCAATTGTGACAATTTGGATGCACCTAGTGTCTTTTGATTTAGTACAGCATCACCTTCAATATTCCCTGAAATTTTCAACTTAATAACCTTAGCCATCTGTGATAAATTTAGCCATTTTGACAACCTGTAGGCAATAAACATACCCTTGTGCCGGTATAGTGGAAAAAGCTGTGCCTCCAAATGGGGTGAACGCAGGTCCAAGTCCCATACCGGGCAAGGGAAGAGAAATAATGTCCATAATCCGTAATAATTTTTTTAATTTATATACAAAATATTATTATAATGAAAACCTCACTAGGGCCTATCTATTTTGGTTGCTAAACAACAGGAAACTCACAGGGAAAGAATACGACAACCCAGATTGATCGAGTAGGAGGGGCCTTGCGGTCCCCGTCCTCTCACACCACCGTACGTGCGATGTCGCATACGGCGGTTTCAACTAAGCTTTTAACGCTTTAGCCTTCGTGTACAGACTAAATAAACCTAATGTTTCAAACCATTCGTTCGACATAGCCTTATTAATGATCGAATTATGCGATTTACGCCACCAGCTCTTGTCTGATTTCGCTAGGCGCCATGCATTTTGCTGACTTAGCCCGAGCTTTACCAGCCATGTCGCTATTGACCACTTTCGTTTGCGTTGCTTTAACCGGTAGCACCGCAACCTTCGCCTAATCCAGCTGTCCAAATCTCGAAATAAACTAATACCTGTAGCTTTAGAGAAATACTGGAACCAGCCTGGTAGGTAAATATTGAGTGATTTCACCATCCTCTCAAGGCTTACTCCTCGGTTACCTTTCGTTAGTTGGCGAACCTTGTCTTTCATTCGCTTTAGCGAATCATCTGACACCGAAAGCCAGCCATTTAATCCAATCCGGTAACCTAAAAATTGCCTGGTATTTCCCTGTGCAACTGCACTCTTCGCCTCATTGATTTGAAGCTTAAGCCTTGTCGCAAGAAACCCTTTTACCGATTCCATCACCCGACGACCCGCCTGCTCACTGCTAACATAAATGTTACAGTCGTCAGCGTACCGACAGAAGCTATGGCCTCGATTTTCCAGTTCCCAATCCAGCTCATTTAACATGATGTTGGATAAGAGTGGGGACAGCGGTCGATAAAATCTAGTTAAATGGCTTATGGGCCAGTTCCCCCCTTTTCGATGGATTCCGCTGCAATTTTATTTGGAAACTGGGAGCCAGGATCAGAACCAACTTTGGAAGGTCTCACAATGAAAAAAAAAAAACATACGAGAGAAGCCTATCTGAAATTTAAAGAAGTTTATAGAAAAAGATTTATAGAAGTTGAAAGAATTTATTTAAAAAAAAAATTGAAGTTTATAAAATTTATCGAATTTATAGAAGAAGCAATGGACTATGTAGAGTTATAGTCTTTAAAGATTCTTTCATACTACACCGTAAAACGAAACACACTAGCGTAATTTAAGATTGTACGTCAAGTTGTTTAATCTTACATAATACTATGTTAAATATTTTTACTCTTGCTAATAATTGTTCTAAATTGAAAAAGGCTATTGACAGACTTTCGAAGTTATTCAATGGCAATAAAGCAGAAGTAGAAAAAATAACAAAGATTAGGACCTTACCTCTGCATCAACAAATTCATTGACTTCATTCAAGATTCTTTTCACTTTCTCATCTTGACAAATAGCCAATTGCGTAAAATGAGCATCAAGCAAAATACATAACCAGATGGCAGCTGTTTCAGAGTTTAAATTACTTTCTCTGTCTCCTTTCAATACAGACAAGATAAACTCCATTATGTTTACAGTTTCCCGCAATTTGACTTTCCGCAAAGGTTTTATCAAAACTGTTTCTTGAAATGGCATAAGGAGTAGTTTGTCTAATAAGTTTGAGGCAGCCAATTCCTCCTCATGTGTGTCCAATTTTCCAGCGGCAAGATCCAACAGAGAAACTAGGCATCGAATGGCGCACCTGGATCATCTGGGACGTGATCAACATCGCCTGGCTGCTGAACGCCGACTGGGTCCCCACCGACCTGCGCCCCGCCCCGGTGCTGGATGACGAGCTGTTCTGGCAACACACGGACGGACGGCACCTGATGCGCGAGGCGCACGGGATCAACCGCGATGCGATCTTCCGGGACTTCTATGTGAAGCTCGAGAACGCGCCCTAAGGGGTTATGGTACGCGCTTATCTCCCGGCGAACAGGTGAGGAGATTTGCTAGACCGACGATTCAGCGTGCGTCCAATGCCCTCGGGTCGCCATTTCGTGCTTTCCGCCTGATGAAGCAAGCCAACGTTGACGTTAGTGTATTTGGCAATCGGTCACCGCAATTGGCTGAGAAAATACCATCGGAATTCAGACGCAGCGAACTTGACACTTCGCGGACTAACTGACTCAGAATCGTGCACGCTGCGCAAGCGAACCAACGATATTGAACAAGGGTCATCGAAATAGCAGTTTCAAAAAAAAATCGACGGACGATAAATATCGAAGGAATTTCGTACATTTGGTACGTGCGCGAAGAAGATGACGGTGTGGAAGTTGGCGCGCATATGGCTCTGACGATCATGTCAGAGGATAGAGCGGTTCATGTTACTTATCCCATCGGTCAGAGTGGCCCACACTCTTTTGCCATTCTCAAAGATCGGGAAAATGAAGGCGCCTGGAGGCGAGTAGCCTGCCCGGACTGGCCAATGGATGGCGGTGCGGTGACCCCCAAACTCGTCCGTACTGTTGTTCAATGGGTTCAAAACAACACGGAATTCCAATTCGTCGGTTGTTTGCAATAGGTTTGTCCTTTTCTTTTCTGATTCCTTCTATCCTTGGAGCATATGATGATATGGAAGGTGAAGAAGCATTTGCAACGTCCATAGCACTTGCATATCCATTAATGGCATCAATACAGCTTGTACCTGCAATAGTTGGTATTTTGTTTCTTACAAAAAAATCTGCCAACCTTTCATGGATGATAATTTTATTTGGATTCATAATCTATAATATCTCGGATACATTTTTCTTATTTGCAGAATTAGATGGATCATACTATGATGGTCACCCTGTTGATTTATTGTATGTCTATAGTTTTGTATTATTGATATTTGCATTTCATATTCGTCTAAAAGCTGCTAATTCTCCTTTTGCTGAAAATAAAGGATTATTTTTCTCTGAAACTATACAGTTTGAAACAATTAGTAAATTTGGAATTCCACTTACATTAGCAATTGTGTGTATGGTGATTTTAGTTTCTATGGTGGATGCAGTGTTTGTCGAAACCGATGAAACATTATCTACTCAAAGTATCATGTTAGGAGTTGTTGCAATGCTTGGGGTCTTTGCGGTAATAGTGATTACTATCAACAAAAATCTTTCACGCCTAGTTAAAATGCGAACTAATGAATTGGTTCAACAAAGAGACAATCTGGAAAATCTTGTAGAAGAAAAAACCCATGAAATACTAAAATCTGAACGATTATCTGCCATCGGAGAATTATCTGGGCGCCTTGCACACGACTTACGAAATCCACTCTCTGTAATGAAAATGTCTCTTGACTTGCTTAAACAAACTCCTGCCGATTCAAAAATTTCTGATACTGCAGTGGCAAAAAGTGCCTGCCCCCCCTCCAAAAAAAGAATACGGAGCTGTCTAATAAGATAATGAAAATTATCGCGAGTAACGACTGAAAAAATGACCACACTTCCATTGTCAATAACTTTTTTTACGAACCGGGGCTAATGATTGGTCCTATTCATAATTTTTTTTTTTAGGTTTTCAAAAATACTGCTCATTTCATGGGTCACTGAATGCAAAATAAAGGCAAAATTTTAAATTAAAAGTTTTAATAAAATAATGGCTAATAGTTAGGATTTGGTGATTACTGCTAGCTGCAAGACTTTACATTAACAAAAACGATTGGCTTTCCAGTTCAAGCCAATTCTTGACTTGTCGCGAGTAACGATCTGACAGCTTTACGATGATCGCTTCGAAAGCTAATCTGGCTTTGCTTTCCTGCCCCCGAGCAACATCCTTGAATATGTTAGCTTACAATTTTCCTTTAGCTCATGGAAAGAAAAAGGATTATATTAAAAAAAACAGTTGCTAATTGTCAGAAAACGTATCAGAATTGTCAGAAACGCAGGAAATAAAAAAATAACACGATTAAAGCTGTGCTAGAGAACAGTACCTTATTTATGAAAACTTCCTTCTTTGAATTCAAAACATGGCCAGCAACCCGCTTCCTTTTACGAAACTTTCTCTTGCTCCTTGCGCGTTCCTGAAAGAAAAAAGAATGGGTCAAATTGTTACAGGTGGGTAATTTGCAAAATAGACTTGATATTTGACAGTTTATGCGACTGTTCTTCTCATTTTTTTTAAGAGGTCAAAGGAGAGGCTGGGTAGTTCTTATCATTTTTACTGAATACCCTTCCTCTTTGTTGGTACAAGGTCAAGAAGGAAAAGGAATGAAAGAGGAAGTTAGTTTTTTTTTTTTTTTCTTCAAGCTTAAGAGAATATGAATTCCTAAGTTTATACTTGACCTTAATATTTTTGGGACCTAAGTTTTTTAGTCCAGCAAGGACCAAAGTCCAAAACCTTTTTAAAGTCTAAAGATGGTCTTGGACTATTTTTTGGACAAAAAGTTTCTGATCTAAGCCATGTAGCTTCCTCACTTCAATGAACGCAATTATGTATTCCTTTCTCTAAAGAAAATTAGCCTAAATTTTTGATAAAAAGGAAATGAAATCTTAACTTAAGTATTGTGAAATAAGTAAATTCCAGTTTATTTTTTTAATAAACATGACAATCCTTAGAATTTATAAGTATGCTCTTAGTATCATTTGACTGACAACTCTCATTTTAGAACAAGGCCAAGAAGAGGGCCAAATGCAAGTGGAACATGATGCGGGTGCTCATAGAGGAGAAACCCAAGAGCCTATGGATACTCAAGGTGATATTTGGACCCATGAAGTTATCAGCATTCTTTTGGAGTCAGTTAAAAAGCACCTCCAAACAGGTATGTACTTATTCTGCATATTATTGTGTTGATGAGTAGATTCTTTCATAGAATGGGCTAGCTGGGATGTTTGACAAGGGGATCATTTTCATTCAAAGGAGAATTTTTAGTGATTAGTAAATGGGTCAAAACTTGAAGTAAAATGCCAAGAAACAGACGTGGTTTTGGGTCATGTTGCCTTTAGATGCCTATGTGTTGTGATGAATTCTTAGTACTAGTTTTAGTCATAGTCAGACGAGGATCACCAGGATGATCGTGCCGATGATCAATCCCAAGAGGCCGCGGTCGGCCTGGGTGCCGGCGTCCGGCAGGATCAGGTGTAACTCCTTGCCGTCCTCGATGTTGGCGTTGCGGAAGCGGAAGAGCGTGCCGGGCTTGTCGGAGGCACCGTACTGGATCGGCGTGCTCTGGACGTTCTTGTCCGCCGCGTGGGTCGTCACCTTCGAACCGGTCTGGACCCAGGGCGGCGTCTCGGCGTGGCGCTCGAGCTTGCGCTGCTTCTCGTTCTGTCGGGCCCGCAGGTCCTCCTGGAGGTCCTCGAAGGTCTCGGGCCGTTCGTCGACGAGCCGCCGCTCGACGTTCGCGAGGGTGTCTCGCGCGGCGAGCAGGCGCTCGCGCTTCAGGTTGTGGAAGTAGGTCTCCGCCGTCGGGCGCACGGCCGAGACGATCGAGCGCTCCTGCACGCTGGAGCTGACCTTCGACGTCGTCGAGTACAGGAAGAACCCCGCCCCCGCCATGACGACCGAGAGGGCGGCCGACATCAGCAGCGTGAACCGCGCCCAGAGGCGCATGCCACCGACACGGAGCTCGGATTCTCTCGCCATGGGTCAGGCCGCCGTCCAGGGAAGGTCGATCAGGAGACGCGCGGGCAGCATCACGAGCACCAGCCCGTAGACCCCCGCCACCACGTCGTCGAGCAGGATACCGTCTCCGCCGGGGATGCTCTCCATGCGCCGGGCCAGCTTGGGCTTGAAGATGTCGAAGAAGCGGAAGACGAAGAAGGCCACCGTGAGGGTCAGCAGGCTGGGTCCCTCCAGCCAGGCCACCGTCACCAGGTGCGAGGCCAGGGCTGGGTGTTCGAGCAGCACCTGATCCGTTGTTGCTGAGTCGCTCATGCGGCCTCCTTTGGCACCAAAGCCAGCACGCGCAGGGGGCTGCCCGAGCCTTGCTTGATTTTCAGAGGCGGTGCAATGAGTACAGTCCCTTTGGCGGGCAACAGATCAAGATTGGTCAGGCATTGCAGCCCGCAGCGCCCGGAGCCGTGCATGAAGTAGTGGCAAGGGTGCGGTGGGTTCAAATGCATAGCCTGGCCGGCATCGGTGCCGATGCACTCGGTGCTAAAGCCGACCACATCGCGTTCGTCGATGAGAAATTTAACCACGTCAACGTCGGGTCCTGGTGTGTGCTGACCCTCCTCGTCGAAGTTCTGATAGTCCACTGCCTGATTGGCATGTTTTGACCAATCGGTGCGCATCAATACCCAGCTTCGTGGCTCAATTTCACCATGTTCCGCTTCCCATTCCTTCACCTTGGCAACGGTCAGCAGGTAATCGGGGTCTTCAGCGGCCTCGGCCGAACAATCGATGACCACGGCTGGCGCGACCAAGTCGTCGACGGGCACCGTGTCGGTGGCATTGTTGGGCAGGTGACGGCCCGATACCCAGTGGATGGGCGCATCAAAGTGTGTACCGGTGTGTTCGCCGAAAGAAAGGTTATTCCAATACCAGCCCGGGCCGCGCTCGTCGTAGCGTGAAATCTCTTCGACTCGCACCGGCCAGCACTGGCCAAACTCGGGCGGCAGGGAAATTTGCGGAAAGTCCGGGTCCAGCGTGAGCGTTAAGTCGACAATTTCGATGTCGCCACCGCGCAACGCGCCAACCGACAACTGGGGGTATTAAGTTGAAACTTTCAAGATATGCTGAGGGGATTTTGGAAAGTGTTTGGAGGGCAACCAGCCTTGCCCTTTTACATGTTCCCTCCCAAACACTATTCGAAAGTTTGGGGAGGGAGAAATGTTCACAATAGTCAAACGGTCACACCCCCATAGCACCCGGGGCAGAAGTTGTAAATTATGTAATTTGTTCATTGTTTACTTACAGTATTCATCATTGGGAAAGAGGGGAACGTTTGATCCTGGTTATGTCAAAAAGACTTAGGTTATTAACGTGAAACTTCAGTGAACATTAAGAAGGATGTCAAGCTAAATAAAGATACTTAACACTTCCGGGTTATCAAGAAGGCGTATCTGAAATATCTTGGGAACAGCCAAGGGTATTTAATTGAAACTTTCAGGGCCAATGCTATTAATATTACTGCGGCTACAACTGCGACTGACACTACTTGCGACTGCAACTGTGCCCAATACTACTTGGAAGTACGAATATGAATAATTGTAATCACTTGTAACTGCGACTAGGATTACCGATAGGATTACGACTACTGGCGACGGCTATTCCGACTGCGACTGCAACAACTTTGTCACTAGGATGGTGACTAATTGCGACTACAACTACTTGCGATTGCGGCAATTTGCGACTACGACTACTTACGACTGCAACAATTTTTAAATGGGACAGACTACCATAACAGTTACTACAACTACGACTAAGGCTACTTGCGAATGTGACTACTTGCAACTGCAACTACTCTTGACTATTACCGTGACTACTTGCGACTGGAATGCAACAGCTTATGACTGTAACTTCTCTACAATAGGGTTCTTTGATGTTTAAATACATTGAAAAATTCTATGCAAAAAGAAAAAAAAAAGAAATATTACCATTTAAAATCCGTGGATATAAAACTCCCAGTAGAACTTGCAAGCTTCCCCTCTTCCTAGAAATTTTCTTTGCGAGGCTCATGATGCCCCACCTCACCTTTTCGAAACTGTCTGCCCATAGGCATGCAAATGCAGTATTATTTGCTATATAATAAAAATTATCGCAACGGAATGATCAATATTACCCCCCCTCTCCAGCTCACATAATAAAGACATAGACCAAAAATATTTCCGAGTAAAGGGGTATCACATATCGTTTTTACCTCCTCCACCATTCCCCAAAAATATTTCTATATCTATCTGAAAGCTCAATGAAAGTTAGGATGTTTGGGAGTTAAAATGCAGCCTTTAAGGCATCGCCCTTCTCTGCAAAATGACACACCACCTCTTATTCATAATAACTGATGCGCGCTTATAAGTCAATGTATAAGTCAATTAGGTAACCTAACCTGAACCCTTAGGATAAATGCCAGCAGATTTGTTTCTGCTATAAGAAGGGATATATCACCCCGCAGAATCCTTATTCAAGCTTCGTATAAATAAAGAGCATGAGAGATTGTTTTCTTACCTCCCTCCCCTCCCAAGCTCCTTTCTATATTTATCTGAAGTCTCAGGGAGAGTTAGATAATACTGAACATTGAAATGCGCTCTTTTAGTCATTTGTCACACCCTTCTTGCCTAAGAAATAACGCACTTTCACAATGGCTGATTTGCAATTATACAATGCTAAAGATAGTTATATTAATGGAAGTGAAATGACTCTTTAAACACGAATAAAGGATAAGGGGAGTAGAAAGGGGAAAGGAGAAGAAAAGGAAGGGGGAGTGTTGTGGATTCGCTATTAAAAAAGAGAAATGACTAACTTGTGCCTCCAGGACAGCTCCTAAAGTGTAGGTTCCCCCACCTGTATATCCAATAGCAGGTATCTCTTCTTCTAACAGCTTACACTTGTGATTGTTCAACGAGGCATTCGTGATATGATCTATGTGTCGGACAACTCGATTCTTTGATGAAAAAGTAACGACCGATACTCTTGTTGTATCGTAGGACACAGTAAAGTCGGCTAACAGCTTTTTAACAAATTTCAACTCATTGAAGAAATTCTCAGAGCCAACAGAAGCAGAAGAATCTACCAGAAAAACTAGTTCAATGCGCTGGTTTGGGGTACTCCTAAGGAGTTCCACATGCTTTTTTAGGATTCCTCCGAGCACCTCAACCTTAGACTTAAGAACACTGTTTTCATGTCTATCGTCTTTGAGTTTTTTATGACCATAATTTAAGAACTGCTCACTATCTCCATAGCCGTAATTAATTCCCTTGTAACTATCGACACAAGCAAGAAACACTAGAAACAAGAATAAGTAAATGCACAGGGTTTGGATTTTTTTCGTCATGCTGGAACCATTGTTTGCCAACGGGTTTTATAAACGAATCCTATAAATAAAGCAATAATAACATAAGACGATACAGTTGGGCAATTAAAATTGACGAAGAAAGAAAAGAAACAGGTATGTGGTCCACTAGAATATCGGGAGAGAGCTTACTAGAACATAAATTGAAAATTCTGGTCCTGTCAATAAAAAGGTTTCATCCCTATTTTGAACTGTTTTACTTTCGTTATATTAGCTGTTTAATCTACTCATTTTTCTGTTTCTTTTTTCAAGCTGGTCTTTGGTTTGAGGAAGTTAGATTTTCTTTCATTTCTTTTGACAGTTGTATTGAACCAAATTTTTCGAACCACCAACTGTTCAAACAAAGTTCTTGAGACACATCGAAGGGACCAGCTGGTACATTCTTTCAAATACCCGACTGTTGACACTAACAAATCAGACCTCAAGTCTTGTCAGCTCACCACATGAGCCCTACGGTAGTTGGAATAACCTGTCTGTATGCCAGCAGAGACGCCCACTAGTACTATATTCAACCTTTGACCCCTCTGCGCATGGAGGCTTACCCACGGAAAAGATAGCCTTACCAGTACCTCTCCATGATTGATACTGGTCTCAAAGAAGCAGTCACGATTGCACGGGACTGTTCAGACTGGAGCCAAAGAGTGACAACTGTCTACTCTGGATCCCCCAGAGGGCAAAAAGTAAGTCAGCTGTAGATAAACGATCATCCAAATGATTGCTATGAAAAAGTATTCTTGCACAGTTTATCTGGAAAGTATCTAACATATCTGCCTTTATTCCCCAAGAACCATAATGTGACTCTAAAAAGAATATGTTTGCTCAATCCTATTCATCTGCAGAGCTATTTTCGAATTTAATATACCCCTGAATACATGCAAGTTCTGCTTGATCTTAAATCCAAAGCAAGAGAAGCAATCAATTCAGAAAAGGAGTAAAATCTAAGCAATAAATGCAAAATATTGTGTTTATTAAACATTATATCTGTGCGTATGCACAATTTCAAAAAAGATTTGAGTATTTAATTGTAACTTTCAGAAAATGCTTAAAAGGGAAGATCAATTGACCAAAAGGCAATTTGCGCATGCTACTACTAACGCTGCTACATTTATTACTACTACTGCTGCAACTTCAACTACTATCTCTATTGCAACTACTTGTAAGCCTAAGAGCAACAGACGAAAATCACAAATATACATGGTTAAAGTATAAGTTAATGGTTAAATATATATAGGTTAATAGGTTAAGTGTAGTATAGGTTATGGTTAAAGTACAGGTTATCGCAAAAGTATAGGCTACCAAAAGAATATACCAGCAAAATTATAGCAACGGCCAATTGTATTAAGTTGAAACTTCCGGCAATGAATTAGAATGATGCTCAAATCACCAAAAGGCAATACATATACTATTTATGCCAACACTACAGTTACTGTAACTAATGAGACTAAGGGTACTAAAGTGAAACTTTTCGGTGACGTTTAGGAGGAGTTTAAATTAAACGAAAAAACTAGTGGGTTGGCACTTAAGTGGTGATTCCAGTGGGTTAAAACTTAACAAAAAAAAAAAAAAATGGTTGGGCCTGTCAGATAATCTTAACAGACATTGAATAGTAAATCTAAAACATTACCGACTGGGATGCACTGTATCACTTGAGGCTTCTGACTCACCATGTCCAAAAGAAAAGTGTGAAGCTGCCGTTTCCGTAATGTTGCTGGAAACGGAAAGTAAGTTGTTTGTTTTTATATTTGTTGGACAAACTTTTGTTCACACATTCAAACAAGATACAGCATACAACTAAATTAAAGTGTATGGCCACCAGCTAAATGCGACAACCACGGTCAGAGGCGTTATTGCCCAAAATGATGGACTTAGAAGTCAGGTGCAAGGCGTTATTCGTGGTGCAAGGGTATTGAAGTCATATGCGGTTGGCGATATTTACACGACTGAGTTGGAACTGGATATGAAAACTGTATATGACCTTTATATCGGTCAAGTGAAACCTAAGAAAATCCAACGCGTAACTTATTACTAAGACAACATCGACCACAAAAAAAGCACGCTCCCATGGGCGTGCCTTTCTCACTGAATCAATACTATTTCGTAAATTAAGCTTTGAGGTTTTTGACTAACTCGCCAACATTCTCAACGACGCTACCTTCTTCGGTGTAGGTTGTTGAAGTAGGTGTACCAATCAGAATTTCTTTTAGCTCACGGACTGACATATTGGCTAGGTGTGCAGCCTTTGCATTGACCTCATTTTGGTTCTTGCACTTATGCAATAACGTATTTATTTTTTTAGTCAGAGGTACGACATCAGGATCTTTAAATATGTCAACTGAAAAAGTAGACAGGTCTTTGTCAGTTTTTTGAATCGTATTTAGGAAGGTAATTTTTTGCCGAGCGATATCTTTTAAACCATCACCATTTCTTGAACTAAGCGCCGTCAACTCCTCATCCAAAAGCTGGGTCAAAGCTTCTAGAGAGGAGATTTGAGAATTTAATTGCTGTATACACAGCTCAGTTTTATTATCCATATAAATCGAATTCGAATGCTGCGATATTTTTTGCCAGCTTCTCTGAGTCTACTTGATATTTACCTTCAGCAATCGCTTTTTTCAGCTCTTCGACTTGTGGTCGTATAAACATCGGAAAGGGCTCATCCCGTTGGTAATCGTTGGAGTTCTAGTGTCCTTTTTGTAAGTCAAAGTGATCGAAGGACAACTAGCCCACCCCCCTTCACGGCATATTTTTCTCAAATGCATCTGACAGAAATTTTGAGATAGCCATTTGTTCAAAAATAGTCAGAAGATCTTATTACAGGGCCTTTGGGGTTAATACAAACCCTCAGAGTCTGGTGGCAACGGTTGTAAGTTATGTCCTGGGGGCATAAAAGCTTTTTACGGATGGGGTTGTTGTGTGAACCTTAGAAGGCTCATTTAGTTGTAAATTAAGCTCTAGCTCGCTCTTAAGAGTCAAAAGCGATGGGGGACAACTAGCCCCCCTCACTGATACCCTCTTCCCCTAACGCATCCGATCAAAATAGTGAGATAGCTATTTTTTTCACAATAGTCCAAAGAGCATATAACAATGCCTTCGGGGCGGACACGACTCTCCAAAGCCCCGGGGGCAAGGGCTTTAAGTTTTGCTCCTGGGCCTATAAGGTTTTTATGGAACAGGTTGTCGCATAAACTTCAGATTGGATGGTGCCCATTTGGTCAGGAGTCGAAGATCTAGTGCGGTCCAGTAATTATATGTTTGGGGATAGCAACCCCCCTACAATCCTCAGAGCAAGGTCTGTAAGTTAGACAATACGTTTGTTTTTTTTACATATAGTATATTTTATTGAGAAACCTAAGCATGTCTTAACTTTACTTTCCAAAACTACGATGGGCATTCAGGTGAGCCTTTCAGAGAATGTTAAGGTGGGTGTTGAATAAATCAAAACACGTTATGATAAGCTTCAGTTTTAAGCACCTCTAGCCATGCCGCGAAAAACTGAAAAGCCCGAATTCAAACTGAGTTCTGAAAACTGAATGGAATGTAAGGTTTCACGTTTTTTGGGAAGGGAGGAAGGGTAAGACCATGAAACTGAGGAATTGCATTTCGAAATACAACCCCATTGATCTCAAAGTTAGTCCAAAATAAACAAGAATTAAGGCCGCCTGCAAAAATAGCGAAGGGCAAGTAAGGTCATAATCGACTGTTTTAAGTGGAAGAGCATTCTTAAAGGAAAACACAGTAAAAAGAAATTGTGGACGACTCAGAATCACATTACAAGTATATATTAACTTATACTCAACTTATACTTCATACATACTTATACTGTGGTTCTGAATTTCAAACACTTTTGTTCAATTTAATGAAAATTTCAGATATTTTTTGGACTATTGTTCAATCAATTTCCCAACGGCCATATAGTTTGAACCAAATTATAACAAAGTAATTGCAAACAGGTATCGGCAACACGATATAGAAAAGCTTTTATAGCTATTAAATCAAACATAAAATTTTCTGTTTCAAAACAGCTGACCTTCAATAAATATATCCACAATTTTGAATCACTTCGTGACAATTAAGAAAGAATTTAAAAAATTGCCGTTGAAGCTTTGGCACTCAACACTGATGTTCTTATGCAATAATGCCCATTGCAATGGTTTCTCAGATGTTTATTATTAAATCTTCGTGGAATTTTCTTATGGCTAGAAGAAATTAAGAATAGAGTTTTTGTTTTTCTTAAGCCTTAGTGCTAGGAAGCTGCCGTTACAAAGATGATTCCCAACGTTTTGTTGGAGCCACAGACAACACTTATATATTACAGGCATTCAACTGAGCAATTTTTTAATAGCCACAAATCTTGAGTTTGTTCTTGCCTGGGTTTTTTTTTTCGAAAATGTTTCATGTCAAAAGCGTGAAAGTTGTGATAACTTATCAGTTTCAGTTCTTGTCAGTTCTTATCAGTTCTTGTGATAACTTATCAGTTTTAACTCTATAATCGCCTAATAAATATTTACTAACAGACATGAGTTATTTGTTTGAATAGCGTGATATTTTAAAAAATACGGCATAAAAGACTATACGGTAAAAAGACTACGATTTCCATGGCTAAGCTAGTCTGCAGACCAACTACTAATAGGAAATAGGAGGGGGGGGACATTTACATACAGGAGCAAAAAAGGTGATGTAATCATGACACAAACGCTTATCAATTCCGATTATATAAATTCTTTCTTCACACCTTCTTTGGTCAGCCACAGCTAAAAGACGAATCTTCTCTGAGGTCAGATGACTGAATAAAGAAGTCTTTAAATTTTCCATCCATACTTTAAAAGCAGAACAACCCTCAACCTCTCATATCTGGGTAAATTGTGGTGTAAAAATGTGCTTTGTTCTTGCTTTAGACTTCTACTACCCCCAACACCAATCCCGAATATACGAATTTCTTACGGCTTTTGTCAAAACTTTGGAAACACCTACGGATTTCAAATGCAAAACAGGAAATAGGTTATTTTGTTACGAGCAGGATATAAAAACTATTTTTCAAGGTTCAAATACAGAAATGTGCATATTGATCCCTACTGGCGACTGGACATATCATCTTGTCCATCGTCATTGTCTTTTGATGAGTTATAAAATTAATTAATTAATTAATTAATCCAATCAAATATAGTAGGAACGATGTTGAAAGCCTAGATTGTACTGAAAAAGGTGTAAATTATCCTCTAACTTCAGTCTGAAAGAGTGCAGCTGATCCAATTTGCAAAAATAAGCCACTGGACTAAAAGATGTTCTAGATGAGGGGAAAGGAGTTGCTGACGACACTATGATGGCTAGCTGCGCTCCATCACTTTTGACGCTCAAATTGGAACTAGAACTTCGAATTTCAACCAAATGAGCCTCCTCTAACGTTTATACAACCATTCCTTCCATAAAAACTTAAATGTCCCCTGGTCATAACTTACTACCCTCGCCCCCAGGCTATGAGGGTTAGTTTCAACCCCAAAAGCCTTGTTATATTATCTTTGGTCTATTTTGAATAAAATGGCTATCTCAAAATTTCTGTTGGATGCATTTCGGGACAATATGACGTGTGTGTGTGTGTGTGGGGGGTAGCTGCCCCCTATCATTTTGACTCTTAAAAAGGGCATCAAAGTTTCTGATTACCAATCCAATGAGTTCTCTCTGAAGTATTTACGACCGCCCTTTCTTTAAATACTTTACATGCCCCCAGGGCATAACTTACAACCCTTGCTCTGAGGCTGGAGGGATTTTTGATCCTCGAAGACATAATTTTTTGACCTTTCAACTACATTGAACAAAATGGCTATCTCAAAATCTGGATGCAACGTAGTTTTAATCAATTGTTATTTTCCGACTGATTACCATGATGATATTCCTTTTGATGCGTTTACTCAATGCTGTTTTAACTATGTAAACACAAACTAGAAAATGTTAAAGCAGTGTCATCAGCAAAGGAGGTCAGATAAAAATCTGGCAGGTAAAATCTCATATTATCAACATATATCAAATACAGTAGAGGACCAAGTACCAAGCCTTATGGGACCCCAGAAGTTACAGGAAACAGAGCAGCGGTAACATCATCAATCAAAACATTAATAAACCTACCAATCAAAAAAATTTTACACCTTTTTAAGCATGATCCTTTTATACATATACATTGCAGCTAAAAATAATAAGAAATGAATATGGATCTAATTTGGTCCCTTGTGGTGAAGTTCAAACATCTTTTAAAATTCAAATGGCTCATCATCAGGGAGTTGAAAATTCATTGAGATCTTTTAAAATAGAAACTAGCTCGCACACTAACAACAAATAGACAGGACTTGCACTGCTGCTTAGGGTTGAGACTGTCAAAAGCCTAGACTAGGTCTGTGAATAATGCTTCAACATGCGCCATATCCTTTTTTAAGTGTTTGAGGATGGCTTCCAACATTGCAGATGCACAATGAACGATACTGAGCCCGGATCTACGTCCAAATTGCTTGGAATCTATTTATCTTTCATATCATCAAATCAACATCCAAGAACAAAACTTAAAAATGTCTATATGGTTTTCGAAATCGGCCTCAAATCAGTAATATATTTGGGGGCTTTACATTTGGGGATTCGGGTGACATATGCTTGTTTAGAAATATTTGGGAAAACGGCCACAATAAAACATCGATAAAACATATTTTGCATATGGTTTTTACAGTAGGGTTGTAATTTTCAACTATAATACATACAGGCATCATGGTGGGGGTTGGATTTTCAAAGCCAAGGGAGGGATAGGAAGAGCCGTCTGTCACAAAGAGATTGCGAACCTCCCAGCATTCGTTAAATGGGTTAAGCACGGAATTGGCCGGGTCATCACCCATCCTTGCGGTGCCGACCTCGTGTACTGCTAAGCCTGGAGCAAATAGTTTGGTGCCTTGATTTTGGACCCGGTAGCCGGCTTGCTCCACGATATGGGCCAATTGTTGAATTTGATCTTTGGCCATGGCCCAATCGTTGTCACCGTGACGGCATTCCACATAGAGACT
>JAAAKM020073195.1:214000143-214272392 GCA_010016025.2 Alatinidae sp. Z8VKAUB7J3
GGGAATGCCCCAGGCGTCCAATTGACGTTCGTCGAGGGTGACCCGATTCTCACGACGGTGAAGCATTTCACCGAACGTGGTTAACAGGCAACATTCAATGGTTGGATCGCCAGGCCAAGGGAAACCGACACCGCCGGAAATTTGGTAGCCGCGAATGAAGGGGCCGTCATTTGCGCGGTAATGGCGGAAATTGGGAATGTAGATGCCCAAATCACCATAGGGTGTTTCCGCGGCCTTCTCGGGCCGGATCCCAATGGCAGAAATCCCGTGCAGGTGATCGGCAAGGTATTGGCCAAGCGTGCCTGAACCGTTGCCCAGACCTTTGGGATGCTTTTCCGATTTTGAATTTAATAGGATCCGCGTTGATTCCAGCGTAGAGGCGCAAAGGATGACATGATCGGCAAAGACTTCGCGTGGTTGTCCATCTTCGGTATCAATGTAGCGCACACCTTCAACCCGATCGCCCGTTTCATTGGTTAAGACTTTGGCGACAACAGCGCCGCATTGAAGGCTGAGGTCTCAAGCGCCCCGGTAGCCAACACGACCTGGTTGGCACGAACGCGCCAGACGCGCTGTCGTGGCTGGCTGGGGTCACGGTCGGTTGGGGGCAGATGGTCGGATACGCGTTGCCACAGCGAGACGAAGTTGTCGGCATAATACCCAGACGCACAGGTGCGCGTCAGAAGCGTGACATTCTCCGCCCGGCTCAGTTCGGCTCGAACCTCGTCAATCCAATGACCGGCAGGTTGACCGTTCAAGGTCAGCTTCTCACGATCATGGGTCAGAAGATCACCGCCTAGCTGGGCAGTTTCTTCTGCTAGAATGACCCTCGCGCCCGATCTTGCCGCACTAAGGGCAGCCATCAAGCCTGTCGGGCCGCCGCCTCACACCAGTACATCGCAATGCCGATTTTGCGACTCATAACGATCCGGGTCCGGTCCATCCGGCCCCTTTCCCAAACCAGCCGCCTTGCGGATGAACGGTTCGAAAAACATCCACGATCCCAGCGGACCCATAAATGTTTTGTAGTAGAAGCCGGCCGGCAGAAACGGCGCGAACAAATCGATCAACGCGCCGACATCGCGCTTGAGCGACGGCCAGCAATTCTGCGCATGGGCAATCAGGCCGTCAAAGATTTCTTGCTCTGTCGCCCGCACGTTTGGATCGGTCGCTGCTCCCTCGCCTAGTTGAACCAAGGCGGCTGGATCTTCGGCGCCTGCTCCCAGGATGCCGCGAGGGCGATGATATTTGAAACTGCGGGCGACCATGTGCTCGCCGGCGGCCAGCAAGGCGGAGGCAAGCGTGTCGCCGGCAAAACCATCGACGGCGCGGCCGTCAAAGGATTATTATATTTGGTATCCTTGAACCCGATAGACCTAAAATTCTAAAATCAACTTTTCTCTCTTTAAATGGGGATAGATTCCCAGTAGATATATCCGATTGAATTGAAAGCTCAAAGTATTCATTAGGAAGGCCTGGTTCTCAATATGTGGGTTACTCTCCTTTTTAGTACTAACATCCTTTTTTAATGCTATTCTGTCTACTTATATTGGTGTTCCTGATCCATTATCTCTCCTCCTTGCCTAGAAGGTTTCTGTTTATCCTACAGAACTGATGTACTTTACTGTAGCTTTTTTAGATCTTTTTTTCTCATCTTTTAAAATTATTTAATTTTCTCCTGTTATGGCCGTATTTTACTTTGGTTAGCTTTATTTAGCTTCTATTATAATTTATACAGTATTATTAATATTATATTATTTATCATAACACGAAATAACATTATTTATTTTATTATTTAGACTAATTATTGATTATAACATATTATTTATTATATACTATACTACATATTATAACAGCTTTATTTCTACGATACTGATTGTGTTGTTAAACAATACCAGCCAACGATTTCAGATCTTTCGTTTTAGCTATTAGTGTAAAATGTATTGTTATTGATTATTATTCAACGAATAATTCTCTCGTTACAAACAACAGGTGAAACATGTAATAGTCAACTGGATGTTTATACCATCTTTGGTATTCATGATAATGTCAATCGATCATTTCCTGAGGAAAAATTTACTCTTCTCAATTTGTCATGGAAGAAATTTCATGAACAAACAAAAATCGATATTTGGGATCTTTGGCCGGATTTACAAGTATTGTTCCAGCATAGAAACACTTCCAAGACAAAAGATCGTTACTGATTTACTCAAATGGAACGGCTCCAATTTCCTAGCAACCATCGACTGTCATAGCGGTTTCTTCGAAGTCGACAGAGTTACGACGACCACCCGAAGCGGTTATAACGCAACTTAAGGTCCACTTTAACCGGCACGGCATACCATCACAGCTAATGTCTGACAATGGCCCTCAGTTTACCTCCAGGGAATTCATCAGTTTTGCCAAATCCAGGGGTATATCACTGAGCACATCCAGCCCCGGTAACCCAAATCCAACGGACTCACCGATAAGGCTGTGCAGATTATAAAAAAGATCATGACCAAGGCAACGGAAAACGGATAAGACCCTTCCTGGGTCTACTAGAATGCTGGAGTACACCGGTCGGTGCGTTTGTATATCCAGCTCAACTCCTGATGTTGAGTATAGAAATGCACCTTTGCTCAACATAAGGAAATATCACCTTTATATAAATGCACCTTTGCTCATGCCTGACAGACATTGGAAACAAACCGTTGAGCTTTCTTATGAAAAACTGCCGCGATCGTACCTAGTACAGACCAACGAAGATACTATTCTGCGGAGGAACCGCAAGCACCTGTCCGCTCACCCTCATCACAGCCCAAAAGGCACGAGTTTGATTCGCGAAGGACTTGAAGATGCCTTACTGCCAGAAGTGGCTCCCAAACCACCATTCTCTCCATTGCACGCGGACTATTTCATGTCCCCGTTGCCGATCCTTGATAGGAATGCAGCCCCTAGCCTCCAACAGAGCACCACTGCAACGCCTTACTAGAGACATACTCTTTTCTTCCACGACCAGGGTTGCCAGTACTAATATGTTGACTACTATACCTCCTTTTTGTCCTTTAGAATCAATGGAAAAGGACGTTTCAATAATTCTGGTGCTGTTCCCAACTCTTCCGGTATACATACCGGTCAGAGTGAACCTCAACCTCCGAGGTCCAATTCTTCAATGTCCAATGGCCATCATTACCCAGCTAATAATATTAGGCATCAAAGAAATACCTCAACTGGTGGATTTCAGCGAAACAGGTTAGTTTGAGGCATATTTTCCAGTCTTGAAAAGCGTGAGGGAGGTTTTGAATGGGACTAGAATGGGACAAAACTTGATGGGACTAGAATTTTAGGGGACTATTTCCGGTAATGGAATTAAATTGGTTCATTTTTATGTCTGTACTTACTTATCAAAGAACTTGTTACTGAAGTAATTTTAAATATTAAAAACCTCTGGAGAGCGGCCCATAATTTTCTAGGTGGAGGGGACGAAATTTACCCATTTCCCTATCCCACATGTATTCAGGGTTGAACGGTGTGTATGAATTAAATTCTTTTTTAATTGAATTAATCTGTTCAACTAGTTTAATTAATCTGTTTGAATTAAATTCAGAGTTTTTGAAAAATGTCCTTTGGTTTTTTTGTTGTTTGACATCTTGGTAAGTGAGTTTACTTTGAGTGTCCAAATATATATTTACTTGTAGATACTAAAAGGAAAAAGTATTACGAACATTTCAAAGTTTTAAGACCGTTTTCGGTATTTACACGAATTATCTATCTATATTTATTTATTTATTAATTTATTTATTTTGGAATTGCCATCTCTTACCACTCAATTGCTTGTGCAGGAAATTACAATTTAAGTAAATGGGACCACAAAATGTAAAACAATCCATATTAAACAACAGTCTAATAATATGTTCCTGATAAGTACTATCTAGCAAGAATATTTGTAGCTGATACAGGAATGGTAAATGTTATTCTCCTTAGTCTTAATAATAAAGCATTATTTTGAAATCAAATTTGCAGAAATTATTCAAAAGGGTACACATTCTGAAACTTTTGGTTACTATGGCCTGTTTTCAGCTCTTTTAAGAGCTCAATATATAATTTTCTCCATAAGCAAGTATCAAATTATGGAAGAACATAGTAAAAACAGGCAAAAATGATGTATTCAATTTCATCCTAGCTAAATTATGTTGTCAAATACATACTGAGGGTTTGGAGGATAAAGTTTAGTGGATGTGCCTTCAAAATGTGTCAACTATAGTTTCTCAGCAAATAATGGAGTAAAAAATTTTTTATTAGCATGTCCTCTTCTCAATAGTATCAACTCTAGGATTAGCTTCTACAAAAGAAAATAATTTATAACTGGTATTATATATAACTCAATTGTTGAATTAAATCACTGCTGGGTATCTTGGGCTAGGTCTAGCCAATATATTATGTTTTGAAGAACACTTGAACCCAATCAATACCTAGAAATACTAAGAATATAAAATCATCTGACTAACCATAATTTATGTGAAAAAACAACAACTCAATTTCTCTAGACAGGAGTGTTTCAATAATGATTGTTAGTGGACTCAGGTAGGGGATGCAGCCCCCCCTTTTTCCACAGACAAAGATATTACCCTCGAAAACTAAAACTTTTGACCGGCACGGCGGGCAAGCGTTCGTCAGCCCTTCAATGCGAGAAGTGCCCCTCGAAAACAACCCGGCTGCTGTCGACTTCGCGCACCGGCTGATCACCGGTGAAATCACCATCGTCGTGTTTCTGACCGACCACGGTTTTCATCTGGGGGAAAAGAACCATTGGCAGAAAGCAACGCTTTGGGAAGAGGCGACTCACTGCTTGCTGATGTTTCGAGCGCCCGGGACAACTCGTGCCGGGAGTGTGAGTCAACGTTTTGTTTCTTTGCAGGATATCTATCCGACTCTCGCAGAGTTGTGCGGCTTGGAGGCTCCGGACGATTTGGACGGTCGTTCGCTGGTTCCGTTGCTGAAAAACCCAAAGGCAAATTGGAACAGCACGGCGATTTCCGGACTCTGTGACAAGAGCCATCCGACCCAGGGCTACATCAGCATTCGGAACGAACAAGGACGGTACGTCCGATATGGCGAAGGCCAGGAGGAGTTTTATGATTCCTCGAAAGACCCACGTGAATGGACCAATCAGATTGACAATCCGGCGTACGCAACCATCATCGAAAAGCTTCGAAATGCGGTCCCGGCGCGGTCAGAGATGGCAACGCCTTTGCCGCCGGTTCAGCGGCGAACCAAAGAGCAATCGAAGCAGCCCCACTGACGGTGCATCCTGCGATTGAAGAGCATGCCGGAAACGTTTTCTGCTGAGTTGAAAACGACCAGCGACCAACCGGCACGGCCGAGTGATTCCATGGGATGGTTGACGGTTCACGTGAGCCAGGTGGTTTACGATTTCAAATTCATGTTGTGACCGGTGCGCACTTGCCGAAACCTTTTTTTTTTGGCTTTTGTCTCTTTCTTAAATTGTGTTTTTCTTTTTTTTTTTTTTTTCGTTTTTGATTTGATTTTAATAGAATATACTGGACATGAACTCAAAAAATTCAGCACCAACTCATACTTCAATAGCTAGAAGCGTCGAAAGCAGGATACAAAGCTCCTATACGTTCAAGATTCCAATGTACGAAGGGGTACCCATTAGTCTCAAACAGTGAAATTAATGCAATTTGAATCATGGCAACATTTTCATCTGTAGTTTCATTGTATTCACTAGTTTATTTAGCCATTTAATTTTTTTCTCTCTTTAACTGTGTTTTTTTTTCATGTTCTGGACTAGTGACAGACACACGTTTTGTACCTATTTTGTACTAGTAAAATCAAAATTGGTGATTTCAAATAAAATTTTTCTTCGTTTCTCTTTGTTAAGAAAATAACATCAAGGCGCCAAAACGTCACGCATGTTGGGAGGAGGGGCACCCAACTCACAACGTGTTCAGCCACTCAGTATACAAACTTGTATCCAGGTGTAAATTGAAGACTAATGGAAACGAAGTGACGTAAAATCAATAAAAGATGGTCGACGTCAGTTTTAAAAGAAGACTTCTAAAAAAGAAGTAATTTTAAGAGCAATATCACCCTAATCAGTCGGTAAAACTGATCAGCCAGTCAATAAAATTCATGACCTCCCCCCCCCCAAAAAAAAAATCCTTTTGGCTAGTGACATCCCTACAATGGATGCCAGGCAGCGTTGTGCAATTGCACTCTTTTGTTTTTTGGAATTTTGTCTAAGTACAACTTCCGCGAAACACTTTTTGCCCTGTATAAACTGTCATAATTTTTAGAAAATTTATCATTTTTAATAGCTCAAAAAGTGCTTAAATGAGAATTTGTTGTAGAAATGATTATTATGTCTGTAAGAACATAAAAAAAGGCATCAAATGGTATATTCACTTTATTGATAAGCCAGTTATATGAACTGCTATAATTTTACCAAGAGAAGCTGGGATATATTTTTAAGCATAACAACTGACTTAGGCAGTTTGAAAGAGTGTTAAAGGCACACTGAGCATTAGCATACACTTATGCTCATTTTTTAGGTAACAAATTAATTAAGAAAACCAAAAAATTGTCTTTAATTTCAGCAAGACAAACATCAAATGTACACTGGGTGGTAGCCTAACTCTCTGTTCACCTATTAGGTGAAAAATTAATTGGGAAAACCAAACATTAGGATATAATCCTAGGACATAAGCTTCATATAAGGAAACATGGTAAAAAACAATTCTTACTTCACAATATGCAGAATAATCATAGTTAACACACCTTGCATGGTGAGAACCTTTATTGGTAAAGTTCTTGTTAATTGACTTCTTGCTATCTCAGAAAGAGTTTAGGTTAGGAAATTGAAACTATCAGGGATGAATTTACAGACTAAAGTATGTTCTGAGAAGGTATTTTGAAGCAACTACCTCCACTCCTTTTCCCTTTAGAGGGCCCTGACCTTTGATGACCTTTAAAAATATGTGTGTTATATAAGTGAAACCTTGCAAAATAGATCTTCTGCTTAATTGAAGTAGAACAAAATTGTTTTCAGCTTCATAACTTTGCTGAATACCATTTTATTAGGTTTTAAAGATATGCAAACCACAAGATCATCACCGACTGGCTGCGCGCCGGCGCGCCGGAGTCGGGCTTCCCCACCGTCAAGCCGATCCTCACCGGGGAGGGCAAGTGCGGCGACTGCCACGTGCCCGGTGGCATGAAGGAGGACATGCCCTTCGACACCTACGAGGCCGTGCTCCCGCTCACGAAGCCCGGCGGCAAGTACCCGCTCAACTCGCTGCTCATCTCCGCGCACAACCACCTGTTCGGCTTCGCGGCGCTCGCGTTGCTGCTCTCGATCGGCGCCTGCTTCACCGGCCTGCCGAACAAGCTGCGCATGCTGCTGATCCTCGGCGCCTCCGGCGGCGCGGCGCTCGACCTCGACGGCCGCGTGCTCGGCATGCTGACGACCTGGGATCCGGCGCAGCACGGTCGCAACAGCGGCGTGGGCTTCGTCGTGCCCTGGGATCGCATCCAGTCCTCGATCCAGGGGCTGCTGCGCGGCGAGAAGCCGACGCGCGGGATGCTGGGCATCTACTTCGGCGGCGATCCGCGGCCGCGCATCGACCGCGTGGTCGACGGCGGCGGCGCGTCGAAGGCCGGCATCCGCCCGGGGGACGTGATCCTGGGTGTCGATGGACGCCGCACGCCCAGCATCTACGAGGTGCTGGAGCACATCGGCCAGCGCCTGGCCGGCGAGCAGGTGCGTCTGCGCCTCGAGCGCGACGGCAAGCAGATCGAGCTGACCGTCACGCTGGGCCGCCGTTCGATTTGACGAAGGGCCCCACGCCCCCGACGCCATGATGGTCGCGTGCCGTCCGCGTCGATCTTCCGCAAGCGCATCGCCGTGCCCCAGGAGCACGGTGGAAGTTCTTAACGTTTGGACGAGAAAAGATTTTTGCGCTGCCTTGTTGCAAATACATATATTATGCCAAAAAAAACTCGGAAAACATTTTAATAAATATTTCATATTTAGACAGCTGATTAAGAAAAAAAAACATCCTAGATTGAATTTCAATTTAGGGCAGAATCTTGCCAAGTAACGTGAAATGAACCATCAAACGTTAATTATAAATACGATTGTATCCAGCTTTAATCAAATTAGAATTTGAATAATTGTCATATCTGATTAATTGCCATATACTGTTGTTTTGCAATCTGAAATGAAGAATAAAAAAATAAAAAACTTCTACTAGGAGTTTATTGAAGAAATTAAGCAACAATAATCCCACCAAAACTAAGCTCTAACGAAATTTTCTCGCATGCTGACGTACGGTTCGCTTTGCGCAGGTGCTGATCTTCTGATTTGATGCCCTCAGCCGCGAGTTTAATCCGACGCTCTGCATCTGACTGCTTTGCAGCAGGAAATTTTGAAATTAAAAGTTTTCACTGCTTTTCAGCTGGAAATTAAAAGTTTTCACTATTTTGTAGCAGAAAATTTGAAATGAAAAGTTGTCCCTGCTTTGCAGCAGGAAATTGTGGAATGAAAAGTTTTCACTGTTTTGTAGCAGGAAATTGTGAAATTAAATTTTTTACTGCAGGAAATTGTGAAATTAAGTTTTCACTGCTTTGCAGCAGGAAATTGTGAAATTAAATGTTTTCACTGCTTTGTAGAACTAAATTGTGAAATTAAAAGTTTTCACTGCTTCGCAGCAGGAATTGTAAAGTTAAAAGTTTTCACTGTTTTTCCGAGTGAGTTTTGCCAGTCTATTGTAAGGACTGCTGTTATTTTGCCACCAGTCTAACGGACAGCTTTTAATTCAATGATAGCTTTACTCATGTACCATTCCAGTTCTTGATCGATATTATCTGCTAAAGGTCGATCTTCTTCCTTATTTGTTGAAATTTATTTAGGTTTTTTTAAGTTATTTAGTCTTTTCTTTTATTTTGTTTTTTTTTTTAGTTTTTTTTCATTTATTTAGGCTTTTATTCTCGTTATTTAGTCTTTCATTTTATTATAGCTTTTTATTTCGTTTTATTTTACTTAGTTTTAATCTTTTATTCTAGCTATTTAGTTTTCCATTTTATTCTAGTTTTTTATTTAAGTTTATTTTGTTTATTTAGTCACTTTTTAACCACTCAAGTGAGGGAGTATCCCCGTTTATCTCACGACTGAGGGACTGAGTTGAAACTTTCTGGATAAGGTTTTTTGAAGGGGTAGTGAAAATAGGGTTTACAAAGCTATGTTTGGGGAAAGGAGAAAGTATTTTCTCTACAGTTTTAACAAAAAGAGTATATGTAAGGTTTTTTTTTATCTTTTATATGTCTGTCGGCTGGTAAATCGAAAAGCTAGTTAATATTATTAAACTGTGAACCAGCCTACATTATATTGGATAGCTACTAAGCAGGGCTGGAATGATAAGGCATTACCTGCATCACTAACCGAAGAACACTTTCATCGGCAAGTGATAGTGAACAGGCAGCCAATGAAACTTGCTGGGCATAGTCTCCATCGTTTTGGAATTTCCTTCTTTTTTGTTGCAGTTGCTAATTTATTTTTTCAACATCTTTCACGTGGACGAGATCAATGTCGGCAGCCGCCGGGTCCGGGCGCTGCGCCATGGCATGGCGGGCGCGCCGGGGCTCGAGATCTGGGGCCCCTATGCGGACAAGGATTACATCCAGTCCACCATCCTGCAGGCCGCGCGCGATACGGGGGTCGACCTGCGGCAGGTGGGCAGCCGGGCCTATTCGACCAATACGCTCGAATCGGGCTGGATCCCCTCGCCATTGCCGGGGATCTATACGGGCGACGGGATGATGAAGGATTATCGCGACTGGCTGGGCGCCGACGCCTATGAGGCGATGGGCGCGATCGGCGGCAGCTTTGTGTCGGACGACATCTCGGATTACTACGTCAACCCGTTCGAGCTGGGCTACGGGTTCTATATCGGCTGGAAATCCGATTTCATCGGCAAGGACGCGCTGGCGGCCATGAAGGACGGGCCGAACCGCAAGAAGGTCACCTTCGAATGGAACGCCGAGGATGTGGTGTCGGTGATCGCCTCGGCCTTCCGGCCCGGAGAGACCCCGTGCAAGTGGATCGACTTTCCGCAGCCCAACTACGCCTCCACCTCGGCGGATATGGTGATGCAGGGCGACCGGATGGTGGGCATGTCGCTGTTCAACGGCTACAGCTATAACGAACGCTGCATGCTGTCGCTGGGCGTGGTCGACGCGGATGTGCAGGAGGGCGACGTGCTGACCCTGAAATGGGGCGAGCCGGAGACCACCGGCAAGACCTCGGCGGAAACCCATCGCCAGGCGGATATCCGGGTGCGGGTCTCGCCGACCCCCTAT
Organism: Alatinidae sp. Z8VKAUB7J3; assembly: GCA_010016025.2. NCBI lineage: Eukaryota > Metazoa > Cnidaria > Cubozoa > Carybdeida > Alatinidae > Alatinidae sp. Z8VKAUB7J3. The sequence goes on from JAAAKM020073195.1 coordinate 214,010,506, forward strand.
GCCCGCGAGGCCCGCGAGAATTACGCTGAAAGCGAGCGGCTTTGGGGATACCTCAGGTTCAGCGAAACTGAATGGTATTAACCAATAAAGAATCATGCAGCACATAAGACTCCTCTTGTTCAGGAAAAGCAAGGTCCCATTTAAAGCGAATACCCGGCGCCATGCCAGCCAAGAGCTCCGCCACCTTTTCTGCGGGCCCCAGTCGTTTTTTGGGATCTTTTTCCAGCAACCCCATCACCAAATCACTGAGATCTTGGGGAACAACGGGCTGTAGGGTTTTGGGTGGTTCTAACACCTGGGAAACGGTATTGCGAACAACCTGTTTCAGGGTTTTGCCGACAAAGGGCCTGATCCCGGTAAGGCATTGGTAAAGCACAACGCCCAAAGCGAAAAGATCACCACTCGCATCGTAGCCATCACCGAGCAAAGTTTCCGGTGGAATGTAACCAGGCGTTCCGAATACTTGGGTATCTTCCTCAGCCAGCGCCGTAAAAAATTGGGAGATGCCAAAATCAGATAATTTCACGACGCCGGTTTTACCAATCAATACATTGGCCGGTTTGATGTCCCGGTGAAGTACATTTTTCTTATGAGCCGCAGCGATACCCTTGGCCATCTCTTGGCCGATGGCGATGACTTCGGCGAGGTTCAGCCGTTTGCGCTGTTCCAGAACCCACTCCAGGTTCCCGCCATCGATAAACTCCATAGCGATGTAGGCAACTTCCGGACGATCCTCCACATCGAAGACGCCGATGATGTTTTCGTGAGAAATTTGGGCCGCACTCACTGCTTCCTGCAACAGGTGGCTACCATCTTCCATGGCATGGACCTGCTCCAGCTTGGTGAAATTCAAGGGTCCGGCTGAGCCAGCTTTCGCGTCACCGACTCTGTCGCGACCGCGTTAACCGCTTGCCCGGCCACGTCTGATAGCCATTCGTATAGCGCCCTCAGATACGCGGGCGAAGCCAACGCCAACAGACGGCCGATCTCGAACGCCGTGGCCTGAGAGATGTCATACATCCCCGTGGCCTTATCGTATCGCAGAGCCCCGTCCGACGTTTTCCTGGGACCGAGCGGATCCAGCGTTGTGGTCACCGGAACGAAGGGGCCGCGGTACCAACTTGTCGCTTGCTCACCCGACCTCATATTGCTGGTCATGGGCACGTAGCCAAGCTCCATCGCGGCGGAGACAGTCGCATTCGCGCTCGGATCCGTTGGTTGGGGTAGCTTGAACAGATCAACCCCACCGGCTTTCGGTAGGTTTTGCATCAAAGCGATGAAGCTGGCCTCCGCCTCGGCGGCGAGGATACGCCAGCTCGACAGGAGCGCCAGACGAACGGAGGTGTAATCGCTGCTCACCGAGCCATTGCCGGGTAGCACGGCCTCAAACCCTTCCAGCGATACCAGGAGCGCGAAGCTGGTTTCCGCGGCCTCGACAAGGCGGTTGCCCATGACAACCGCGAAAGTTCCCTGCTCTTGTAGTCCCAGTTCCTTGGCTTTGCCGGTGTTAACCTCCCGGACATGGGCGAGATACGGCAGGTCATCTATCCCAGGCGCCAATGCATTGAACTTGTCCGCCGGGATGTCGACCGCCGTAATGGTCTGGCCGAGAACACTGGTTGAGAACTGGTCCGGGAGATTTGGCCCCAATATCTTGCCATTCGACGCCGCTGGGGAGTTTCTCACAATTGTCGAAAATTTTCGGGATTCCGGCCCTTCAAATCCACAAAGCGGATCAGGAAGAGGAAGCCATTCACGCGCTACTCAACGAGAAAGGTCCTCTCCTCATTCACGCAGCGATCAATCCAAAAGAAAACGTTTGGCCACTGGTTCCACCCGGACAGTCAAACGCACAAATGATGGAGGAGGTCCCTTCATGACCATGGTTTTGAACCTCAAATTGCACAACCGAGAAGGTGCGCTTGAACGGGTATTGGGCACGGTCCGCTATCGGGGTTATAGCCTCTTGATCTTGATGGCCACACCCTCGCCCAAGGAAACCCAACTTCAGGTCACCCTCAAGCTCGAAAACAATGGCAGGGGCGATCACCTCGCCCACCACCTGGAAAAGCTCATTGACGTGGAAGGCATCGAACTCTTCGGCGCCATGAGCCAGGTCAATCAATTGCGCTAAATCAGTCCCTTCAGCCTTTCAAGGAGCCCCAATGTCAGCCAAAACCCTTTATGAAAAAGTTTGGGAAACCCACTTGGTTCAGGCCGAAACCCAAACAAAGCCCGCCACCCTTTACATTGATCTTCATTTGCTACACGAAGTGACATCACCCCAAGCATTTCAAGTCTTGCGGGACAGAAACTTACGCGTTCGCAGACTCGACCGCTGTTTGGCAACCGCGGATCACGCGATACCCACCTGGCACAAAGACACGGATGGAAACCATGTGTTTGTCGACGATCAAGCAGAGAAACAGGTGAAACAACTGGAGAAGAACTGCCGCGAATTTGGGATCCAGCTTTATTCTCTGGACCATCAAAAACAGGGCCGATGGGGGGCATTTCCAGATCTTCTTCGAGGTGGGCCACGAAATGGATCAGCGGGCTGTTGGCGCTATCGCCAATCAGAATGTTCTCCCCATAGTCGCCGCCAGCGAGCGCGGTGTCGCGGTGCCTCAGGTTGAAGCCGCCTTTGGGGCGTTCATCGCCATGGCATTGGAAACAGTGGCCTTCAAAGATTGGAAGCACGTCTTGGGAAAAGACGATGTCGCGATCCACCGGCGGTGGGAGTTTCGAGATATCGACATCCTGAGCACTGAGAGCGTGGTTGAGCGCGAGAGCCCCCAAGAGCCAAGTGGCGTGGGATCGGAGCTGCGGCGAGCGTCGAGTCGTCATAGCCATTCCGGTTTCTCTACGGTTTGGGGGTTAATACAGGAGTCGCGGGTTGACCATGGAACCATGCACCGCCGTGTGGCAGCCGGCTGTCCAACAGGTGCCCATCTGGAGAAAGGCGCTATGATCGACCTTGCCCACGAGTAATTGGGTGGGATCGAACTGCATTTGCGAGTGACAGCGGAGACAGAGATGGGCGTCGCGTTGGACCAGCATCTTGTCATTCATCGATCCGTGGGGTTGGTGGCAGGTGGTGCACCCGTCTCGCATGCCTTCGTGGACGAAGACGAAGTTTCGGGTTTGTTCCCGGTGACAGGCGGCGCATTGTTGGTCCTGGCGGGCGAGTCCGAGTCCTCCGGGTTGTTTAAAGATTTCGCGGCCGTGCGGGTCGTGGCAATCCACACAATTCATTTGGCCTTCGAGTACGGGATGATTTTGCGGCAGGCGAAACTCGGCGTGTTTCTCTTGGTGACACTCCATCACTTGCCCCTTGGACATCCCAGTTGACTAAACTAAAGCCTTTTCAGATAAAACTGCAGAACCTTTGTCAAAAACTTTCAACCACATCACAAAGTTTGGTAATTTTTTTCTTTTTTTGTATAAAATTTTATTGATTGTTTGTGTTTCTGTGTTTGTTTTTGGTATTTGTGCTTGTTTAGTGTTTCTTTTACTTTTGTCCTGCTGCTTTATTTGTTTCTTTGTTTTGCTTTCTCTTTTTGGACATATTGAGTGAAATCAGCTCTATTAGAGCTCATGATAGCCTTTTAAAAATAAATTTTATCTTATCTCTAACCGGTTCATGTTCATAGAGCTCATTGAAATGCTCAGACCCTTGAAAATCACACATGGGAACAAGGTTAAAACGAATAAAAGAGGGTGGAAGGAAAATCCACCCTCTTTCCTTGCTAGTCATAAAAGGGACACAAAATATCCATCTTTGAATTTAAAGACCATCTGAACTGGGTGTTGCATTTTTCAAAGAAAAAGAAAGCAGTTGTTCCTGCTTCATTGATCTACTTTTCAGCAGCAATTCAACATGAGAGTAGTAAACCAGAGATCATCATGATGTACAATACAACAAAAAATTGTGTGGACTCTCAAGACCAGTAATGGTCCACTTATACAATTAGTCAGCAAGCAAGAAGATGGTCCAAGGGGGTGTGGCATGTGATTATAGACATAGGTTGAGTCAATGCCAGTGTCATTCTGAGCTATTCACTCCCCAAGAAAGAACTTGATCTGAAGAAAAATTTTGATAGAGCTAGGACGATTCATCATCCTGCAATTTAGGATCAGAGCAACCGAATACGATCTGCCCGCCCAGTTCGCCGTGATGAAGGCGCTCTGGAACACGCGCGTGCCCGTGCCCGAGATGCTCTTCGAGGAGCGCAGCGGCGATGTGATCGGGCAACCCTTCTATCTGATGAGCAAGGTGGTGGGGCAGTGCCCGGCCGACAATCCGCCGTACACCGCCGAAGGCTGGGTGAAGGATCTCTCCGAGGCCGATCAGCGCACGCTCTGGAACGGCTACCTCGACATCCTCGTCGAAATACTCTGTCAGCCCGTCGATGGCCGTGGGCAGGATAAGGGACGGGAAACCCGAAAGTATTACGAACAGGAACGCCAAACCGGGCAGACGGGCCGCATCTATATCTCACCCTTATCGCAGTCCTACACCGTCGGCATGGACAAAACAGTTTACTACCTCCGACACGACTAGGGTATTACGATCAACGTCACAACCCAATCGAACATACAGCTGTTGATTGCCCAAGCCACCCGGCGGGCGCACACAAAACCCACAGTTGGTTTCCTCGCTATGAAGCTTAGCCCCTACCTGCCGACCGCCTTGGGTGTCATACTCGTTCTGATCGTTCTTATCGGCTTGTCTGGTTTCCTTGAAACAAACGAGCCAGAAACGCCTTCAGGCACACCGATTTCGCAGGAAGAACCTCCGCCGTCTGCTGGAGAAAAGACTCGGATGGGTTCGAGTTCAATCCGGGATATTCAAGACGCCCGAGCCGCTATGGCTACCCAAGCCCAGGCCCATCCCGACGCCTTCTGGGATCCGAACCGGACGGATCCTGACTACCGCAATAAAGTCATTCATCACCGTCAGATCAATCTAACACGTCGCTTTTTACACTAAAGTTTGAATTTTGGCCCAATTCTTTAAGAACGGCACCTGAAACACAAGGGTCGTTTAATTAAAACAATAAGAAGCTTTTTTAAAAGTACCCAAAACACTTTAGCGTAAAGAGCGAGGTGTTGAGGAGGGGACAATCTCCTTCATTTACGTAATAATTTCTGTTCGTTTTAAGTTTTAATGTTGCTCCTTACTTTGAATTGAAATCTTTTTTTTTTAATTTAATCTTTAAAGCTTCTATATAATTTGCATCTGGTAATTGAGTCTTTTAGATGCCAAACTGATTCATCAAAACTTTACTTAAAATAAATTTTATACTTGAGGACAACACAGACATTCTGGCCGATGAATATTGTGTTATTTCTTAGATTCTGATTACGTAAATATATTCTATAGTAAATCCATTTTACTTAAGTATATTCACCATACATGTACACAGGACGACGGAGGAATCTTCCGCTCCCACAAAACTGGTCTAAGGACCCTCATTGGAAAGTTTTTTTCAAACACTATAAAGAGGGAGATAGTTTGCTTTAAAATCCCGGTATTTGACATCTTGACTGTGACAAGCCATAGTAAGGCAAACATAAATAATTGGACTGTGCTGTCAATTTGGAAGGGAGGAGGGGGGGGATCTTGTTTCCCCCATGATTCTCTCTCCCTAGATTTTTAAAATACGTCTTTTGGTCCTTTCATCGAAAAATGTGGTATGTTAATTATTCGGAACACTCAAGAAGTGAAGTTAGGTTAATTCTAATGAAATATACCAGAATATGATGAAAATATAATATTGTAGAAACAAAGCCCGTTAAAGCGTGTGACAAAAAAGGGATAGCTTCCTTTAACCCCTTAAAAAAGGGTAGGATTAGGGTTATTTATTGATCCCCAGCAGCTTTTATATCTTTCTTATTGATAGTGGTATTAGTTTGTACCCTTTCGGTCTATGATATTTTGTTTTAGATTTTACTATTTTATTAACAGCGCGTGTGCAATTTAATGAACAGCGTATGTTTTGCTAAAGGTACCCTTCTATTGCTAAAAAAGTGCCGAACTTTCACAGTATACTGCGTATCTCAAAGATACCTTTATATTTACTTTTCATAAAAGCCAGACGAACTTTGATAGTTTCTATACGAGCGATAGCCTGCAATCAAGAGCATAACCAAGTTTTGTCTTAGCGGAGGAAAGAGACGGAATAACGGAACAGTCTAATGCCACTGTAATCAAAACATAGGAACTCGTCACCTTCTTGGGTGATGAGTCTGGAACGTCCAATCCTCCTACTTCGTGCACCAGTATATTCGGTGCTCAACAAGGTTTAATTCGAAAAGAGTTGAAAATTGTAAGGAAATTTTCAGAGGGCTGCAGCCCTCTGGAGATTTATTCCTCGATTTCCATTAGATTTTCGAGACGAGTGACGATTTATTCGTCAATTTCCATGGGTGTTGCGAGACAAGAGGCAAATGAAATTGGAGTTGCTAAAATTTAATTTACTCTTTTGTAGATGAGATATTTTCATTGAATAGTCAACAAAGCTTTGAAATGACAGAGCCATATTAATCTTTATAAAAACGAAGTCAATATATCACACTTCTGGAAACAATAGGTAAAAGATAACTCTTTACCTAATTTTGACTGGTGCTATATTATACTTTGGGCCAATACCTTGGATGATATGTCCCTTCCCTTAAATATCTCTCTTTGTTTGCTTGTGATTCTATCTCCTTCATTTAGCTTGGTTTCTTTGTTGCTGCTGGTTTCTCTGTTTCTGTCAGGGTGTTTTATCATAGGGCTACATAGGCGCTACATGGAATCAGCTTAGGTTTTTTCTGGGGCTACACGGATATCAGTGTCTGGGTTGGGATGATGTCATAAAAAAGAGAAAAAGGAAAAGGAACTTCCTGGTATGGTGTAAAGAGGGAGGTTTGGAATAGATTATGTTGGAGGAGGAGTATGCCTAGCTGTATTGGTTTCAGGTTGCTTGAATTTGCAGCGAACACCTGCTAACACAAATAATTAACTAAATAATAGCGAAAACTATATACGCTTACCTCGTTGGGTTCTCAAATCCAAAATAATACTGGATCCTCCCAAACATAGAGGTTCCAGGCATTAAAATTTTTGAAATTAAGCTATGATTGATTTCTAATTAATTATTCTCATCAGAAACTCTTTGTAACATCAAATTTAATAAGCCGAAATAGCTTAGACGGATTCTAAAGGTCCCCGGTTCGACCCCGGTTTTCCACAAATTTTTTAGCTTATTTTTTGTCTTGTCACTGTGATAAGCACTACAAAATAAAATACAAAATAAATAGCATCACAGTAGCAGAAAAAGTCAAAGTTTGAATAATTATAAAAGAACAATGAAACTTCCATCCGAAATATTAATAGAAAACCGTTTTTTAAGTGTTTTGATGGAGAAACTGGATCCATAGAAGTCAATTCTCTCTGAAAAGAAAACGACTAAATAAAGAACTACTTTAATTAAAAACTGTTATTCCTATTGATATGCACATCCGTTTGAATTGAAGTTTTGGGTACGTTCAAGTAGAAGCACCGACCGCCCCCCCCCCCTGCTAATGGTTTTGTCTATTTTCGTAAATGGGAAGTGTTTGGTTTTTGGCTGAAAATAACGTTTTTCCTATTCCAATTTGAATTTTTAAAAATTGTAAAAAGGTACTTAGATTATGGTTTTAATAGTGTTTACCTTTCAGAACCGATATATGAACCCTCTCGTTTCAACTTCTTGTTGGCATATTCACTGTGAAGAATGCTGGAGAAAAGTTTTGGTAAGTAGTTCCATTCTCGATTTATTTCTACTCATGGAGACAGTGGAAACCATATTATAACCCTAGTATTTGCTCGCGTGTCTATAATGTCCGTGTAGCCCCCCATATGCAAGCCCTTTCTTATTTTTAGATTATTCTCACAGGACGTCGATTTGCTTTCTCACTAAATCCTAAGTATAGCCCTTATCAAACCTAGCGCATTTGATTATATTGTTTACTCATCGTTCATTTTTATTATTTTTGGGTTATTGTTTGGATGTCATTTATAATTGACTTTCTTCATTTTCCTTTCTTTTTATATACACCATTATATGATATTTTTTTTTTTTTGCAATGGGTGGTAAAATTATCCATTCAGTCCAGTTAAAAATATTTCTTTTGGGGAGATAGCTCTTTTTAGCAAGAAGTTTCCAAAAATGTCTTAGGGATATTTGATTTGTACTGTTTTTCTATATTACGTTCAATTCTTCTAAAAAGGTCCTTTACTGAATTTACAACACATTTGATGACTACCTTCCAGAAATATTATAGATTTTGACAGATGAAGAACCTAGTTTAGGTTAATTCTTCCTAATACCGATGTAAGTTTTCAAGACTTGCTACTTCCCTAACCACTTACACTTTAGAAGATCATGTTTTGTCTTCTATTACTAAAAATGTTTGCCTTGAGTCTGCTACCTTTTAATCAGATGCTAATTTCAGATTTTAATTTTCTGTAAAGCTGCTACTACTATTACTGCTATTGCTGCTACTGTTACTACTACTGCTACAATTAATAGTACCGCTACTACTACTGCAACTACGACTACGACTGCAAATACTTGGGACTTCGGCTATTTGTGACAGTGGCTATGACTTTCAATTAGAACTTCTTGCAATTGCAACTAGGACTAATTGCGACAATGACTGTGACTGCTTGGTACTGTAACTATCTGCAAATTTCATTATTTGCGACCTTGAATACTTCCGAATGCAGCTACCTTCAACTGCAACTATGGTTAATTTCGTCCACGCTTACTTGCGAGTGTGACTGCAAATACCTGTAGCTGCGACAACTTCTGGTGGCGATTGCGATTCCTTGGAACTGTGACAACTTACAGCTGCAACTAGCAACTAAGACTACTTCGGACTGCTACTGTGACAGCTTACATATGCGACTGCAACTACTTATGACTGCAACTACACACGACCGTAACTAGTTGCGACTACCACTGCAGCTGTTTTTGATCGCGGCTGACACTACATGTGACTGCAACTCCTTGAGACTGACATGACTTCCGATTCCGGCTGTGATTATTACATCTTGTGAATTACTCGCTTAGAAGATTCCCTGCTGAGAAGTCGCATAATTTGCATGGTTGTATATAGCATAAATATTATATTCAATGTAATTTTCATACAAGTCACTTGCGTCCCCTTTTGTTGAATTCCACTTACTACTAACAACTCACCGCAGTACCAAGTTGCCTGAGGCCAACGCAGCTACACACACTCCTCCATCCCAATCTATTCAAAGCCTTCCTCTTTGCACCCTCCCAGGAAGTTCCCATTTTCTTTAAATTTTTCTTTATGACATCCTCCCACCCCAACCGTGAAACAACCTGTTTTCCATTTAGCCCAACACGGTTGGCCAAAAAGGACTATTTTTGGTGATCTGTCATCCTTCATCCGCAGAACATGCCCTAGCCATCACAACCGTTCCCTCATTATAGCCCTAGAAAGCGAGCTTGAACAACACTTTTCGTATAGCCTGTTTGAAATACAGTCAGTCAGCGGGTACCCAGAACAATCCAGAGGCAACTTCTCAGGAAAAAATTTAGCAAATCTTCACTCGCTTTCTGGAGGGCCCATACTTCAAAGACATATTTGACCACTGTTATCACTGTAGCTTCCAATATTTTAATCATGGCATGGGCACCCGGAGGGGGGTAGAGAATGACCCCTCATGGAAATTCGGAACTATAAAGTGATCATAAGGAAACCAATGGAAAAAGAGTAGAATAGGGAAAGACCATGGCAAAAATACGTGTTGCCCCATTGTTAGCTGCCTACCGATAGATTTTGACCCTTAATAAGGAAAATATAAGTTCTAATTTGTGACTGATTGCCCCTTTCCAGTTTTCCCCCAGCATTGGTGGAATCGCTGTTAAACCTTTTTCGTTATCTTAAACCACTATAGAAGAAAAGAGTAGAAGGGACTGGCCGCTTAAACTCACAAGGGGGGTACTACTGTCTTTGTTTATAATTTTTCGTTTTTATACTTTTACACTAACCATAACTCATAAAGGCCACTAACGGGGTTTTTGGTTACACTCTGGGTATGCTTTTATCGGGTAATCAGTAAAGCATTGATGTTTTAGAAATGTACGAGTATGGGGAAAAACCACAAGTTTACTTGAATTTGATTGTTAAATTAACCATGACTCATGACGGCTTTTAGTGTACATAAATATGCAAGGTATAAAAGAAAAAGTGTAAACAAATATAACCATTGTGCCATTTTTGAAAATAGAATTGGGTTTATGATTTCGCTTGGCAACACAAATACACAAGATAGCTTTTTTTTTCAACGCGAATATTTCTCTTCTATGACGTGGAACTTGCACTGGTATATAAGAAATATAATTTCTACTATGGCGTTCTATATTTTTAAGTTTTGGGTAAATTCTGCACATTTTGTCTAAGTGAAGTACCCTAGCTTGGAAGCTTAGAAATCAAAGAAGTTTCAATACCAACTTAAGTTCATATTATCTCTTCAGGAACAAATATTAGAAGGAGGTTTCAACGAAAAAGGATAGTTTGGAATCAAAAGAATGGGCATTAGGAAACAAAAACCGTTAACAATAAAAAATATTAACCGTAGCAAGAATAATGGAAAGAGAAATCTACCGTTAGAAAAAAAGTGACAGGCATGATAACATCGAATCATAAATGAAATCTGCGGTTAGAGGTAATTCTAATAGTAGATGTCTATTTTTCGTTTGAGAGAGAGAGAGAAATAAAAAAACATCTTTAAAAATTTGTGTGAGATGTGCCCAGAAATTACATAATAATTTAGGATTTCTGAGAATAACTTACTTGAGCCCCCCCCCCCTGATGTGAACGTCCCTAATATTCAATATCTAGAAAATGGCTTGGTTTATTGAGTTGAAACTTTGTGGAGGGACGGGTTGGGACAATGGGAATAACTAAGAAGACCCGGATATTCATTTAAGGAAATCTTTTTCTAGAATTTCCTCCCCTACCGGTGATTCTCACAGACTGATGGCTCGAAAAGACTAAGACTAAATTGTAAAACTAAAAAGACCTAGAACTCCATTTTACTGAAATCTTTTCCTGGAATTTCTTTCCCTACTGGAGGCTCTCAATGACTGATAGCTCAAAACAGACTAAAACAAAATAGTATAACTAAAGAGACCCAGAAACTCCGTTTTAAGGAAATGTTTCTCTGAAATTTCCAAGCCTACTGGTGATTCTCCCAGACTGATGGTTCAAAAAAACACTAAACTAAATACATATAAAACCTATACAAAATGTAATCTGTCAGCAAGGAGAGGACGCTTCCGTTGGCTATATTTGAACTATATAAAAACTAATGACTCCATGAAACAAGTAACGGAGTCAATTCACAACTAAAGATGCATCTCTGGTTTTAATAATGTGTCAATCACCCGGACAAAAAGAATATTCACAACAATCTGAGGTTTGCTAATGTATCTACGAACAAATCCTGACCTTGAAAACGTTTTTGCATTGTCTTAATGATACTAATTTCTACGGTCAATGCCGCCTGGAATGGGCCATGTGACATTTTACACTAGTTTCAATAATGTGGAAACCATTCACGGAAAACAAGTCCCTTCGAATTCCATGTCGGATATGGACCAAGAATTTCAACAAATCATTTTTATAGTGACAACTTGGATATAATGCAAATCACCAGCATGTTTGTCACAGGAGTCACAGGATTAATTAAAAATTGTAACTTAAAAGAATCGTTAGGATAATTATTTAAATTTAATACTTAAAGTTTAACGAACCTTACTTGATTTTAATTTATATAAGGTTTCTTTAATCTACCTCACAAGAAACCTCACGGAAGAATTTAGGCAAACAAGCTAATAAACATGTATAAAAAAAAGCTAAAGACCCAAAAAGGAGCCAATAACCAGTACACATAAAAATCTATTTGAGCACAGGGTCATACTCATAGGAAAGTGGCCGAAGCCCCCGGAGCATAAAACTAAGTGAGGCTTTGTTTTTGTTCCACGTATTGACGACACACATGCAAGTAGAATTTCACGCACCCCAAAAAAAAATCATCCCCGCCTCCCCCACATAGATCTCTGGTTGCCTTCATATCTAGTCGTTTTAGTTAAAACAGCAGCTCAAGATAGCTAGTGGAATTCTTTTGAGCCCGATGTCGCAACAAATATTAGCTGCAAGTAAAATCTAAAGAAGTAAATATAGGATATAAACTTAGGTAAAAAATAGCTATCACCGACTATAGATAAGGCAATCTACCATTGAAAGAATTTAATAAAATACCATAAATATAAAATTTAAAAAGTTCATTAGTCATTATAAAACGGTTCAGAAGAAAATACACTGCATAAGTGAAAACTTAAAAAAGTTAAAAGAGCAGAGTAAAAAAAGTAAATAAAAAACATTCAAGACAAAGAAAAACCAGAAAATGAGACTATTTACGAAAAAAAGTAGCTAAGATGGTTGAACAGCCCAAAGCTTAAGACTGAAAAAAAAAAAACAAAAAAAAAACAACTTATGACTGAAAAAACCTGATAAGGCGGTGGTGTGGAGAAATAGGGATACAAGCAAAATTTAAAAGTTTTCTGTGTAGAATTTCCAATTTTACTGTAATATCAGGAACAAGAAATTTGTTAATAAGAACCCGTTTTTTTTTGTCCAATGAGGAAGACACAACAGGAATTTACAAAATGTAAAATAATTAATCTAGATTCCTTCCAATTCTTTTTTCTTAAGAATGTGGGAAATTCCAGAAGGAAAAAGAATTGAATCTTCACAAAAAGTTGAGTAGAGCTTGGCCATTGCAAGTTTGCTACATCTACTTCTGTTGGCAACAATCTGTTGGCATATCCTAGTTGGCTTTTTCTTATTAATGGGTAGCCAATATCTTTGCCAGAGAGATAGGCAGCCAATTTTGTTTCCAGAACTGCTGAAACACATAATTTAAATAGGGCTGGAGATAAAACTCAACCTTGCCTTAAACCTCTTTTCACTTTAATAATAGAACCTGGCACTGATTTCAGCCAAAGAAAGGAAGTAACAAAGAAGCATTATAACCAATAGATTAACACTACAACCATGAAGAGCAGAAAGAAGCTGACTCTGACATACACTATTGAAATCTTTTGATAGATCTAAGGCACAAAGATGGATCTCGCCTTGCTTGTGTGACTGAGCGGATGTTTGTGTATTTCTGTTTCTGTCTTTGTGTGTCTGACATTGTGTGTTTGTGTGTCTAGCTCTGTATTTTTCTGTGTGTTTTTATCTCTCTTCCACAATGCTTGTGTGACTTGTTTGCATATCTATATGTCTGTCCTTGTGTTTTGTGTGACTGACTCGGTGTTCTTATGTATTTTTTCGCCTCTCTACCAGAGTACCTGTATGAACTACATCTGTTAACATTTCTTTGTGCCTGTCTTTTTTTTTTGGGGGGGGGGCCTGACTCTGTGTTTTTATGTGTCTGTCTTTGTGCTTTGCATGTTTGACTCTATGCATCTGTGGTTTTTTTGTGTCTGAATTTGTGTTTTTGTGTGTGTCATTTTGTCTCTCCTACCGTGCCTTTATGACTGAGAATCTGTTTGTATGTCTCTGTGTCTGTCTTTGTGTTTTTGTGTATCTGACTCTGTGTGTTTGTGTGTCTGACTTTGTTTTTTATGTGTGTTCTTTGTATCTCTGTCTCTCACCATGCTCGTGTGACTGAATTTCTTTTTGTGTGTTTCTGTGTCTGTCTTTGTGTTTTGTATGCCTAACTTTGTGTGTCCGAGAGTAGTTTTTTTGTATTTATTTTTATCTCTCTCCCATCAGGCTTGTGTGACTAAGCGTCTGTTTGTGTGTTTCCGTGTCTGTCTTTGCATTTTGTGTGCCTGACTCTGTTTGTTTCTGTGTGTTTTTGTCTCTCTCCCACCGTGCCTGTGTGACCATCAAATTTGTTCGTCATTGTAACAAATAAAAAAAAATTATTAAATATGATTTTACAACTCGAAGAAATCAAATTTGTTTTTATTTCAGCTACTAATTATAAAGACAATTCTGGAGGATACATCTAGCTCAGTCATTATTAAAAAACACATCTGGCACAGCTTAGGTGCAAATTAAGAACTTTCCCTTAGTAAAAATCACCTTCCCTCCACACTGAAGTGGGTCCCTTCCCAAATAAAATTCTAACTCCGCCTCAACTATCCATGTGGACTTATTCCAAGATCTTGCGATTTCAGTCTTAAATTTGTGATCTGAGCATTTTAAACATTGCGCTAAAAATATATTTGGCACATATGTTACAATTACTTAATATCTCGGAATTTTGAAACATCGAGATCCTCTGCAAGTTAATTTTCGGATATTGTTTCTTTATGGCAACCCTGGCTTGACCCCAGTGGCAACCCAGACCTGAGATGGACTAGCAGTTTTAATTAGTTGTTTCTTTTCAGTTGCCACTCTATTAAGCAACTTTGGACCGTCCTTTACATTCGAAATCTTTGTTCATTTGGGGCTTGGCTTCGCTGTTGTCGTTTCTGCAAGTAAGTACAGTTTCAGATAAATATAAATCCTGAATTAGGCAGGTGTGTCGTTTGTGAAAGCATTATACTCTATATGCTTTTAAGAAAGACAGAAAAAAGTCTCTTTTTTATTTTATTTAATTTAAAAACCCTATCTGCATATTTCTACCATTATTTAGCCATATTTCTAGAGACATATTTCATTACCATATTTCTATAGACAAATTATCTTGTACTACTGACAGTAAGTTATATTTTAATATGCTTTTTTAAATTTTAAGTTGCAATTCAGTTTGATTGTCGAGCCTTCGTGCAATTGGCTCAAATGCGAAAAAATGATGAAGAGTTTTTGCGTCGTTTTCAAGAAGTGATTTCTACGGATGTGCTACGTATTGAGCAATTAACAAAAGAAATTCGAGAATATGTGATAGATGTTTCTTCAGATAATCGTACGCGAGAGAATATTAATGATCTCATCGAATCTTGCATCTCTTTTATTGCGTTGAACCCCGACTATCAGCATGTGAAGATTGAGATGTCCTTAACTCCTGGAATTCCGTCTGTGGATTGTAAGCGGCAGGAAATACGACAGGTCATATTTAATTTACTTCTTTATCATTTGCATCGTCATGAAAAGCAAGAGACGACCCTTCATGTAAAAAGTCAGTCAATCATTAGTTCGACAGGAGACCAATGGATTCAAATAGAATTTTCGGAAAGGCCCTATGCCGATTCATTTAACAGGTTGGTCCCGTTCCAACAATCGGAAAATCTCCATGATTATCAGATTCAAAAATCCGATCTTTGTGATGAGGGAGTAGCCATTGCTGAAGAAATTATTCAGGCCTATGATGGCTATGTTCAAAGCTATGGTTCAACAGAAGAACAACCGATAATTTTATTGAGTTTGCCCGTCACGAAGAAAGACCCAGATAGCCATTCCTCTCATCCAAATGGCTCTAGGACTATTCCATCTTCATGGCTAAGCCGAGATACGCCTCTTGAATAGGTGGGAAAATATTATTGGGCCAATTATATTCACACTGAGATTTGCCCTCATATTATGATGAATAAGTTAACCACTCTTACCCAAGACCAATACCGCCATTTGGTGGAACAAATTCCTCTAACAAAAAGGAGTGGTTTGTTTTGCACTAGTAGAAGTTGATAGTGGAACTGGCAGCAGTGATGGTACAAAGACAAGAGTACCCAACGTAGCAGTAGAAATTACAAGAGAATCTCGACTAAACCTTGAATGGGATGAAATGTATGCAAGATATGTCAAATCATTGAGCAAATTAAAATGGGAGGAGCCGTTGTGTTTTGCAGGAAAACTTAATATAGTGCATACACATAGACTTCAAGCTGCTTTAAATACAATAATGAAATATATTGAAGACCATAAGTTGAATTAGTAGGTGAAAAATGAGTAACATATTCTTGTAGTTATGTAATAAAAATGTTTATAAACCAAAAATGTTTTTCCTGTTACAGATTTTTAGTATGCTACCGTTCCTCTAGGAATATTCCTCGAGTAGAAGGAATCTTGGTTAGTCTGCAGTCAGCTGTGAGATTGTTAGGATTTCAAAATGATTGGACTTGAGGACCAAAAAATCCTACAGAATCTTGTGATTTCGGAAAAACGTTTGATTCTAGATCCTGATTTTCATGAGTTATCTCTTCAAAGAAAAATATTTTCTCAAACAGTGTTTAACGTATAATTGTAAATGAATCTCTAACCTGGAACTATTGTGTAAATCTTTTACGTCGTGGTCCAGATGCATCTACTCAATTTATTGACATATTAATTGAAATAAAACAAAATGACGTTGTGGTTTTGCTTTTACCCACTAACTAACTAACTAAGTCGAAAAATCTTGTAAAAACAAGTTTTTTGACGTCACTTGACTATTCCCCTCTCTCTCTCTCTACAACTAGAAAAGAACACTGATGGCAACTACGCTGATAAGTAGAAAAAAGACATGGTTTTCACATGTAAAATATATATTCTTTCTCTTTATTTTGCTGTTTTTTTGTTTATCACCACCGGGGGTTTTTGATACCGGTACTTGACTTTGCAAATGTACAAGGAGAAAAAACTGAGTACAAGAAGAAAAGAGAAAAAACCTCACCGGAACATACTGATTGTGCCTTCTTCGGGACACGGGTCCAGGGCTTGAACCTCGTGACGGTGAAGTGCCAGGAGAATGAGGGGAAGGGTAAGGCGAGAGTCTTCTCGGTGATACTCCTGGACTTGGGCTCAAACGTGGACTCTGCAAATCAAACTGTCATCAGTTTAATTTAAAATGACACTATCCATGCAAATAGTCTTTTTTTCGTGCATAATCAAAGAAAAATTAGAATCAACATATTAGTTAATATTTACAATAAAATTTGATACTGAAAGGGTATTCATTCCCAAAACATTTTCATACTTAAAAAAAAAAATCAAAAAAAAATCGCTTGGTCATTTGTGAATCTGCAATAAAATATTATACTCTTACATTTGAGCCTTGTCAGCAAGATAATAAGTCACTTTTAAATAAGAAAATAAATTCAAAGACAGATCTTGAAGAAACAAGAATGACTCCAATTTATCAATAGTAGGCCAAATATTCAAGCGACCAGGCGCAGAAGCCTAACATTTGTGAAGTGTATGTTCTATAATAAGGCCTAAAACGGATTGGTCAACACTAAACTCAATACAGGAAAATTATCTTCATGAATTATAATTATAACAAAGAGTAAAAATATGTTTCAAGGGACCGTTATGTATTGATCCGTAACTCGCCCCTCACAATGCTGACACGAGTGTCGCTTCTGAAAGACCCTGCGAATCGTCAGCAGCTCGTCGTCCTTCAAGCCTTCGAGGATATCGACACCTATGACCTTCTTGAAGAACTTGCGTGTGGGAAACAGCTCCTGAAAAGAAGGCTTATCTTCAGCTTCCTCGGGGGCCTTCTTCGCGCAGAATGTCTCAAACGTTGAAACAAGGTCAGAATATGCATGTCGCAAGGCGCGGGTGGGTTGGTCGCTGCTCTGTATTTCTCGTCTGATAATAGTCAGATTCGCGTCGTAGATAAGCATGTTCTCCACGCCGCAGCCAGGACAGAACCCGAAGAGTCCATACACTTGAAACAGAAATGAGCATTCCGGGCACCGCAACTCAGAGTCGACCTTGAGCTCTCTGTAACGTGGAGTAATCTGCTTTGCCCTATAGCGGGTGGGTTTGTAGTCGACGCTGATAAACTGATTGCCTCTGAACTGGCGGGACATCTTGGAAAACATCTTGTCAATCTTTTTGTGCATATACTCAAGAGCTTGTTCTTCACCAGATTCCTCCAAGTACTTGATCTGGTCCTGAGTATGGAGCTCGTCGTTTGAGAAGTTTGTACCGCAGTAAGGGCAATACAACCGTGATTGAATATGGTCCGCATCTACGCGGAAGTAGCGCAGACAATTAGGGTTGTTGCATTCTCTTCCGAGAAATCCTTCGTCGGCCGGAACTGAGATTTCAAAGTGAGTGGTGCTCATATGGCTTTGTTTCTATGCCTAGCTTTCTTGCGGGCGAATTATATCCGACCAATGCGAAATCAGTATTCAGAGTAGATAAATGGAAATATATAATTGGAATAGCAAATATAATTGGAAGCGAACCTTCCAATTATATTTGAAAGAGAAGAAGTTAAATCAACTCCAAAGATAAGTTTTTCATGATAGCGCTCATACGAACCCAGCCTTACCATATAGCGCATATACCATTTCTGTCATTGAAGCAAAAAACAATTTTTTTTTTATAGTTTAAATCTGATTCTACCAACTGATAGAGCCAGAAATAAACCTTTTGGTGACATGCTGGACTGCATTTCCGTATTAGTTCGCATGCTAGCAGTTAGCAGTTAGCAATTAGCAACTTCCCTTTTTTCTCTCTTAACTTACATCAGTTTGGAAAATTATTTGCCATGTAACAGTTTGTACGGGAAAACTACTAACAAAAAATATATCAAGATAGGCGTCGCATTCCCCCTCCACAAAATCTTGAGATTTGTACGATATTCTTCAGGCTGAGAGAGATTTATTTAATATACCGAACAAAATAAAATCGCTGGCTTAGTAACAGCTCTTAGAAACAAAAATAGACTTGTTCGAAGGGTGGCAAAAATGCTCTAATATTATCAAAACAAAATAACCAACCTACACCCTCTCCTGCCTCCTCCAGTCAACACCATTAACCATATACCTAAACACATTCACCAAGTATATTATAATCATGACCTGAGGGCCCATCCCAATTAACTACTACCTAAAAAAGAAATTGAAAGTGCTATTTACTAAAAACAATGTCTTCAATTGCACTCTCGACCAAAGAAATGTAAAAATTTTTTATTTTGATCAAGATGGTTCTGATCTTGAAATGTTTGGCCTTTTTTTGCTCGACTGCCTTTTCACCTGTGCCGGCATTATTCGAACCGGTCTGATCCAGGGAGAAAAGATCGTTGGTATTATCCATTATGGGTCCCGCATCCTCGATGCCATTCTTTGATGACGTAGTTCTTATTAGTGATTTGCATTACTCCGTTATGGTCGGATTGAATGCCAGGCGAATCACTCAGTTAAGATAGCGTCAGTTTGTCATGAAAGCGACAAAAGTGGGTAAATTTGGGTCAAATTCTTCCACTTGCCTTGTCAGAGAAGCTAATTGAGCTTCTTGAACAGGTTTGTCCTGTCAAACAGTTCTTCCAGGGTTTTCATGCGTTCGTGGGTGTCTTCCCAGGTTTCATTTTGAACTGCGGCGATGATTGCCTCCACGATGAACATGAGCATCATGTTGGAATCCCAGGCAGAGGGGGCTTCGGTATTGGCATGGAACGAACAATCTGCAATTCGACCGATTGGTGAGCCCCATTGATCGGTAAACAGAACAATTTCCAGATTGAGTTTTTTTGCTGAATCAGCAAGTCGGGAAATTTCGCGTTCATAGCGACGTATATCAAATACGATCAGAATATCATTTGGTTCCATTGAGAGAATGTAATGGGGCCAGGTACTCATGTTGGGAGGGATCAAGGTCAGTTGGTCACGGATCATCTGCAGATGGGTAAAAAAGTAATCAGCCAGAGGGTGTGTAATCCTGCCGCCGGCAATATGAACCCTGCGATTTTTGTCTGACAGAAGACCGGTGACTTTATCAAATTCCACCGGATCAATGCGTGCCAGAGTGTCCCGAATGTTATTCATCGCCCCAGAAAACAAATTTTGTTTAAATATATTTAGAATATAAAATTCTAGATGAGTGAAACTAAAATTTCGCTTCTTTTGGGAATATTCAGACAACCGAAAGTCTTCGGAAAGGAGATATCAGCTTTAGAAAAAGAGGATTACTGATCATTTAATTTCGAAATTTTTAATGTTTTTTTTTATCAGATATCCAATTTTCATAACGTCTGGCATAATTGTGAGTTAAAGCCTAACTTTTCCGAGACTTCCGAAATAGGTAAATAAATAAAAGATTACTGCTGGACACACACACTTTTTTCTTCAAGGAAAACAATCTATATTTGTTTGTTTTAATGCAGGAAGATTAAGTTTTGCTTTCTTGCATTTATGTGTGGAAAAAAAGCAACGTTTAAGTAATTTCATTATCATTTAATTGTAAGTACATATTGTAATAAAAATAGAATGGGCGTGAGTCTTGAAGTCCCCCGACAATTTTATTTTAAGAACAGCATCAATTACTTGGTTTTATTCCTGAGGACATGGTGGGGTCGATTTTTTTTATGATAAAAAAAGTTAATACGGAAAACCTATTATGGAAGATATCTCTTCCAAGCTGGTAAAAAGTTTAGAATATAAATAAAATGCAGTCAGTTTCAATTTTTGCGAGAAAATCAATTCTTATAGAAAATATGGCCAAAAATAAAAAGTATTTGTCCAAAATCCTTAATTTTTGATGTCTGGACGGGCAATTTTAAAAAACCCAAGTCTATCAGTCTCCCTATCGAAGGTCCTGCGTCGACTTCCCGACAACATTTTTCAAGCTGATGCTTGAATTACGTCCTCTGGGAGAGAAATGGATTAAAATATATCCTGTTTTCAGTAAAGTGGAAATTAAGTTCCAGTGTTTAGAAAGCACTGATTACGTTAATCTTACTTCTGTTTGTTTTAGTTTCTGCTCATGAAGTTTGACTTGGCTTTTTATTCTAATTTCTGTTCGATTAGTGTTTCGTTTATTTATTAATAGTGATATATGGCGGTTTTATGCTTGAAGTTTTTGCTTGAATATTTTTAATCTCTTTTTCTCTATAACAACACGATTTTAGTTTAGGTATTTAAATGCTGGACAAAAACATGCAACAATTTATAGTAATAGTTTAAATATAATGGGTTGGATGGATGAGTATGGGGAAAGATATTCAACTATATATGTTGAAAATCTGCATGATCAATGAGGATTTACATGGCTGACATTTTTCTGGCCTCATCATGTTAGATCCTTGAGTATTGACAACTATTAATCAACTATTCTTTACATATACTCTGAAAACTTAAACA
Source organism: Alatinidae sp. Z8VKAUB7J3 (assembly GCA_010016025.2). Classification (NCBI taxonomy): domain Eukaryota; kingdom Metazoa; phylum Cnidaria; class Cubozoa; order Carybdeida; family Alatinidae; species Alatinidae sp. Z8VKAUB7J3. Next base: position 214,031,601 of record JAAAKM020073195.1, read on the forward strand.
AATTAAAAATTTACCCTAAAATTCTTGGCCTTTTGGAGACTCAAGATCAAACATATCGCCTTTTTCCCAATAACCAACCTTGTATATAAACAATGGGCAACTTATTTAACTTACAACATGTGTCCCAGGGATTGTTGGGGACAATGTCATCCCTGGAGGTATAGTTATTTCACTTTTGGAGTATTTTGAACAAGATGGCTATTCCAAAATTTTATCAGATAGCTTTGTAGGGTGGGCAGCTAAAAAGGGAAGGCAGCTAATCCTCAATGATATTACTGATACATCTTTTTGATAAGCAGGATGTATATAGCATATTCAGATTTAGTTTAACATGCCATAGTTGTTGGACCTTTCAAACATGCTGAATGAAACGGATATCTCACAATTTGGATCGTATATCTCTGGGGAAAATGATAATTTTCCTCCAATCATTCTGGTCGCTTAAAAAGGGCACTAGAACTTTTGATTACCGTTCGAACGAGCCCTCTCTCGATCTTCTAGAACCATTAGTTCCATGCGATCACTCTTGGGAAAAATAATAAAACCCGCATCTTTGATCTTTCAAAAAAAAAAAAAAATTGCAAAATTCCACATTTTTGTATATTGGAGCTTGAAACCTCTATAGTAGGGTCTTGTACTCTGATATGCTGAATCTCAAGATTCAATATTGACTTTTGGTTGGTGTTTCCCCTTTGTTTTGAAAATCAGGCAAATTTTCTCAGGTTCGTATTTTTTGATGGATTACATTAAACTGAAATAGTCTTATATACCTTATTTGTGATCAACATAAAAAGAAAGTTCTTTTGATGTATCTCTTGTTACCAACTTCCTTTTTTTAGGGTTTCGGTTACTATTGGGCTGGGTTGGTCCTTCCTTACAGTTCATTTCCACGAAGTGTTTGGTGGGTACTTAATACTTAATGTTGATCAGATGCGCTATTTAAGGCTTAACGTTAATAAGATGTGCTACTTCCTCAATAAGCTACATGGAAAAAGCAAGATGTCCCTCATTAGACTTGAGTAAGATTACATAAATGTGATATACAATATTTGGAGGTTTCGTGGCATGGGCTAAGTTGAACCTTGAGACATCAGTAGGGAGGAGTATTTGTCCGTGGATCTGTCGTAGTGGCTTAGCGATATGACGTGTTTTGTATAGTTGATCATCGCTTCGATCAGCGTGGTCACGCCGTTCTCCATCTGATCCTTGATCGCGGTGTTCAGCGCATCAGTGAGCTCTTCCATGGTGCGCGCCACGACGCCCTTGAGCCCGCAGGCATTGGCAATGCCGGCATAGCTCACCTGGGTGTCGAGCTCGGTGCCGACGAAGTTGTCGTCGAACCAGAGGGTCGAGTTGCGCTTCTCCGCGCCCCATTGGTAGTTGCGGAAGACGATCTGGGTGATCGCGGGCCATTCGCCGCGGCCGATGGCGGTGAGCTCGTTCACCGCGATGCCGAAGGCGCCGTCGCCCGCAAAGCCCACCACCGGGGTGTCCGGATTGCCGATCTTGGCGCCGACGATGGCGGGCAGACCGTAGCCGCAGGGGCCGAAGAGACCGGGGGCGAGGTATTTGCGGCCCGCCTCGAAGGAGGGGTAGGCGTTGCCGATGGCGCAGTTATTGCCGATGTCGGAGGAGATGATCGCCTCTTTCGGCAGGGCAGCCTGGATTGCGCGCCACGCCATGCGGGGGCTCATCCAGTCCGGCTTGTCGGCACGGGCGCGCTCGTTCCAGGTGGTGCCCGGATCGTCGTCCTCGTGGGTCATCTCGGTCAGCTGCTGGGCCCAGCGGGATTTGGTTTCCGCGATACGGTTCTTGCGCTCGGCACGGCCCTCGTCGCCAGCGGTATCGCTGAGCTGGGCCAGGATGCCCTGCGCCACCTTGGCGGCGTCGCCGATTATGCCGACGGAGACTTTCTTGGTCTCGCCGACACTGTCCGGGTTGATGTTAACCTGGACGATCTTTGCGTTGGCCGGCCATTACTCTTCACTTTTGCTTTGTTCAATAGAATGTTCACTCTCAAAGTTTGTAATCAAATGAGTCATCTCTTTTTCTCTTGCCAATTCCATGACTGACATTCCACTATGCTCTTTATGTCTTGGAGATGCTCCATTTTGGAGCAGAATCTTGATTGCATTTTCTGCTTTTGCACAAATAGCACACATTAAAGGAGTCCACCCAAATTCATCTTTTGTGTCAACATAAAAACCTTGATTTAAAGCTCTCTCAATAGTGTCAACATCATCATGTTCACTAGCTTTAAAAAAATTATGCTTGCTGACACCATCGGATTTTGGATGCACTTTCTCAAGATAAATTATATCATTGGCATCTTTTTCTGAAACAGAGGGCTCTGGTAGCTCTTTGTAGAGACTATCCGAAATTTGACAGGTCATATAATGCGTTGGAGTTGCAACTGCTAAATCACAAAAAATTTCACTGGATCCCTGGAGTTGTGTACTTTTTACAAAATTTTTGTATAAATTTTGCTCCTGCATTGTCTAAAACCTGTAAATTATATGTGTTTTCAGCTCAAAATGGAAAAGAGGAAGAGAAAAAGAAGTAGGCTGTACTAAATGAGAGCATTAAGTAAGAAGGCATCAACCTTAGATCTCGTCTTAAAGATAATGGAATAAGGCATGTAAAGGCATGTTCAAACTAGGAAAGAGGTGATGAGTAATGATATAGGTTGAATTTTTCGGGATTGGTCTGTAAAAAAAAACTGTTAGGTTTTAGGCCTAAGTTTTTGCTACAGAGATTTGTCCAACCAATCATGGAGGGATTTCTTTTTCTCTGCCCACATATCTGGTAGAAGTTAACTAGTCCTTTTCAGATATTAACCCGATGTTCCTTAAAAGGTATGATATTCTGTGAAATTGCCGTCAGTGTTCATGGTGCGTTGTTGTTTATTCACAATTTCTATTTTTTGCAAGACACGACAAGGGTTTGTAGCATAAGTGGCAATAAACTGAAAGGAAAACTGAAAAGTCGGGGGTAAAATTTGATTCCACTCACCAAAAAAAACCTCAAATGATGTTTACGATTTTCGCTCCGTTTTCATTTCTAATTCTCGCTTAATTTGCCGGGTTTTAGCTTTTCCCTTCAAGTTTCCTTCCACTCCCTAACTTCAGGCTTGTAATATGTTTACTCACTATTTTCTCAGTTTTGTAAGAGCAGTTGACCACACCAAAGGGCTCCTAAATGGTACTTTTTCAAAATAATTTAAAAAACAGAAATTCTAGTTATAAAATTGTATAATGATAGTCTTCATTTCTGTTTACCATCCTTCAGCACGGGGAAGCCAAAACTCTGGAAGGACCAACTTAACCTTTAAAATGCAAAACACAACAGAAAAAATGGAATGGATTCTATTCAGTTTCCGCAAAGTTGTCACTTCAGGATATCAGCTCCAAACTTCATCAGCATATTATGCCTCCTTTTGTCCAGGGTTGGAAGCTTGAGTTCACTCAAATTTTCGTTATTTGGCCCAAAAATTATTTTGCAGGCTCCCGTCTAAGTTGTTTCCAGTTGGTTTTTGTGTTTCTCTGTAAGCAACGGATACCAGATAGGACAGTCGTATATTATTACAGACATGACATAAGTTTTATAGCACGAAAGAAGGAGTTGCTCCGTTTTTCCAGATATTGATGGCCCACAAAGAAATGAAATGAAAGCAGTTTTGATTGATACATATTACCCTTCTTGCTGTCAAAATAGAGCTAACCGAACCTAGCGTCAATCTGTTGAATAAATACTAAATCCCTTTGTTCAAAAAGACAAAAAATAAAATATGTTTTCCTTTGATGACAAAAATGCACTACAAATTTTTAAAAAAACAACATGAAATAAGCACTTGAGAAATAAACAACAGGAAATAAGCACTTAAAACCACTTAAACATTTCAAAAGAACTAAGGAAATGCCCTGCGCGGAAGGAAGGGCTGGCCTGTCATATACGACCGGAAGGCGTGGTGGCCGCTGCGGTGGTCGAGGGCTGGGGGGCCCGGGCGGGCATTGGGAAAGAAAAAATAATAATATAATATTAAACAAATTTTAAAACAACACAGATTCGACCTTGCGCAAGCAAGGAACAAACATACAAAAACACTAAAAAACACACTGCTGCAATGGAGACTGTTGGAAAAAACAGATACTCCTCCCACTATCTATTGAATTTTCTCCCGAAGTAGATGGTGTCTGTGCTGTACACATATATCCTGGTCTGAAGAGAGATAACGACCGTGTAGTAGTACCTTCACACCACCTACGCACACATAGACCTTGTCCGATATTGCTGACATGGCATTTTTCTCATCTCTAACTGTATAGTTTTTAAATTTTAATTTAGAAAAACACCACGACATTCGCTCTTGGAACTAAAATATTTTCTACATAGTTTCTGTAAGCACGAAGTTTTCCTTCATAGTGTTTAGACTTTTTGATATCCTTATTGTATTGGGTGTTTTATAGTTACTTAGAGTGTATTAGGGTATTGACCAATGGATATATTTGAGACAGGGGGGGGGGTATAAGACTTTTTATGCGAATTGCTTCAAATGAATTGAAGGGACATTTCATGCTGGATAAACTGAAGGGACATTATGTATGCTGGATAAACATGCGATTGAGCGTGCAGTATAAGAGTGGTGAAAGCACCATCTTATTAAGGAGAAGATCTTAGACCATTATACAGTATTTTAAAAATCAAATTCACTAAATGAGATATTTCCCTTGAAGGAAAAGTTAAAATCTGATTTAAAGAGTTGGTTATTCGTCCTCCGGAGACGGTTAGGTTGGGTTCAAATGGATTCGAAAAGGCTGTTTATCTCCTGAATGTCAGACACTTTCAGTTATTATTTGAATTACTCCGTCCCTAAACAGCGACAGGAAGCCCGAGTCTTTTACCTAAACGTGGTCATCCAGTTGTCCTTTTTACGAGTCACACGCCTTACGCAGTCGAATGTTAACGCGAAAAAGTTGTTATGAGTCTAGGGAGCTTACGGTTAAGGAATTCTCCCGTACCATCTGAATGGCATAAATGAATGGCGTCAGTAGTTATCCACCAACATTGTTTCAACATCCACAGAATCTCAGGCGTCATCAAGCTCCGCTGGCTTGGACACGTTTTGCGTCGCCTGAATGAACGCCTCACTTAACAGATATTTCTCGTTGAGCCCTTCTCAATAATATGTAGAAGACAAGGAGGGCAACTTAGAAATTTGTGGTGGCTTGTGGGACAAGATGTGGAGCCTGCCAGAGGTTTCTGCATATTCAACCGTATACCTTTGCCTTTCTGGTAATATATGGATCAGTTTTCAGTTTTCACTGTCATTTTCACTTGATTTGGGAAAATTAGCTCAAACTTTGCCCCTCCCACTATTTTGACAAAATGACGCCACTGATGGCTTGAATAATCGAACAGTTACATGACAGTGCTTTTTACAGGATATCTTACTGTAATGATATTAGTAAATCATCGTCAACTCAATGCGTTAACAAAAAAATAACTGTCAGATGAGACAGAATCACCATTCGAGTTTGTAATTAAAGAGAGGACGTTACGCAGAATAAAGGTTTTTACGAAGAAGTAAAACCTAAGCGACTAAGCCAGCTAAGCGAGTTACAGCTAAGGAGAAGAAGGTGTATGAAGGAGAGGTCAATACAAAATTCAACTACAATTCACCTCGATAAAAAGAAACTTATAAATCAAAATTAATACGCAAAATTAAACGAACCTTATTTCCATCTCTTCACAAAAGTAGTTAGACAGACAAAAAGGTTGTTCTTTTAATGCAATACCTAATTAAAATTCTGGGGTTTTCAAAAAAAAATGATTAATGATCGAAAGACAGTAAGCACTTGGTCATAACGTATATCAATCTTTGTTATTTAGATACATAAAGTTGATTGAGTATAATAAACCTTAAAGTTGATCGGGTATAAGAAATCTTAGGCTGCGCAATAGTGCTGCCTAAGTAAAGAAATATGTGGGCACAGAGTATTATTATTTGTTTGTTTTGTTTTTTTTTGTTTTAGACCAGGGCACTTTGTATCAAAGGAGTTGTTGTAAAAACTTTGTCAAGTGCTCATTTGGTTGGAAATCTTCTAAATTTTTCCAATTTTAGACTCTTTATTTTAAAATATACTTTATTTTAAAATACTCTTTAGTTTAAAATACATTATTATATTGATTAGTTTAATACTCTTTAGTTTAATAAGTCACAACTAGCTACTTCACATTCCATTGTCCTAAATTATTCCCTCCATCTTCTACATTGTCCGATTTTAGACTCTTCAGTTCATGGAAAGTTTTTTTCAGTTCATTGAACTATTCATGGAAAGTTTCTTTCAAATTCTGGAGTCTACTAAAGTAATAACCTCCCAAAAAGGAGTTACCCCTCCTAAATTTCAGTTTCAAACTAACCCTAGACAGTACTAGATTGTCATCTTATTTTTTACATCAATAACAATCCTCCTGTATACTTTGGTATTTCGTATCGGTCCTGCCAATCTTCTGTTTATAATAAGGTTGTCTGTCCTACCATCATTTGAATACCATGTTAACTTATGAGCCATTTTATGACCAACGACTGTATTGTTATTACCACGAAATTACAGTAGTCTATAGCCATTACTATTTTGTTTCCTACATCAAATTTACCTAGGTTAGGATGCCATCTATCCCTGTTTTCACCAAACTGGCCATTAAAAACCCTTAATAAAATACTATATTTTTGTCTGAGACCCTGTCCCTATTTTTACACCCCATCCTTCCTTCTTGAGAAAATATGTTCCACGTTACCTAATATCATATTTCTTGACCCTAGGATATGAGTCTCTGAAACTCATAAAGTGTCTAGTTCAAAACATCTGATTCGTCAGTCAAAATGGCAGTGCAACAATTTTTTTGAACGTTTCGATATACATCCCTTTAGGCCTACTAAATCAACGGTATGGCATTAAATGTCCAAATTATTTTTCAGGTATCAAACGAAAGGTAGATCAAGATGTAGATGCAGCAAGTTCAGCCAAATCCAAAATGAGTACAGTTGATCTTGTTGTTTTGGGTCTTTCTTTTTCTTGTGATGAATCCACAATGAGGGAGTATTTTTCTCAGTATGGTGAAGTAGTAACTTCTGAAATTAAGAAAGATTCGCACACTGGTAAATCGAAAGGCTTTGGATTTGTTCACTTCAAGGATTTTGACAGTCAGATACAAGTTTTAGCCAAGAAACATTTTATTGGCGGTCGGCTTTGTGAAGTCAAGATACCTAACGAAAAGGTTAGTATTAATCAATCAGGATTTTTTTTTAAATTGTCCTTCCTAGTCAGCTTTGCATGTTTGCAGGATTTTTCTTCTTCTTCTTTTCGTCCGTAGGATAGAAGCATAGCTGCATCCTAGGCATTTTACCTGTTCAAATAACACCTTTTTGATCATGTTGATACAGGACAAGTTGTGGTAACATGCCCATTTCTTGTTAATTTTGGGTGAAATAAACTTCTTTGCCAAACGTAGTTTCTATCCTCTGGGAACTTAAGGTTAATTTTTGTTCAATCCGTAAACAATAGAAACTCACATTTTGTCAGATATTGCTAGTATTATAAAATTACTAACAGTCTTTGTCCGTGATGACAGGGGCTTGTTCTGGTGTCTCTGGTTATTTGGTTTGGAACAGGGGTCAGTGGCTTGACTTTACGCTCAGCCAGTGTCGACCTAGTTGTCAATGGACATATAGAGAAATTTGGTGGCAACACCGGTAAGCTGGGCTGGGCGGCCAACAATTGGCTGCGCTTTGTCACTGAATCCATTGAAAGAATTTCTCTTTCGAAGGGGTTTAGGATGAAAAAGAGCAAGACAGCAGCGGCAGCGAGCCAGCCACTCCAAGTGGGCAAAGCAGGCTTGGCTTTTTCAGCCAAGGGTTCCATGTCATGGACGTTCTTTGCCGGCGCTTCGTCAGTGTTCTGGACCTTGAAAAACAGAGCGGCATCGGCAACAAGTCGTTCCTGAAGATGTGCGGGCATGGGTTCTTCCCGGGTAATTGCCACATTGGCAGCGGCGGCGGCGAGTTCGGCGCCATTGTTTGCTGCTTCGGGGTGGCTCTTCAAAAGACGCTCCAGGACAACACGGTCTTCTTGGGAAAGAATGCCCAAGGCTTGATCGACCAATAATTCTTCTATGAGTTGCTGTTCATGAGGCTTCATGGTGCAAGCCTCCTTTCGTTGGGGGAACCGAGGGAACCCAGCCGCTCACGTAGCTTGTTCAACCCTCTTCGGATATGAGATTTTACGGTGCCGACGGCCGTACCGGTTACCTTGGCGATTTCACTGTGGGACAATCCGAATTGCAGTGCGAGTTGAAGCATTTTCCGTTGATCGGGTTTGAGCTCTGCCAAGTATTTGCCGGCAATTGCCACATCGGTCGCCTGTTCGGCTTGGACCGGATTCGGATCGGTCAACTCTTCAACCAAGGCATCTTTGGAAGAGGCTGGACGGCGTCCCATGTAGCGGAGGCGATCAATGAGTTTGCGGCGGGTTATCATGGAGACAAATGTACGTTCGCTTGATTTCTTAAAAAAAGGAACAATGATTTTACCCTTTCTATGGGCCATGAATTTAGATCCTAATCTATGGAAAGACCCTGAGAACTTTCGGCCTGAGAGATTTTTAGATGAATACAACAATATAATAAAACCGGAGTTTTTTATGCCATTTCAAACAGGTAAGTTATTTTCAATTATAGAAAAATTAGTTGCGATTTGCCATCTGTTGTTCTTAGTTCTGCTAAGATATCATCGGTTTTACTCTTATATTGTGTCTTATTTCGCTGCTCTAAAACCGTTGTTTTAACTGAAAAAATGCCTTATAAGCCGTAGCCAAATAAAATTTAAACCACAGATAGAATTTCAATCAGCCCGATAGAATTTCAACCACAACGAAAATGAAAAGGATACTTCTGGATGCAGCAAGACAATCATTAGAGTTGGGGGAGGAGGTGTGAAACCCTCCCCCTTTTTGAGTCACAGAGAGCATCGGTTGCTTCATTCAACATAGATTCCCTAGACCCCTCTCCCCGTTTTGAGCTACATAACAAAACAGCATATAAGTAACGTACAAGCATGGTACAAACACAAGCATAATCTAAGCACAAGCATGAACATACTGCATTTTATTTTTGCATTTGAACACATTGTGTCTTCACACTCTGTGTGACTATGATAATGAACTCCAGCTGGAAGTCTTTGCAGACCATGTCATATGAGGAACCTCACAGCTATGTTTGGCACTTGCTGCTGGCGATTTAAAGACAGGAAAAAGAAGTCTGGGGACAGTTCATTCCCTGGTCCAGAGATGTTTTAAAAATAAAGTAGTTACTCAGTTTTTTTTTTCATTTCAACGATTATCGTTCTCAATTGTATCATAATCTCAAACTAACGTTTCGAATATTTTTTTACGTCAAAGCACAAAACTATTTGATGGATAAGACTTGAAACTTGTTTGTTCATTTTATGCGAAGAACTTTTTTTCTAATCCACATAAGTCACAACACTCTTCGGCCCTCTTTCTCCTACTCAATTATCTCCTAATTAGAGAGCGTTGGTCAGAGCTACTGATATCTGCGTTTCAGCAAAATTATGGCAGTGTAAGCCAAATTCGTGGCCACGAAAGTAATTATTTCATCTTAATCTCTTTTGCAGTGGATTTTCAGTCGTTTAAGGAAAGAAGTAAAAGGGGTCCCAAGAATTAGCAACGTATTGCGCATACTGTTTACCGGTATGCCTACTGCGAATACTATGGTCTTCGGGTACTCATACTTGAAATACTATTATCCTAGCGATTTTAATGTTTTTGATGTGCCTATAAACAAAAAAGCTCACTTTTAGGAATCAATTCTTCTTTTGCGTTATCTTAAACTGACCTTCTGATTTCCCCATCCCAAGTGTGCAGATATGGCACCAAATATTAATACCCAAGATGGGCGTGTGAAATTCCCATAATGTTTATTATGGCTATCTGATGATAACAGAATTTTCAATTCATTTGCTTTAGTTGCCTTCTGGTATTCAATGGTTTCAGAAAGTGCTTCAGTTGTGTATATTCAAAAGGAAAAAAATCCAGAAGTATCTTCACCTTGTCCCTATGTCAGTTGTGGAATCTCGTGTATATTTACCGAGCATATGACCATTCAATCCTTTTATTTTTCTTTCTTGAAAAACTAGCCCGGGCGTTGTGGTCAGGCGTACACAAGAGCGGGGGGCGTTGCGAAATACAATGCCTTTCAGATGAATCCAATCACCGGATACCCGTATGCCGAATTCGTCCGATGTCATCGAAGAAAAGTCAAAAATCGGCGTTTCACCTGGATATGCCCAGTACTCAATGCGCTGATCTGGTTGGCCGGATTGGTGCAGGATGATTTCAGCGCTGGGCGCATAGACACCACCGCGCAGGTAGACCAGATCACCCGCAGTGGCAAATTCCTGGGCCCGTTCGAGTGATGCGAAGGGTTGATCGATTGTACCGGGATTATTATCGGCACCGTCCGGAGCGACGTAGTACTGCGCCACTGTCCCCGGATCTTCACCGCCGGGCCCTTCGTCGACCTCCAGGACTTCGACTGACCTTTGTTCCGTTTGTGGGTTGCCGGAACTATCGGCCACAGAGTAAGCCACCAGATATATGCCGGGGTTGTTGGTGTTGAGTGCGCCAAGGTCTATGCCGATCTGCGCGGTCAGGTCGCCGTCCGTATCGTCTACAGCCTGTGCGCCATATTCAATGTAAACGGTACCGGAGTCGATCGATAGTGGGTTCGGGCCCAGCAACGTGATGGTTGGTGGGGTAGTGTCGATGAACTGGACGTCCACGGAGCGTTGGCTGCTCTGCATATTGCCGGACGAATCCGTTACTGAGTAGGTGACCAGATATGTGCCGGGATTGCTGGTGTCCAGCGCGCTGGCATCGATGGCGATCTGCGTGGTCAAATCACCATCGGTGTCATCCACAGCTTGAGCGCCATACTCGACATAAGTGGTGTCCTCGTTAGTTTATTTCAGCTTAGAGAAAGACAAAACAAAGACAAGTGACAGAATAGATGGGAAATATATAAATTGGGCTACCATTCTTACCACATAGTATGCAGAAAAATTGTACTTAACACATTTTGCATGCAGACCCATCATACTTTACGCCTCTCCCTCCCCCTTCTAATGCCCAAATCACCAAACGTGATTTGGTGTCGTGATGAGTAGTTAGTACTAGTAGTACTAGCATTGAAAATTAAAAATATTTTAATAAAAAAGTACAAAATTATTGAAAACATCAATGCCGGCTCAGAACAATTACAGTTTCTGCCAATTTTTCATGTGGAGATGTTCTGGCAGAATTATCTGGGGGCTATTTCCTGCATGTTTTGATTTCTGAGAAAGAATTTCCTTGGATATTTCAGGAGTGATTGAGAAACCGATTAAAGTCTCATTTAAATGAAAAAATGTTAAGGAGAATTTTACAATCTGAATCACCCACAAGCAATTTTGCTGGGAGGGGGATTCTCCGCAAGGATATAACTATCTGGAAGGAATTTGATGGGGGAAGGTTTAATTTATGTTGGACGAACTTTCACCAAAGGAGATTTCCATATGGGGGAGGGTTGCCTCCTCCATATAGGAAAGGTGTCCCCCTCCTTAATGTGTTGCTCTTTTCACTAAAGTGAAACTGTTTGTCCCAATTTTTTAAGAGCGTTTACTGAAAAACAGGCCTTGTTAATTATAATAGTAAACTTTTTTAAAAGTGTTAACAGCTTTAGCATAAAAAGTAAGGTAATGAGGAGGAGGCAACCCTTCATATAAGGAATAAATCTTTTAAAATATACGTTATTGTTTTTGCAGTATTTATTAGCATTCAACTTCTACTTCAATTTTGTATTACATTGAGTTCTTAACATTTAGATCAGGTTTGAAAAAATACAATTTTAAGATAAGACGAGCATCAATTAGTTTTGTAACTATTTAGCTATTAAATTGAAACAGTAGCCCTCCTAAAATGTAGCACTAAAATATGTTCTAAATGCTGGAGGTGAACATCAGCCAGTTTCAGGGCACATTTACTTCAATATTTGAATTTCTTCAACCTTTACGCTTATAGAAGTATTTTCCAAAAGGAGGTTTTTTGACAAGGCCCATTTTTCTTTTCTTTTTTATATACTTCAAATTTATAACATTTTATGGAGGGCTACTGTTTAATATTTTGGAGTTGACCTCGGTGTTCCCTGACGAATGGATAAGCGTCCTTGGAAATTCAAGTCATTATGTGACCATATATAAGAGATTAATCCCAGAACACAATTTCTTGGGTTTAGACATTTGTGGCATATGCGTATTAACTACGATATTGCGCTTTTAAAGCTGCTCTGTAGGTTTTGACTGAAATTTTGCTTCGTGTACACTCCAGCTCTTCTTTTCTTATCAATCTAGAAACGAGAAGCAAGTATTTGGGGTATCACTTTTCAATTCCCAAAAAAAAATCCCAAACAACGACTCAAACCAACTACTTAGTTCCAACAAGGCTGGTTGTTTATTCGTATCTGTCAAAGTGAAGAAGATGGCAGTGGCGTAGGAGTTGGGTGTGTGAGGTGAGAGGACCACCCTGGGTGTCATCCTTTTTGGGGAACAAACAATCTGATTTTTCTTCATTACAAAAACCACTACTTCTATAGCGAATACTTCTGAGGCTGAGAATATTGAAAAAAAAAACGTCCGAGGAAACACTGAGGGAAAAGTTAAGCTAAATCAAAACATAATATGTGCGTACAGATTACTGATGAGTCAAAAAAAGTGTGGGAGATTAGCCTGCAAACTAAAATCAGAATACTGGAAGCAAAGTCAGAGTAGTGTTCAAGTATGACTCTGATAGACTAAGGGTAAAGACTGAAAGGCTTCAAAAGACCAAGGAAGATCTATTAAATGTTTAAAAAAAAATAAATAAGAATGATTTTTTGGTACTCGTTTGAGTGATCATATATATAGATTGTGTCTTTTAGCCGTCAATCTGGGACCAGACGAAAAGCGATTCATCCCCGAATGGGTTGGAAAGACATCATAAGAAAGGATTTAACAGAAATTCTAACTACAACAGTTTGTTATAGAGAAGCTTGTGCTGCTGTGCGGGCCTCAGGCAGCTAGGTACTGTAGTGTATTGTTAGTAATAGCAGTAATAGTCGTATTTACATTAATATCTGTTTGTTTTCATTTTCATCTCTATTATGACTGTTTCTGCTCATTTCAGGTTACAATATTGCTAATTTCTTCTCTTTAATAAATTGGCGTCTTGAAAAATATATCTTTTTTAAAATTAGCCAAATATTAAACCGTGGAAACAAATGAAAACTTGTTGTTTTAACAGAACAATACGGCAAATTTAATGTCAAGAAGCAAAACAGTCACTATTAAATTAAGCTAGTCTCAATCAAATTGTTAAAAATAAGAATAGTTATTTCTTCTTAGTATTGATTTATGACGCTGGATGGGGGCCAGTTAGCCTTCAATTTTTTCGGTCACTTAAAAAGGGGCACTATAACTTCTAATTTCTGTTCGAATGCACCTTCTCAGGAGCTTCTAGGACCATTATTTCTATGCGATCACCCCTGAGAGACAAAAAACAAAGGAAATAAACACGCATCCATGATTCTTCTTCTGACAAGAATAGCAACATTTCACATTTTTGTATTTAGGAGCTTGTGAACTTCTACAGTAAAATTCTCTGGTACACTGAATCTGATGGTGTGATTTTCATTAACATTCCTTTAATTTTAAAGGAGGTGTTTTTCCCCTTTTTTCGAAAATAAGGCAAATTTTCTCAGGCTCGTAACTTCTGATGAGTAGGACTAAACTTGATGAAACTTATATGTTTAAAATCAGCATAAAACTTCGATTCTTTTGATGTATTTATTTGTATCACAATTTCCGTTTTTTATAGTTTTGGTTACTATTAAGCCGGGTCGCTCCTTACTTAGAGTTCGCTACCACGAATTGTTTGAAAAGGAGAAATAAATCTGCTTTATTGGTTTGTGACATCTGATTTTTTTTTTTTTGCGACAATAAAATGGAGCTTTTTTTTATGAATTACCTTGACAGGCATTTATATTATGAATTTAAAAAAACAAAAATAATTCTAATAAGGTTGAACCTGTAAAGATTCTAACTTATGTTTTATCCCTTGGTATTGCCTCATATTTGTAGAATACTGAAAAACTAAGTCTATGGGTTCAGTTGCACGAGGGTTCAGTTGCACGAGGATTCAGTTACACGAGGGTTAATTCGCACAGGGGGTTCTGTTGCGTTTTAACCGATTATTATTCTGCATTTTAAGATTTGGCCTTTTTTAAGGGGAACTCTATATCCCTCCTCAGGAGGGGATGACCCTTCTAAGGTCTGGGGTACACATACACTCCGATCATTTTGCTTTAAATTACACTTTTTTGGTTACATTTTAGGCTATGTAAAGTTGTTAAAATTTTCTGTCTCAAATTTTTGAATTTTAACGGATTAATTCTCTGTATTTAAAGATTTAGACTTTTTTTTTAGGGGGATACTCTTTATCCCACCTCCTGAGACAAGGGAGCTTAAGAGATGGAATTTGATTTCCTGAGAATCCAGGATTTAACATTTCATTTTGAGTTCCCTCATGTTTTTTTCTAGTTTTCCCTTTGAGAGCTGATTGATTAAAGAGAATTTTTAAAACCCTGTCAAAGTTAATTTCGTAAATCTTACTACAGAAAATCTCCAAAAAAGCGGAAAAGTAAAGAATAAAGCCTCCCTACTGGTCACGTTCTTGTCCTTTCCTCTACCACGAATAATATAAACGTCAAAAATTAGAATGTTTTTTTGAGTTCCAAATTTACTAGTGAACATTCAACGTATTAATTTTAGATAACCAATCAACAATGAATAGCAAATCTACGACGAACGATGGCTCCTCACAAATCACATTGATAAAGAAAATGACTCACAAGATTTTTACTCAAGCAGAAGCTACATTCAAGAAGAGGAAATAGTTGCACGATGACGCACGACTAGCCCATTTATCACTACGCCAAAAAGTAAAGAGAAAAATGAAATTCCAGCAGAAATTATTCCCTTTTTTTTTTGTCAAACCCTGAATCAGAGAACAAGAATAAAACACTTTTATAAAATATACACAAGAAAAAAAAATATAGTAAAAATATTTTTTTAAAGGAAATATAAACACCAAGTAAAACAGTTCTTTAGCCCCTTCTATAGGAATTATTTATTTTGTTAGACAAAGATCAGAAATGCCGCTGGAAAATGGATATTAGAGATAGACTATCTATATCGAGCTCTGTTGTTTCTTCTTTTTCATAAAAACTGTGTGAAATGGAAACTTTGTTACTACAGGCGGTGCTTTATTTTCTACAAAGGTATTCTGAAAGAAACAGAACATTTTCAGGAAACCAAAGAAACCGCTTTCCTTAAAGACAACTTCTTAAAGTCAAGTTCTTGTAGAAACCATACTGTTCAATGGAAAATCACGAAAGTATGCGGCAAAGGCGTTTTTATTTTATATTTATACAATTCGTTATAAATAAAAAATTAAATTTAAGATATCCTCACAAGAGAAATCTGAGCCACGAGTCCTTTTATAGACAGCTCTTGAGTTACAAAAAAAATTACCAAAAATAAGCTCTCAAGTTGCAAAAAAAAAATTACCAAAAATAAAACAGAAGACTCAAAAGTCTATTCGGAATTAGAATAAAGATTGTAATATAATTTATTTCAAAATTAATACGAAATAGGTCCCAATCACAAAAAAAATATAGCTGTCGCAACATTTTTTTTTCACTTGACAAATCTGTGTTAAATTAAGAAAAACTTTACACAAGCCAAAAAACTAAGCATAAATTACAAATAAAAATACATTTTTAAAAAGAACAAAAGTTAAAAATACAATGAGTCCAAAAACTAAAAAGTTCATTAAGTTTGATGGTATCCATAAAATACTACGAGCTTGAGAAAATTTGCCCGCTAAGGTTTTTGTCACAATTCTTAAGAAGGACTGCTCAAACACAAGACCCCTTGAATTTGAATAAGAAGTATTTTCAAAGAGTTTTAAGACATTAACAAAAACGAGAGAGCAACGAGGAAGGGACAGCCCCCTCATATAAGACAGAATTTCTGTTCGTTTAAAGTTTTAATGTTGCTTCTTCCTTTCAGTTGAAATAAATTGTTTGTTTTTTTTTGTTTTTTTTTTTAACTATATTAAGAAGCATTTATGTTTTTCAATATAGGTAAAGAAAAAAGGCGACTTACAAATTACTATTATTAACCGAATCACCAAATCCTGGTGTAGATTGTTTTTTTATTTTTTATCATATTAAGAAGCATTTGTTTTTTGTTTTTTCAATACAGGTAAAAAAAAAGGTGACTTACCAATTACTATTATCCACTGAATCACCGAAACCTGGTGTATCTACAACAGTCAGCGTTAAATTTACTGCATTTTCCTTCAAAACTACTTTGCACTGTTCAACCTGCACTGTTTTTTTAGTTCTCAGACTTGGACCAGGATATTCTTGGGAATAAATATCAGTTAAGAACATCGAATTAATGAGTGTCGACTTCCCTAGACCCGATTCACCTGAAAAACAAAAAATAAGTTTAAAAATAATTTTGTTTTATTACAGGAACTGGCACGGAATACGACAAACATTTGTTACCGAGGATACACATTTCCATTACCAACCCTTTGTGTGTGAAATGGACTGTGATCAGGGTCGTATCCAGGAACTTGTGGAATTTTGTATTTTTTGCCAAAAGAGGGATCACGGGTGCGTGTTTATTTGTTTGTTTTTTGTTGTTTTTTTTTTCAGTGGTACTAGAATGTCACGAAAGGGCTCATTCAAACAGAAATCAAAAGTTTTAGTGACCTTTTTAAGTAACAACAAAATTACTAGGCCCCCTCCCACGCTCATTTTTTCTCAAAGTCACCGGATCAAAATTTTGAGATAGTCATTTTGTTCTACATAGTCGAAAAATCTAATAACTAGCCTTTGTGATTCAAGAGTCATTCTTAAATAGCCAGAAAAAAAAATCAAACTTAGGTTAATATAAGATTATTATTAGTTAAAAAAAGT
This sequence comes from Alatinidae sp. Z8VKAUB7J3, assembly GCA_010016025.2. Taxonomy (NCBI): domain Eukaryota; kingdom Metazoa; phylum Cnidaria; class Cubozoa; order Carybdeida; family Alatinidae; species Alatinidae sp. Z8VKAUB7J3. The sequence goes on from JAAAKM020073195.1 coordinate 214,048,740, forward strand.
AAAATTAATATGCAAATTTGGTTTTAATTATTCATGTACAATGAACCATATTTAAAACCTGCATTAATTCAAAAACGTTTAGAAATTAATTAAAAAAACAAGTTTTTTAACTCAAAGTAAGGAGCAACATTAAAACTTAAAGCGAACAGAAATTATTCTGTATATGAAACAAATTGTCCCATCCTCAACACCCCGCTCCTTACACTAAAGTTTTTTATTGTTTTAAAAAGTATAGTTGTGACAAAGAGTCAAACTTTAGTGCAACGAGTGGGGCGTTGAGGAGGGGAAAGCCCCTTTCATATACAGAATAATATCTATTCGCTTTAACTTTTAATGTCGCTCATTACTTTCAGTTGAAAAAACTTGTTTTTTATTGAATCAGCAAAAAACACACATTTTAGAGCAGTGATGCCCCTATAACCCCAATAAACGCAAAAAAAAGTGAGTAAAGCCGACATCGATATCATGGTCGAAATTCGAAGTTGCGTGTTTCTTATGTATAAATTGGTTCATGTGAATTGTTAAGCATAAATAAATAGCTTTGTTATTAATAAAAGTTGATGCATTGAAAAAAGATGAAAATGAAGATGGAGAGTGTAGTGCATTGCATGCCTTAAGCATCATTTTATTGGAGATTTATTTTAGCCGTAAAAATAAATACACTGTCAATCATGCTTTTCAACACAATAGTAGTAAGCTGCAATTGATAGTCAATAATAAATAACATCAATTCTTTTCCAGTGTCTGTCTTCAAAGAAGCATACATCGACGTGGATGTCACTGGTCGTAGCGATCGGAAAGAATGGGGACACTTACTTTATCCGTCTTATTTCACACCCAACGCTTCTTTTGTTGCGGTTTTGAAGTGGGTAGAAGCGACTGGAGTAGTCATATTTGATTTGGTAACTTTCAAAAATAATCATTTATGTGCCAAAGTGATTTACCGCATTAGCAAATATTGGAGAGCACTTGTGAAGAAGATATATTTACCTTTCATTGAATGCTCCAATGTCCTTGCGGAGCAATGTTTTGCCGCTTTTCAAGTCAAATGTTTAGGGAGAAATAGCGCATTTCCAGTTAATGTCATAGTCTCCTGTTATTTTAAAATGGTTTATTTCGATTTTAGAGGTTTCTTCTAAGATTTTCTGGAGTTCTAGACACTTTCTAGGAAAGAAGTTACTTCTATTCGTCCCATATGCTAGTGTAGAATGATTTTCAGAAAAAAAAAGTGGTATTATAACTCTATTTTCGAAAGGTTTAGACGAGTATTTCAGACGATTCATTGACCCAAAGAAGTTTAACGTCTATACAATCGTCTATACAATAGTCTATACAATCTATAGGCAATTCAAATAGTCTATACAACTCTGTGAGCCATTTGAAAGCAGTTGGAGACCGAAAACTGATCCAAAGATTTGTGACCGACCATGTCCACAGGACTTGCAGGTAAGTGGGCGACTGAGATTCAGTGTTTCCACTCAGCACTAGAAAGAAGCGGGCGAGCCCAAAAAAAAACCCAAGTAGATTGGAAGTAGAAACGGTTTCAAATATAAGTAGAAAATAAGCAGTTTATGCATAAATTGTTTGAAGAATTTGAATAAGAAATTAGACTTTCCGAGGCTCACATAAGGCTTTTCTTAGATAAATGACTTTCATAGGAAAACTCGCACAGAAATAGAAAGGAATATTAGAAATTAGAATAGAATTAATAGAAATTAGATAAAATACTGGCTAGCTAAACCTAGTGTGAACGGTCCAACAAATATTTCAAACGCTTCCGGCTATAAAGAAGGAATTCACTTCAAATCACTGTTTCACAGTTCAAATCTGAAGATAAATATCTGCTTTAGCATTTTGAAGTTGTTGTGTTAGATTTAACCCGATTCAGACGCTTTTTAAGTGAATCATCAACGACCATGTGGCTTTGGCCGTCTTGTTGTTATAGTCCACACTTCGTCTATTTAATGGTGCGAGGGGCTACAATAGCTAGCCGATTACACTTGTCAGTCTTGATCGATTTTAAGAAACTGAAGAGTCGCTCTACTACGACATTTGAAAATTGCAAACAGAAAAGTTATTTCAAAACTCTTTTAAAACGTTTCCGAGCTTCTTGCGTCCAGTAGGCCTGCCGGGCTCCGTGGTCGCGGTCGTCTCCGAGCCGGTCCCGGCGTTTTCCGGTGACCGGATCCTGATCCCCCGTGGCTCCCGCCTTTTTGGCCAATACCGCTCCGGGATCGACATGCACCAGAAGCGCATCCTGATCCTCTGGACCCGCGTCCTGACCCCGGACGGCACGTCGATGGAGATCGCGTCCGTTGGCGGGGACCAGCTTGGCCGCTCAGGCCTCACCGGCCTCGTCGACACCAAATTCGCAGAGCGCTTTGGCGGGGCGGCGCTGATTTCCGTGATCGGGGCCGCGCCGACCGTGGCAGCCGAGAGCACCAACAACGAGACAACCAGCATCGTTTTGGGCGATGTCGGCAGCGATCTTCAGGACGCGGTCGGATCGGTCATTGCCGACCAGGTCTCGATCGCGCCGACGATCTATGTCGATCAGGGGGCCTCGGTGACCGTACTCGTGGACCGGGATGTGGTGATCTATTGACCGAGGCGGCATCACCAGCGTCATACCTCGAACGCTATCTTGCCTCGTTCCGTGACCTCCTGCGGCGCGACAACCAACGCGAGATCGCGATCTACCGAGACGGCAAGGTCTGGCTCGAGGTCGCGGGCGACGCCACCATGCGCCACGAAGGCCAGACCGTGGGTCGCACCACAGCCCTCAACATGGCCCAGACCATCGTTGGCGACGCCAAGGCACGCGTCTCTGAAAAGAACCCGCTTGTCTCCGGCAAGGTAGAATATGCAGGACGCCCGCTCCGGGTCCAGGTCGCCGTGCCGCCCGCCATCGAGCGCGGCGCGGCGATCACCATCCGCCTCTTCGCGTCCGTTTCGTCGTTCGTCCGCGGACGGAAAGCCAAATCGATGTACGGGCGCGCATCTTTCCGCGTCGGGCGATCGACAAGATCGGTATCGCGCCCCTTACCTCCATGTTCCTTTTTGGCGAAAACAGCGAACGGCGGTTCGACGATTTCCGTCCCGAAGTCCACGACACCGATGGCCTGATGGTTCATGCCGGATCCGGTGAGTGGATTTGGCGGCCGCTGGCGGATCGCAAGAATCTTACAGTTTCCTCCTATGCCGGTAGCCAACCGCGAGGGTTTGGCCTGGTTCAACGCGATCGGGAATTTGCGCGGTATCAGGATCTCGAGGCCCGTTACCATTTGCGCCCCTCCATGTGGATTCAGCCGTTAGGTGAGTGGGGCGACGGGCGGGTTGAGTTGGTCGAGATCCCCTCGGACAGCGAAATCAATGACAATATCGTCTCCTATTGGGTCCCCGATAGGCCCGTACAGGCCGGCGACGATCTTGAATTCGCCTATATCCTGAATGCGTTCTCAGACAAAAACCGATGGCCGCCCGGCGGGCGGGTTGAAGCGACGCGAATCGGAACCGCCGCTCGGCCCGGTGCGACCGAGCAGGTCGCGCCGGATGCACGGCTGTTCGTAATCGACTTCAACGGCGGCGATTTGCCGCACCTGGCGGCCGACCAACCCGTCGAAGCAATCGCAAACACGTCCGTCGGCTACATCAAACCGTCGATTTGCCAGAAGAATCCCCAAACTGGCGGTTGGCGTGCCTTTTTCGACTTTTTCCCGGACGGAGCGCAAAGCGCTGATTTGCGCTGCTACTTGCGTATGCGTCAGCATGATTTGACCCTTATTTATCCCTTATTTGACCCTTATTTGACCCTAGATGCACTGTCATGCACAACGAAAAAGGCTTATTTGACCCTTATTTATCCCTTATTTGACCCTAGATGCACTGTCATGCACAACGAAAAAGGCTTATTTGACCGAAATCCCGTTTTCAGGCCACCCTATATCTGACACGGAGCTAGATACGGGTTACGCGGATTATCGTTTAGAATAACCGTCGTTTGGCTCTCCCAGAACCTGTGTTCAAAAATTCCATTCTAGCTAGTTCTACTGATGAAGAACCCGCGTCCAACAAGCTTGGAACCCGTAGAAGAAAACGTTTTGAATTTTCGCTAGGTTGAATACAGACAGCTTAAGACAATTTTTGTCGAACCCAATTAAAACCCCCTGAAACTCAGTGGCTAAATACAAGATTCGGATATTACAAGAAGTGAAACACCATAGCTTTGCTCAAGGCATCAGCATGTTACGCCTGGGCTAGTGTAACTCAAAAGGCAGTATGTAACACAGCATAAATTTTACTGGAGGGCGAGAAAAGAGAAAGACTTGTGGTGTGCCTATTTTTGGACTGTTGTTAGCAAGCAGTTGCTTCGAAAAGGATGATTTTTTTAAAGTGCTAAAAAGCATTTTTTTTTTTTACTTCTGGACACATCTTAGGTCTATCAAAATATGCCCATAAAAATTAAAACGTTAACAATCTATTATTCTCCCAAAGAAAATTACACCTTCTTAAGCTAATTTTTGTCATGGCTTTTTCTGCCGGTTTCTCACCATTTTTTTTTTTTTTTTTTTTTTTTTTTTTTTTGTTACCCGCTGTTGGGTTGATCCAACGTTTCTGCGGGCATTCGCAGGGCGATAACATTGTCAATTGAGGCCGCCTGCGTCCGCATCAAAAGATCATCGATCATCCCTTGTGACAGGTCGGTTGCGATCACTTGGCCATGCGGCCCAACGGCTTTGGACAGACGCAGTGTTACCAATCCGCTGCCACAGGCGGTCTCGATCACCGTTTGGCCCGGTGTGATATTTGCCATTTCGAGCAGCGTGTCGTGCGCAGGCATGAGTTGTTGCTCCCAGCCAGAATGATAATGGCTTGCCGCTGCGTCCCATCCATAGCGTTGCACCCTGATTTGCAGTCGCGGATCCATCACGCGACCTCCGTCAGTGCCATGCAATTGACCTGCACCGGCTGTGCTTCCTTGAATGCCAGGTACCAGGGATCGATTTGCAGGGCTTTTTCGACAAGATCCTCAATTGTTTGCGCAGGCTCGTGGCTGGCAATCTCAATCGAGATCCGCGTGTCAGAGGGTACCGGACTTGCACCCGGCATTCCGAGTACACCGCGATTGTCAAAATCCTGATCGACGGAAACACGGATCCGGTGGAGTGTCAGATTCTCTCGCAATGCGGTCATCTTGATGCCGATTGCTATGCAACTGCAGATGGCAGCGCGCCCGAAATAGCCTGGAGTGGGCGCGGTTCCACCGCCGCCAACGCCTTCCGGCATGTCGACTTCAAGTGCATGTCCGCCGTCGGAAAATGTGCACGCCAGCCCATCCTCGACCGTCGCTGAACCTTGATTTATGACCCGGGCTGAGTCCGGTCTTTTCTCAAAACGGCAATGGCGCGCTGCTGGCCCTCCTCCCCGCCGCCGCCCTCGCCCAGGACGCAGAGCGCAAGCGCGGGGACGAGCTCTTCCGGCAGCTCGAGGACGAGCTCGCCACACCGACGTCCACTCGCAACGCAGCCGGCGCCCCCGGGCACCAGTACTGGCAGCAGCGCGTCGACTACGTGATCGACGTCGCCCTCGACGAGGACAAGCACCGAATCACCGGCAAGGAGCTCATCACCTACACCAACAACTCCCCCGACACCCTGCGCTACCTGTGGGTTCAGCTCGACCAGAACATGGAGCGCCAGGACTCGGAGGCCGTGCGCCTGCGCACCACCGATCCGGTCGGCGAGGAGGCCGAGAAGGCCGAGGAGTTCGAGAAGGCGAAGAACGCCTACGACGCCGACCGGCTCCCCAACGGCAACACCCTGGTCACGGACTTCTCGGGCGGACGCGTGGTCGAGGTCGATCCCAAAGGCACCCAGGTCTGGGAGTACAAGGCGGCCAACCCATTCGGCGCCGACCGGCTGCCGAACGGCAACACGTTGATCCCCCTGTTCCGAGCCGGCGAAGTGATCGAAGTCGACCCGAAGGGCAAGACGGTGTGGCGGCTGCCCGGCCTCAAGAACCCCAACGAGGCGCGGCGGCTCGCCAATGGGAACACGCTGGTCGGCGAGGCGCACATGCTGCGCGAGTTCGATCGCGCCGGGAAAGAGGTCCTGCGCGTCGACACGCAGCAGCGCGTCGCGACGGTGCATCGGTTCTGAGCTGCGCCCGGGACCGATCGCCTTTGCCCGCGACGGCTTCGCGGTTCGACTCGCGTGCCGTAGGCTGTCCCGCCCAACCCACAAAATGGTATCCACTCTAACAAAGATAGATCATAAACAAAAATGTTAATCAAGTCTTTGAAATATTTCACTGAAAATTTGAAAATTTTCAACGTATCTCTTACTTTTTGCTATAATAAACCTTTATTATGATGTTCCTGCCTTATTTGGCAACACAGTAAAAGGGAGCTTAATGCAACTGAGAAATTATTAGATGATATCAATAAGGCAATTTTTATATATAAACGCCCAAGTAGTTGTATTCTACGCTCAGAACAAAACTGACTATGAAATAAAACGAGAAAAAGAGAAACGATTTGTTTATTGAGATGTTAGTAACATTTCTAAACAAAAACTTAAACGCTGATACAGATCTGAGCAAAAGAAAAATACTATGTGTTATTTTTACCCAGATTTACAATAACTATATGTACTTTTGCCAATGTTTTATTTTTCTTAATTGCATCCAAACGAAAGGAAAAGAGATGATACCTTCCAATTTGAAGTTATGAGCCTGAAATTTTGACATTAATTGGTCAGGAAGAAAGGTGGGTAAGGAAGTGTGTCGTATAATGCACAGCTTAATTAGGAAAACGAACAGTTTGAGAAAAATAGCGGAAGGACTGTATACCCCACCTCTGGTTATTCATGCCATATGCGAATGTATGAGGGGCCTTCAGCCCGGTGGACATCTCTTTAGTATTTTTATTATTAAGAGTTACCTTTTAATTTCGAAAATAAATATATAGTACACTTTTGTTATTTTAATATCCCCCCCCCCCCAAAAAAAAATTGGAGTGTATAATTTATACAATAGCCTATTATGTCTCACTATAGAATTTTTTGGATGATAGGTCTAAATAAAGATGTTCATGTCAGTAAAATAACGTAAGTAATAATGAAGGCCCAAGGTGTGTCATACAATGGGTTTTATTACATACAATAAGTGGAGTTTCAATAATAATTGCCGGCTTTCTTCTATTTTTGGTTCATCAAAAATAAAAGTAATGGCTTTAATCATTAATTAAGTTTATGTCGCAGAGAAGTTCAGGCTTGTGGCCTCCAAAATGTTGCGGTTTGTGCAATTTTTTGTCCAGTGTCTAATATTCCGTGTAATTCGCCCATTTTTTGAAGTCGTCTCTTTTCTAAACAGCCTACACGCCCGGTGTAAGGCTGGCTAAATTTTTGCGTAGGCCTATATACCCGGTATTATTTTTATATATATTTGAACAATTTTTGAGCCTGATTAAGATGTACCAGCAAAAAATTAGTTCAGCAAAGAAGATGTTACAGCAAAACTGAAAATAGAAATTACCATAATATTTTTGTCGACTTTTGGGAAAGGAGCCTTATGAACTAAGCGAACGAAAAAAAGAACTTATTTTTCAAATGGGCTAGTCTATATTTACAGTGTGTTGACCATTAAATGTCGAAGCGGTTACTAATCTTTCGTAAGGATTTTACTCATAAAATAAAACTGCCAAAAAAATCAATAGGGGTCAAGCTCTTATCGTCAACTAAACTGTTCCATAATCCATAACATAAGGGCTAATCAGCTGCCTTGCTATTTTGGTTTGAAACAGCTCATGGTAACGAACTTTAAGTACGAAGCAATGTGGCACAGTAGTAACCAAAACTCTAAGAAACAGAGTCTTGATAACAATTGATGATTCAAGAGGAAATTAAAACCCGGAAATGAATGAACGATGATGATCTAAATTCTGTTAGTGGTAATGGTGAATTATACTGGACGGTTTTGAATTTTCAGACTGGTAGAACTTTAAGGCTTCTTATCTTGTATAGAAAAATTCATTTGGAAAATGAACAAAGGTAATAAGTTAGACTTACGTTTTATACGTTAGTGACATTACTGGTGACATAAGTTTAATATGCTTAGAGACGGGAAAATTGTATTGGCCCTATTCTATCAAATCGAGCAGCAAATTTTCGAAAGAATAGATATATTGCAACTTGAAATGTAACAGCGCTAAAAAATAACTATCGCTTCGTTATTCCGACTGACGAATTCAGACACTTCAAACTGGACTTATTAGGAGTTTCAGAAAGTCATATTCCAGGGGTAGGAAACATCAGATTAGGTGATAAAGAATTTATTTATTGAGTAGTGCTCATGAAGGATAAGGAAACTGCTAAGTCTTATTTAGGTTGGGAAGATATTAACAGTAGAATACTTTTCGCTCATTTTATGACTAACAAATGCGGGGTATCAGTGATAGTAGTATTTGCCCCTGTAGAACCGACTGATACCAGTGTCTGAGATTCATTCTACTTACCCTAGGTAGAAATATAGTGTTTTTACTGGAAGATTTTACTAGGGTATATAGGAGTACTGTTAAAAGTAAATATCACCATCTAGTAGCGTCTAGGGATAATATAAAGCTGAAATTTAGGAAGGGTAACTACCTTCCTAGGAGCTATGACGTTGGTAAACTCTAGGATGATAATTTAAGAAGAACTTTCCAGGAACAGGGAAATATATTACCACACTAACCCAAGACCATATCCAGGGGGAGGGGTCAGAAGGATTGCCCCCCCTCCTAAAGATTTGTTAACTCGTAAAAACGTAACAAAAATGCTTATAAAAAAAAATTGTAATGCGTTTTAAAGTTTTTTCAACAGCCTCCCCCCACCCCAAACCAAACCAAAATCTTGGATACGGCCTTGTATCCAACGAAACTCTGAAACTTCATCAGAAACAATTTTTGGACTTGTATGGGCTCTGACAGGCGAGACAGAATGGGGAGAGAAAAAGGAGGAAAGAAGAAAGAAAGGGAGGGGGAGAAAAGAGAGTTTTAATGCAGGAATATGGCATAAAGGTTGTTTTTCGATTGCGATACAAATTTAGAACCCTGACAAAACAAGCGGACTAAATATAGTACAAAAAGAAGAAAACTACCTGTTGATAGGGTAAGAATGCTTCATCTTCTAAAAGAAAAGGGGTAATAATCGTGTGGGGTACATGAGCAATTTGACCACGTGAATTTCTGCACTTCCACCAGTTCTTGCTATCGTCAATTACCTAAAAGAAAAATTAATCAAATCTATACAAAGACGATAATTCACGTCATTTTTTTAAAGAACAAAAAGGAACCCGATTACCTTAAGCTTAACAGGCTTCTCCAACTGGACCTATTCTAATTAAAATTTAGTCTAAATGTATTATAAATAAATAAATTTAATTATCAAGTTGGATTTATTCAATAAATATACTAAACCGTTAATAGTGGAAAAAACTTTTCAAGCAACGCGATGAACTTTTATGATTATGTTAGCTAGAGTTATTGATGTTTTTGTTGAACGGGCAGGCGCCGGGACCGGCCTTCTGCTTTACGTCATAGCGGCAATTTTTGCAGTAGTCCGACATTTTGTTGAGGTAGTTACCGCTTGCGGCGTTGGGCTTCGAGCCCAACAGGCCGCCATCGGCAAACAAGCTCATGCCAATCGTGTTCGGCAGCTCGACCCACTCATAGGCATCGGCGTAGACCGACAGGTACCATTCGTGCACCTCGGCCGGGTCGACCCCGGCGATCAGGGCGAAGTTGCCGGTCACCATCAGCCGCTGGATGTGATGCGCATAGGCTTCGTCGCGGGTTTGGCGGACCGCAGCCGCCACACAGGCCATGTCCGTGTCAGCCGTCCAGTAAAAACCGGGCAGGGGGCGGGTGGCCTCCAGAAAGTTCTGTTCGGTATAGCCGGGCATGTTGAGCCAGTAGATCCCGCGCACATATTCGCGCCAGCCGATGATCTGGCGGATGAATCCCTCGGCGGCATTGAGGGGGGCATCCCCCTCGTAATATGCCCGCTCCACCCGGCGGCAGACCTCCAGCGGCTCCAGGAGTCCCGCATTGATGTAGTGAGACAGGACGGAGTGGTAGAGGAACCGCTCCCCCTCCAGCATTGCGTCCTGATAATCGCCAAAGCCGGGAAGCGCCTTGTCGGCGAAGCTTTCCAGCGCTTCCAGTGCGCCGTCCCGGGTGACTGCAAACCAGAACGGGCGCAGGGTGCCGAAATGGTTTCCAAACCGGGCCTCGACCAGATCCAGAACCTCCTCTGTCATGGCGTCCGGGCTGGTTTCCGGCGGACGCGGCAGGAACAATCCGCCATCGGCCGGTTTGCCCCATTCGAATGGAAATTAAAAGGTTATTCATTATTTGTAGTATATCGCCAGGTTCTGTTGTAAAGCCCGGTTTCCACGTGATCTTGGCGAGATATCCATTTCTACCCTCATTACTTCGGACCGGTCGTAACTACTCATAAAAGAGGAAGCAAATATGATTGTTGATAATGATTATGCCTAGAAATTAGTATCTACCTAAGCCTGTGAATTGGGCCTAAGTGACATGAACATTAGCGCTGCTATTTCTAAGCCCAATGTATTTCAGACTAAGAAAATGTGTAATGTCACTCAAATTAAAGGCCCGAGCTTTCCAAATATTTGCATGCTGTTTTCTACATGGAAGCATTTGTGTAATGTTGTCCTAGGCCTATAATTTTTTTTCTAATTAAAAAGGAAAGGTTTGAAGGAAATTTCTAAGAGGTGATTACGTCAGGTCTCTTATTAATCACCAGATTATTTTTGACTGACTTTTGAGTTGTGTTTTACTAGAACAAATCTGTTATCGGGAATGGCAAAAAGAGGACGCTATAACAGATATTTATGTTTGTAAAAATTGCAAAAATATAAAAAAAAAACAAGAACAAATTAAAACATAATCATGAAAACGTTGGTGATTATCAGCCATTGGACCGAAAGAATCGTAAAGACAGAATATTTTGGCAAGGATCTCCAACAAACCGTTCTCAATGCAAAAAAACAACAACAAAAAAACGCAAAAAAACAGCAAAAAAACAACACACGCAAAGATCAACCTTTTAAAGTAAATATTTCCGCTTTGTTAAAGGTTAGTTTTCAACTTTTAAAAGGTTAGTTTTTTTATTTGTCAATAGAAACAGAACGGGAGATAATCAAACGACACCTCTGCGCCCCTTGCTCTCGCACCTGTCTCAAAGCACGAAGGTTCTATTAATGCGTCATTATCCCATCCAAAGGGAAACTATGGTCAGCATTAAGAGTGAGCTTAGTGAATTCTTCATTACATACAGGAGGGTTGAACCGTCGATAATCGACACCATCTGACAATGAAAATGAGCTGGACGCTTAGAGGCTGTTTTCCCAGTGAAGCAGCAAGTCGATTTGCATCGTCCTTCACTTGTTTCATTTTCTGGTAACATTTGGCATAGTTGTTTGAGTCTCGCAATATTTCTTCCAAGATATTCATTAGATTACTAGGGTCTACCATCATTTAAAGAATGTGGGAAACGTTCTTCAACGGCTCCATCGGAGACTAAAGAGTACATTTGACCATCTGAAGATGGTTCCAAATCACCTTCAGTGGTTTGTGATGGATGCGCCGCTAAAGTGATTTTGTGATAAATTTGTCCAGCTGATTTGATGCTGGAAATATTACGAGTATTGATTGTTCGGTCATCGCTTACGTTGAATGAAACTACAGCGAAACAAGAGTTCAAGTTTCGGAATCATTCGTGGAACTCTTTAGAGAACAAGTGAAGTCCTAAATAAAAAGCAAACCAATATATTTGGAAATTGTGGCAGCGATAATGCAATTCAACCATCCAAGCAGCAGTCTCAAAATGAATTACCTTGCAAGCAGCAGCCTCAAAATGAATTACCTTTGTTTGTTCCCCTCTCCTCGGGGAAATGGATTGCTCCACAGTGAATACAAACAATGTTGCTGAGTCCCCCAGCTTCAGCTCTCGCCTGATGATCGCGGCAAAGCCCTTCACGTGCCGAACTCCGACCAGATATCGCCCGTGCTGGCGCCCTGGGTCGGGCGGAAATCCGCGAGATTGAGTTCATTCGTCAAACCACCGAGCGCCACGTCGAGATGGCTGGCGAGCACCACGATGCCGCCGCCCGCTCTATGCTCCGCGATCGCGCCTTCCAGCGCGGCCTGCCCCTCGCGGTCCAAACCGACCGTCGGCTCGTCCAGCAGCCATAGCGGTGCCGGCGCCGCGAGCAGACGGGCCAGAGCGAGGCGGCGTTTCTGACCGGAGGAAAGGAAGCGGACTGGAAAATCCGCTCTCTCGGTCAATCCGAAATGCTCGAAGGCATGGCTCTCGGCCCGTGCGTCGCCGTGAAGCCGGAAGGCCGACCAGAAACTCAGATCCTCCGCCGCCGAAAGCGCCGGTTTGACGCCGGTCGCGTGCCCGACATAGTGCGCGCGGGCGCCATGGCCTTGGCGGTCCTCGTCGATATCGGCGCCGTCCCACAGGATGGTTCCGGAGGCGGGCGACGATAGCCCGGCCATCAGTCGCAGCAGGCTCGACTTTCCACTCCCGTTCGGGCCGACCAGGACCAGGGAGTCACCAGCGCGCAAGGCGAAATCGAGGCCCGCGAAAACCCGGCGCGCGCCGCGAACGCAACTTACCGCCTCGCCCCTGAATATCGAGCTACCTGCCTGATCCATCCCGCTCCAATAGCCGGGCGGGGCGGCGGCGTCCAGTGCGGGTTACCTAAACCAGATCCTCGTTCGAGAGCGTGAAATGTAGGCGATAGGTGGCGAGGGAATTATATTTACAAAACCCCATGGATGTAGATGTGCTTTCACAATTTTACCATAAGCAATGATATTTAAAATTTGTGAGCCATCTGATTTTATTTTAAAGTTGGCTATCTATTTTTAAATTTTGTAATACAATTTTTTACCTTTCAAGCTTAGAAATGTGTTCTTCTTGAACACATGGTTGAAGAGGAAAAAAATCGAAAGACTATTGTCCACATGATACATTACCAGGGGCACCAATAGATGGGGGCACTCTCTGCTGGGCCATATACACTATTTTTTCCGGCGGGGGTATTATTTTGAGGTGGGCAAACGCTTAAAAAATGTTTTTATACACATTTTTAATGCGTCTTTACAAGTTACATATTCGTTTATATGCATTTTTATGACGTTTTTATGATTTGAGCGAAAATTTTGGATGAGGGGGTTAAATCCTCCTAACCCCTGTCTTGGATATGACCCTGGACCCTCCCTGGATGGTTTAGCCCCAGTAGATTTATGAAAATATCGTCTGGGGTATTTTCATTAAAAAATAAGTTTTCAATTTTCAATTATTTCAATTTAAAAAAAGTTGAAAAAATAACCATATTACCCAGATTCAAAGAGGCGAGTTATTTTTAATAATAACCATGTAGCTTTTCTGGCAATATCTAATATCTGAATTTAGCCCTTAAATAAAGTATTTTAAACCCATTGAATTCCAGATTTTCAATAATATTAATTGAACAGGCTTAATCAAAGTTTAAAGATTGATTTTTTCTCTGTTTGATCATGTTTTTGTTGTCTTAGCTAATTTATTACGTAGTTATTATTTAAATGAATTTCCTCACTTGTGTGGAAAAATTTTGATTAGCACCCCTCCCTCCCTGTCTCCCACAAAATTTTCAGGCTAAATTTTGACAATTTTTTCATTTATTAACATAACTATTTCCAGTTTGTTAACTTATTAATAGTTTTTTTTTTATTAATTTTCAGTTTAGTATTTCATTTTTTAATTTATTTTTTTTTTATTAATTAATTAATAATTTATTAATTATTTTCATTTATTAACTGCACCCTCTACTTTATTTTAATAATAAAAAAAAATTACAAAACGATTAAAACCGTAAGATTATTAATCTGAAATTCTAAGCCTATGAAACATCTGTACCCGGTGTAATTACCCTATATACCCCCCTACCCCCTAAAACCACCTTTCCCTAATATCTATAGCGACAAAAAAAAAGATTTGATCGGTTTTCTAGGAGTTTAGTTTTTCACGATCTTCGCGTACTTTCAATTTAATAAATTCAATTAAATAAATCACCCCCCTTTGTCCTCATACCCCAGTTATGTGCTTACTTTCTCATTATCAGAAAACTTCTTTATGCTTTTCAGAAACCTATCATCAAACAGTTCTCCAACTTTTTATGCAAGTATTTAAGCTTAGAAATCGTTTTCACAGTCCACGATGATAGACATAAAAATTATGAAAGATAAAGAAACAAAGGTTTGAAAATTTGGCCCTAATCCACTGCCTGACAATTTTACTGAGAATTGTTCACAATTATTGCTTTAAAGAGCGATCAAACAAGCCTAGTACATACTTAGAAATTGCTTCCTAGGACAATTCTCTTGGCCCATTTCTGAAAGAATCATTTTTCTGACTTTGTGTTTTTTCGTTCGTTTTTTTCTGGCGCTGAAAATGACTTAGCAAAGGTATTTTCCAAAATATCTGCTACGACTTTTCTTTTTTTCTTTTTTTTTTTTTTAATGGCTTAAGACTAACCTCAGTTTGTATCTTAATTATTTAAATAGTATTTTTTTCCTATTCTTCTTTTTTTGTCGAAAGTTTGGTTAGTTTTAGCAAAAACGTATGTGTTAGCTGTGGATGAAACATTCAAGATTGGAGCGGTCGTCGTAAGAATGACCGGTAATAGGAATATCTATGGTTGGACCTATTTTTTTCTTCTTTTTTTTACAAGTCAGATCGCAGCTCATTTTCTGACCTATGTGGAAATTTATCCGTTATTCAGTGAGTCAGTCTTCGAATAGGACCGTTTGGCCACTGAGACTGTTTGGCCACTGGCCACTGAGACTGTTTTGGCCACATAGGATCCGTTTGGCCACTGAGACTGAGAATCCTTGCGTGATTCCAGTCCAAGCAGCTACACTCTACCACACTTACCCTTCTCCCAAAAACATTGGGTTTGAGGAAAAGAAATTGTGCTAGGGCTTAAATCGTACCTCTAATCCCAGAGATGCCATTCCTTGCAAGATTCAAGTTTCAGCAAGATCTGACATGGCTAACCCACTCTCTCCTATAAATTGGTTTTGAAGAATGGTTCGATTCAAAGCTGTTCGAACTGTTGAAGTAAGACCAATGGTCACTGAAAGGAAGGAGTTACAAGTAGTTATTGCATAATTTTTCGAGGCAGAGCAGTACTAGTTTATGTGGTATGTGTCGTGATCATTTTAACTTTGAAAAAGGGTTGGTAATAATGACAAAGAAACAATATGCAATAATGAGAATCTTGCTGTATGCAGTAATATGCATCTTTGAAACCTTGTGATGAAAGTAAAGCTTTACTGGTACTTCAAAATACCTTCCTAGGAAATAGGCTACTTTAGTTTGAAGACCTTGGCTATCCGTGAAAGTATCTTTTTCCGAGTTCAATCCCTTTCCAAGATAATAAAGAGTAGCTAAACTAGAATTATACGAAAGTTATTCTAAAAAGTAGATAACAATAGGGTAAATGTTTACTTTTGTTCCAAGTGCTCTAAACTGGAAACTATCCTGCAAAGGAACATGGTTTCCAGTGTAGAGCACATAGAAATGCTAATTCTAGAGGCACATTCATTTCTGGTTGACCCTCTCTTTGACAGTCCAAAGGCAAAACAACTATGCTGTCAGGGTTGAACCCCCCCCCCCAGCCCCCGGGGCGAGGCCTGTAAGTTATACAAGTTGCTAAGCTTCTATGATGTTATCAAAACACTCGCTATTGGTTCTTTTTCCTGACCCCTTGACACGTTGACCCTTCTCCATGGGGCAAACTAAAAATGCATAAAGTGGGCTTGCTTACAGGTAGCATTACCTATAGAGCAAAGCATATTAGTCCATGAGCCCTGCAGGCACCAGGGCAAGGTCTGTATTCTTATATGCATTCAACAAACAGTGATAAAACTAAAAAAAAGGTTTATTAAATAAATATAGAATTCAGACCTTGCCCTACTGCCCACAGGGCTCATGGACTAATATGCGTTGCTCAGATAATGTTACTTATAAGCAAGCCCACTTTATGCATTTTTATTTTGTGTTTATGCAAATGGGGCCCAAAAAAGGGGCTACCTCTCCTCCTCGCCTCATTCAGATAAAATCCTACATATATGCCCAGCCCGTTCCTTGGCTTTTAAATTAAAACCAAGTTGCCATTAAGCCATGGCAAATTGTAGAAAAAAGGCCAATACAGATAGTCTGAGTGAGAGGCAAAATTGGATTGAGCCTTTTTTGAGGATTGTTTAAAAATGATTTCATTTTCACTTGTTGATAGATAGACTATCATCCATCCATCCTAGGGCAGAACTAAACGTAGATAGTGACAGAGCTGAAGTATGATCGAAATTTTGATTTGACTTGTGACAGACCTGATTATTAAAGCGCCTTAGTCAGGGCTTTGGTGATGGGTAGTTCTTGCATTTCGTTGCGGGCAGGGGAGGGTTAATTCCATTTGACACTCAAAGGAGACAAACTATGGGAAACACTCACTGCCTTTGGCCAGGAGTTCAACTTATTGGTTGGAGGCAAATTATTCTACACTTCCCGTCTCCTTCCCCCAGATTTCTCCAGGTACACATTCAGAGCTTGATCGACACCGGCTGAGCTTATATAGTCACATAATTGACCCCCGTTCCAAAATGACCAGCGACACCATGACTCGAACCCCTGTTCTCACGATTTCCAGTCCAGTGCGCTAACCCCTCGGCTTCTTATAGAACTTTATAGATAGATGGTCTCAAATAAGAAAATTTGGCTTGCTTTAAAGGAAGTGTTTTTGTTCACTGACCGTACCATTGGTTTAATCAACCGGTATTCCCACAGGCACAAAGATTTCATATGGTCCCTTCAAGAGCCCCCTGGTAAATTTCTTCTACAGACGACCCATACCGGAGTTCGCCCATTACCCTTCCGCTTGGCAGATGAACGACGGCGATACCGGCCTGTTTTGCCTTATCGGCGATAGCCGTCTGCTTCAAAAAAGGCGCGCTATCCCGGATTTGCGATAACCCGACAAATAGGAAAGGCCCGTATTTAGCCAGACCTCTGGCAAAACCGGCTACCTTAGCGACTACTTCATATCGCCCTTTTAGAGCGTCGACTTTGACGACTTCCCCGCGAGCGGAAAGTAAAGCGTATAAATTGCTCTCAAAGATCCGGGGGGAATGCGGCATAGCAAGATTATCCAGGATAATTTCTCCGCTTTCGACGTCTATCAAGACGCCGCCGCTCGGTAATGAACTCCGCCAGCTTTCCGCTGTATTTCCACTCCCTAGGGCCGTGACGTAAGTCGGCTTCCCTTTCAACATAGCCATCCCATTAAGATGGCAGCGGTCTTCTGAAGCTAAGCGACTGACAAAGGGCGGTTTCCATTTAGGTACCCAACTGTAATCCATCGATATCTGTACTAAACACGAAAAGGAGGTATTCACCGCCCAAAGCCCTTCCCGGCCCCATTGCAAATCATGGATATCGACCAGGCCGGTATAGTAGACGCCGCGAGGCGTAAACAGGCCGTCGTAGTAGCCTGGGCGTTTTGGATAATTAGGCGCCAGACCGGGAGCGTTGGCCAAAACCACTATCTTATCTTTGGACGCTACCGCCATTTTATGGCCGTCGACGGCCAGGCCCATCGCCCGTTCAAAAGTTCGGGGTAGTTGTACCAGTTGATTTTGATCGGTCGCGCTAATTCTTTGAATGTTTGAGCTGAAATTTTGATGATCAGTTTTTTGGACTTGAATAATTCAATACTGAACCCCTTATGTACCGCTCTGTGACCCCTTGTGATAACTGACTTATTTATAACACATTCTATCTAGCCTATAGCCTAAAAGCTATATCTATCTAGCCTTATTTATAGCCTATAGTCTATCCTCTGAAAAGTACACCTAAAAATAGGTATCAATATATGCTATATTAAAATTAATAGGGTTGCTTTAAGAAATACGTAATGTAAATCAGTCCCCCACCAACGCCCCCTTTCTTAGCTCTTTGGCTGTGGGTCCTCGTATCTTTCTTAGCTCTTTGGCTGTGGGTCCTCGTATCTTGACAGGTAATTTCCTAGACTTGGACCACTTTAGTACTGAGCCACTTATTTGTTTTCTATACTTCTTGGGGTATGTATAGCCTCTCTATACAGGGATATTTATAGCCTATAGAGACAGTCTGCTATATTGAAGTTAACAAGGCTGCTTTAAAAAATTCATTGAGAATATAAATCAACCCTCGTGACCCCACAGCCATAATTTTTTGACTGTGTTAGCTCATATTTAGAAAGTTAGTTGTTTAGACTTCATTACTGATCCACTTATATGCTCCCTATATCTTCTTGGGTGTATTTATGGCCTCTTTCTATGGTGGTATTATGACCCATAATGTCAATACAGTCTAAAATCATCATGCCTTCACATCCCTTTGACTGTGGGAGCTCATATTTTGAAAGTTAGTTTTTTTAGACTTTTCCTTAGCACTTAGCCCCTTATATCATCTGCGCAACTTTTCGAGGTATATTTTTTGACTATGCTAAACAGAATGGCTATCTTAAAATTTTGATCAGGTGACTTAGGAAAAAAATAGAGTGGGAGCTGCCCTCTAGTATTTTGTATAACTTAGAAAGGGCAGTAGAATTTTTGGTTTCCAATTAAATGAACCCTCTCCGGATCTTATACGATCACTGGTTCGATATCATCACCCTTGTAGAAAAAGAACAAAGAAAACGAAACTTGAAACCTCTACAGTAGGGATCCCTGGTATGCTTAATCTGACGGAATCATTTTCATTTAGGTCACCTGATGTTTTGGGGGTGTTTTTTCTCTTTTTCAAATATTGGGCAAATTTTCTCAGGCTAATTACTTTCGATGAGTACCATTAAATTTGATGAATTTTATATATTTGAACAAACATCAAAATTCTATTCTTTTGATGTATATATATTTATTTTTTATCAAAACTGTTTCTTAGAGTTTTGGTTACTATTGAGCCGCATCGCTCCTTGCTTACAGTTCTGTACCATGAACTGTCTGAAAGACCTTCGTAAATGGTTTTTGTTAATAGAGGGTGCCAAATAAAAAAATAAAAAAAATAGAAACGTGGACGAACAATCCGCAAAAATATAAGCTAAAAGATATGGAACCAAACGACTTAAAAAAGTTTAGCCATTTTTTTCGGTTGTCTTTGGGAATAAGCTAATTTTTAATGCTTGAATTTTGACGAAAAGCGCTGACAAATCTAACTAATTATTTTTGTTTTCACAGTTGAATATGGCAATAATGACAACAATGTGAGGTTATTTTAAAAAAATTATTATTTGGGCTATTGGGAAGCATGCATACCTTCTGCGCCACGATGCGCAGGCCGGCTTCTTCAAACTTGGCGTTGATCTTGCCGGTCAGGTTGCGACGGGTTGCATCGGGCTTGATGATCGAGAAAGTGAGTTTCAGAGCCATTTGGCATTCTCCTGATTGATGGGCCGCGGGGCGTATCCCCGGGCCGAAAACTCCGCGCGCCGCGTAACATGGCTGGAGGCGCTTGGGAAGACGTTTTCAGACCGCGCGCAGGCGCGCGTGCCTCCGGCGGGGGTATTTTCAGCAAGAGGAAGGCGGCAGGCCGATTGACAGCCTCCGGCACCTGCGCCACACCGCTGATCATGTTACGCATTCAGGACATCACCTATTCGGTCGAAGGCCGCCCGCTGATCGACAGTGCCTCTGCCACCATTCCCACCGGCCACAAGGTTGGCCTGGTCGGGCGCAACGGCACCGGCAAGACCACGCTTTTCCGGCTGATCCGGGGCGAACTGGCGCTGGAGGGCGGCAGCTTTTCCCTGCCTTCCAAGGCCCGCATCGGCGGTGTCGCGCAGGAGGTGCCCTCCTCCGATGTCTCGCTGACCGACACAGTGCTGGCCGCCGATACCGAACGGGCCGCCCTGCTGGGCGAAGCTGACAGCGCCACGGACCCTGCGCGGATCGCCGAGATCCAGACCCGGCTGTCGGACATCGACGCCTGGTCGGCTGAAGCGCGCGCCGCGTCGATCCTCAAGGGCCTGGGGTTTGACGACGCCGACCAGAAACGCCCCTGCTCCGACTTTTCCGGCGGCTGGCGGATGCGTGTGGCGCTGGCGGCCGGGCTGTTTGGTCAGCCTGGCCTGCTGATGCTATGATTGCATTGACAACTCAGATAGTGTTCTGCAGGATTTATCAAATAATGAATTGTAGATTTGGTTTCTATTTTCTTTACATACAAGACATCAAAGTACAAACATTTCAAATTTATGTGGAGAATTTGTCCATAACCCTATGGCACTTATTACAAAAGCCAGTGCAAGTTTTGAAGAAATTTCGCCATTGATACATGACGAGTTGGTCTAGGTACGTCTACCACACCAATATGTTATTGATTTGTGATTGTATGAGGAACGAGCAGTTTGTATTATTTCGACTAGCTCTTAATTTTCCAATTGCCAAAGCAACAGAACTCATAACTTGTTGTATTCGTACATGAAGTATTGCCGTGGTAAGAGAGACTGTCACGTCAGATGCAATGCCAAGTACTTTTCGCAAAAAAAATGGACGGAGGAAGTTGTAGCTTTACATCAATCTTAACATTGGGAGGCATCCATTGAGGTATATTAAATGTTTCATGTTTTATTTTCCCGACAAAGTGTAAATATTTGGTTGTCGCATCTCTAAGTATATTCTTAGTGTCCGTGTCCGTTTTATATTCATATGGAATAGCCATACCTCTCAAAATATTAAAGGACATTGAAGTCATCAACATGAACTGTATGTAACTTGCATAGTCTGAAAGGCTAATGCTCATGCTCCCCAACGTTTCACTTATGTAGACACTGATTCGTCTAAACAAATTGCGTAGTAGATAATTTTCATAGAATATCCCTTCGGATGAGCTTAGTTTTTCATTGTTAGATTATTTGACTATCATATCCAAATCTTTAAAGGTGGATGTCAAATCTATAAAACAAGCCAACCTCAACGTGATACATCATCTCATTTCACGCCACACTGCAACACTAAAACTGCTAAACAGAATTTCTCTAGCACACCTCATCATCTCATCGCACCCTCATACAAATGATATACTGTCGTAGTTCACACCACTGTAACACATTATTACTGGCCCTCTAGCTCCCTTCATCATCCCAGAGGTAGTTTTTCAGATAATATCACGATAGAAATATGACTTAAACCCAATGGCTCGTGTTTTTCAAGCCACCCTCAACATGACCATCTCCATTCTCACCACTGTTCAACACTATGACTGACCCTCTGGCAATCTCTAGAACTCCTAAGATATCAAAAACCAACAAGTCAAGATATTAAGATATCTAAGAGCCCCTAAGATATACCCCCGAAAATATCAGCATTCCTAAGACATTTTACAGATATTTTCCTATTAAAAATCATGCATTAAATCTTTTGATTCATGTTCTTACGACCCAGCCCTCCATGATAGACCATGTCAATTCACATCACCGTGTCACACAAATATTGGCCCTCTGGCAAACTCTGGCTTCCTTCACCATTCCAAAGGCATTTTTCTCATATATTTTTCTAATAAAGCATGATTTAAATGGTTCGTGTTTCTGCAAGCCAACCACAACATGATACACCATTTCAATTCAAGCCAGCTTGCTAAACTATGACTTCCCCTATAACACCCTCTACCACCTCTTAATCGTTCCTAAGAAGTTTTCAGATATTTTCTTGTACAAAATTATCCATTAAATCCATTGGTTTACTTTTTTCACAAGCTAACCCTCCATTATACACCCTGTCAATTCACACGACATAGGTTGTCTTGCCAGCCGACAGCCCGCCAGATATAGGGGCTGTTAAGAATACATCAACCACCTGAAAGGCATTTTTCCATGCCCAAGATCAACGGCAACGAAATCCGTCCCGGCAACGTGCTGGAGCATAATGGCGGCCTCTGGGCGGCGGTCAAGGTCGATCACGTGAAGCCGGGCAAAGGCGGCGCCTTCGCCCAGGTCGAGCTGCGCAACCTGCGCAACGGCTCCAAGCTGAACGAGCGCTTCCGCTCGGCGGACAAGGTGGAGCGCGTCCGCCTGGAGCAGAAGGACCAGCAGTTTCTCTACGAGGATGACGGTCAGCTTCATTTCATGGATGCCGAGACCTATGAGCAGATCCAGCTGCCCGCCGATATCCTGGGCGACCGCCGTCCGTTTCTGCAGGACGGCATGACCATCACCGTCGAGTTCTACGAGGCCGAAGCCCTGAACGCGACGCTGCCGCAAAAGGTCACCTGCACCGTGTCCGAGACCGAGCCGGTCGTCAAAGGCCAGACCGCGGCGAACTCCTTCAAACCGGCGATCCTCGACAACGGCGTCAAGGTCATGGTGCCGCCCTTCGTCGGCCAGGACGAGATGATCGTGGTCAACACCGAGACCATGGAATATTCCGAGCGCGCCTGATCCAGGCCGCGCCCCGGAAAGCAGAAAGCCGCCCTCCCTCGGGGGCGGCTTTTTCCGTTCCTGCCGGAACCCCTAAGACTTTTCTGAAAAGTCTTAGGCAAAAGTTTTCTGAAAACTTTTGCGCGGGCAAGCTGCCGGTTCACCCCGCAGGCAGTGCCAGGCTGAACCCGCATTGCAAACCTGCCAACAACGCAAGCACATCCTCCGCGTAATAGCTGCTCGCGTGAATTCCGTGCGCATATTCGCCGCCCTCGGAGCGGTTGTGGCCTCGGTAGTCGGGCATCACTACCATGAAGCCCGCTTCGGCATACCATGAGGGCACCTGGCGGTAGTAATCACCAGGTCGCGCATCGCGACCATCCGCGCTCTTGCCATATTGTGGCGGGTCAGGGTGAAACCCGTGATTGGCGACCAACACTGGATAAGGTTTCCCCAACGCAGCATTGCGCGGCACCGCCACCATGGCAAAGAGCTTCAATTCGCCAGACAGGCCCGACCGGTAAGACACCACAAAGGCATCGAAAGCAGACGCTTCGCTCTCGATCTCCCTCTCATAGACCAACTTGGAAGCAAAATCGTGCGTCTTCGTTTGCGCAATGGTCATCGGGGCTCGCGTGTGGTCTGCCACAGAGACTGTGCACGCCAGCGAAGCCGCAAAGGCGGCGCCCCACACCATCGGTCGGGAACGCGCGACCATCAGGCCCCAATCTGCGTGGCACGACCCAACACGTCGATACCCTGCTGCAAAAGCCAGTGCGGCAGATCAATCAGCACCCAGTTTTCCGCCAGCTTGTCACCCTCTCGTCGATACACATCGACCACTCGCATATCTACAGGTTGCGCGCCTCCAGGCAATCCGAGAAAACCGCCGCTTGGCGTCATGGTCAAGTTCGGCCACCCAAACCACCCCGCAAAACAGCCATCAGCGAAGCGACAAACATGGCCGTTGAAGCGAATTTCAGAAAACCCTTCGCGAAATGGGTATTGATGCTGCTGCTCAAATATAATGAGATCTTTGTCACAAAACTGAGTGTACAATAAGTAAAGTAAAATATTTTTGGGTTAGCTGTATAACAGTAGGCTGAAATTCAGTGCCTGTTTATATTGGAGCTAGCTGCAAAGCCTGCCAAACAACAAGCATACAAAGAAAAATAGTTTGTACACTCACTTGTGTGAATTTGAGTGTATGATCACAAATATTTTCTTTACAAACCCATTGCATAACATCACTTGATTGTTTTCAGAGCTTAAGGTTAGTGGCTGGCTAAGGGTTACCAACATAAGCAATTATGCAGGTAGACACTATGAATAGGATTTGATCAGTTTATGCTAGCCCTTTTATAGATATATTTTATTTTAATTTTGTGATCTCTTTAAAACCTAGTAACAACTTAATGGAATTATCAGTTCCTTTTACATATCCATTTTAATCATGCTTGAATAAAGACTATATAATTGTGCTGAACATCAAACGAATTCTGTACTGCTGTTGAATTTCACTTCATTTTAATTACATATTCCCTTTGCTTGATTTAAAACTATATTATTGTGCAGAACATCAAACAAATCCTCCACTGCTGTTGAATTTCACTTAGTTTTAATTACATATTCCTTTTGCTTCATTAAAGACTATATTATTATGCAGAACATCAAATGAATCCTCCACTGCTGTTGAATTTCACTTCATTTTAATTACATATTCCTTTTGATTGATTAAAGACTATATTATTGTGCAGAACATCAAACGAATTCTGTACTGCTGTTGAATTTCGCTTAATTTTAATTACATATTCCTTTTGCTTCGTTAAAGACTATATTAGGCCGTCACTACTTGTATTTTCATCTATTTTGGTATATTTCATTAGGATTAACCTAACTTGACTTCTAGGGTGGAGTCAGGATATTTAATAAGTACCTTTATTCCTTTAGAAGTGGTCTACCAATAGAAGTTTTACCGAAAGTCTCTGACAATGAGATTGCGATGCTCCCTTTCATGTTTGACATCGTTCAAAATTATTCTGAACATACTCATTCCTTCGATTCTTTTCTTTCCTAATGACGTAATGCTATTGACCGGGAGTTATTTCGCAATGCTCGTTAACAAAGAGATACGACAATTCAAGCAATGAAAAACAAAGGCAAATATATTTTGTCTGGCTGTATCTCTGGCACCATTGTGGAGAAAGATGGGGCGCGCGGTCACGGGGAAGGCAGTATGGAGGAGGTAGCATTTGTACTTGAGGGAAGTTCTTTTAGCTTCCCCTACTAAAAAATATACGCATAGTTCTTAAACAAATTTGTACGTAAGCGTCTGTGAATTGATGAGAAAATTTTCTCAGATTTAGCTGAAGAAATGAGTAAAATATGACTTAAATGGTATACATTGTTATTTGTGTAATTTAAACCACGACATTTGATCTTTATAAATGGCGAACATGGACTCTCTTATCAATTTCTGGGTTGTCACCACCGGTAACACCGCTGAACCCGATGATGTTTCCATCCTGTTCGTACTTTTCAAAGCAGTTCATAAACCCTAAACGGCTGGATACCCAAACCTCTAGATCTCCTATTGCTTTTATTTTCAAATTTAAACAAAATCTTTGAAGTCTTCGACAGAAATCTTTATCTTTACGTTCTAGGGTAGAGCTAAGAAAAGGAGATCGAAATAAGAAGATCCAAAAGCAGTACCTACCCAGAAATGGGAGAAATTATAGGCTTCTGGTAATTATTAAAGAGGGGTAAAGATTACCAAACACTGGGAAAAAGATAAAAGTGTTATTTACTTGTTTTAGAATTACGGTACAATTTTATTCACGAACTGGTAAATCAAGTCTCAGGAGCCTTAGCGGTGGTGGATCTAAGGAAGATTTGGGGGGGAGGTCAAGAATTTTTTCTTTTTCCTCACTAGTATAGTTGTAAGAAAAACTTCATAAAAACAAATTACACACAAACATGGATGCATTAAACCCCTTAGCTTCGCGCATCACCACTCATCCCAAGAATCTTGAGAGGGTCCCAAAAATTTCGAGAGAGGATTACGAGAAAAGAAAAATGTCAAAACCCTAAACTAAATGATTGTCCCAGAAACTCCAAGTAAGTATGTCCTATACACACTTCACACATATTTTTACCTTTGGCCGACCGATTTTCTTACCCGAGGGTATCACAATCTTCAAAGGGGGGACTTTGGGGCCAGTTTCCCCATCACTTCCACGCTTCTCCTCCGCTTCTGTTTCTGGACTTTTCAAACATTTTGGACTAAATGAATTCACGCCACTAACTGCTGAAGAGCCGTTGGCACTTGGCAATGACGTAACGTTGTTACTTGCTGATGATTGTAGTTGAGGTTTCCTTCCAGTGTTTCGGCTAACTATTGATTTCTCAGACCCTATTGAAAAAAACGTATAATTACGGTTCTTTTTGGTTTTGAGTGTTTTTTCGTCTTTTTTGTTTTTTCGTTTTAGCATTTGTAGATTGGGCTGCTGGCTGAGTATGCATTGCATTCACTACTGAATGCTATATACTCCCCAAAAACTAGCTTGATTCTGTCGTGGCTGAATCACAGGGACTGTCACGGTACTTGCATTTATTGATACAGATTCAGAAGCCAGAAAGGCCAAATCTATATCTCTCTATTTTACTCTCAACTTGGAGAAGATCGATAGGGGAAATATACACGGATTCAGATATATGACAATCGTCATGGATGTGATCGAGCAATGCCTGTAAGCCTAGAAAGCATTTTATACAGCCAAGTCCTTAGGAGGCCCTCAAAGAGTCTGAGAACAGGCTATGCCAACTTGTGGATACCGGTGTGTATGCTGTCCATCAGCATGTATTAGTCAATGGCTATACATCATTCTTCTTCTTCTCGGCCATTTTCGAAGCAATATTCTATGCTGGATCTTTTCTGCAGAACATTCACCAGTAGATAGCAGAAAAATTCGGAAATAGTCAAAAATCTTCAAATATCGTGTTCGATATCGATGTTTACGTTTGGATATTCGATAGATTTCCTGGCCCTTTTATGACTTTTAAACCATGAACAGATGGTTCTAGCTGCCCATATAGCCTTCCTTTGGCTGAAACGTCAGTTTCCAAGGTTTTTGTATACTTATGTATTATAGTAAACACACTCAAGTTTTCGATCTGAATGTAAGATCTGATAAAACCGATTTCAGAGCCGCAAATACAAGTGACGGTTGATATAATGTATTGGACTTATATAGTTTGGGCTATATATTTGCACATTGGGGGGGAGGGGGTAGGGTTAAAGTATCTGGACAGATCGATCACCGCCAGTCTCTTTGCTTCCTGTGCGGAAATGGAAACGCTTTTTCGTACCGCCAATTCAGCCCAGTGAGCGTTGCGGCCGCGCGATTCCGCTAACGATCGGATATAAGCCGAAGCGTCGTTAAGAACCTTGTCTTCCATGGGTGTCGATTCTTTATCGGCCCCGCCCCCTCCTCCGCCCATCACGTTTACCGGATGAGCCGCTCCAATATTGGTTCCGGGCGCCATCGCCGCAATGTGGGAAGCGATGGCGATAAACGTTCCGGCGGAAGCCGCTCTCGATCCTTGCGGAGATACAAAAGTGACCACGGGAATGCGCGAGCTTTGAATTGATTTAATGATTGTTCGCATGGAAGCGTCCAGTCCGCCAGGAGTGTCCATTTCAAGAACTGCCAGATGGTCGCCTTCGCGATTTGCCGCCTCGAAATTCGCGCCGCGCATCTCCGCCGCGAGCAGCAGGCCGGTGCCGACTGGTTTTGTCTGGATCAGCGTGTCCCCCGCCCGCAGCCCGGATTTGCGATCGAGCTGGCCCGGCTCGGCGAGGCCACCGGCGCGCAGCTGTGCGGCGTGGATTTCAAGGACCTCTCCAGCCACCCGGACATGGCGAGCGTCGAGCATCACGTGGGTGAGTTCCGCAAGGTGCAGCTCGAGCCCGAGCGCTTCGACCTGATCACCCTCTGGCACTTCCTCGAGCACGACTACGACCCGCCTGCGGTGCTGAACAAGGCGAAGACCCTGCTCAAGCCCGAGGGGCGCATGGTCATCGAGGTCCCGCGGCTCGACAGCCTGACCTTCAAGCTCTACAGCGAGCGCTGGAAAAGAAACCGGCGATCCCCAAACGGCAACCGCCGGAATGAAACAGCCTTTGCTTTTCTTTATGGTGGTGAAGATGGGATTGCATTGGGGAGAGAATCCGGCGGTAGAATTAACTCGCTGTAATGATCTCTGACTTTTTCGTGATCGGACAGGGTTTCGCTCCGGTACGGATTCAAGCAAGGAGAACCATGATGACGGCTAGGAAGCATGATGCGGAAAAGAGCGTTGGTTCAGCGGACGCTCCAGCCGTTGGCTACTGGCATTTGTGGGTCGACGAAGACGGGGTCACCCACCAGACCCGGTGTCATCTCAAGGCGTTTGAAAAGAAGACCTTTGCGCCGCCGTCGCCCGACATGTGGGTGAAGCGATTGACCGAGAATGTGGACGATATCACCGTTCTTGTTTTGCAATCCGGATGGACCGGAGACTGGCACCGGAATCCGCGTCCGCAGTGGATCGTGCCGCTGTCCGGTTCCATCAAACCGACAAGGCACTTGATGAGCACGGATTTTCCGGTGCCGGAACCGCCGATCACCACCACCGATTCCCCGGTTGCGATTTCGAGATTCAGATCCCGCAACACGTGGTTCGCGCCGAACGCCTTGTTGATCTCCCGGATCGAAACCTTGGGTCGGGCGCTGGGACTCATCATCGGATCACCGTCATTGCGAGAAGAACAATGTGGTGATGCCGTAGTTCGCCACCAGGATCAGGATCGAGGCCGATACGACCGCGTTGGTGGTGGCGGCGCCGACCCCCTGGGCGCCACGTCCCGAACGATAGCCGTGATAGCAGCCCATCAGCGCCACCAGAAACCCGAAATTGGATTTATCATGGCTTCCTTACCCGCCTTAGTAATGCTCGGGGGTATAACAAGGATAGCGGAGGTCGCTTCTTTTTTTGTTCCGGTTATGGTGGTTATTTATTTAATTGGCGCACTCATCGTAATTTTTAATCATTTAGATCAACTGGGTTCTGGAATTCAATTGATTTTTGAACATGCGTTTAGCGGAACGGCCGCCACTGGCGGATTTATGGGAGCTTCACTGGCTCGCACAATAAGGTACGGAGTAGCTCGCGGTCTTTTTTCAAATGAATCTGGAATGGGAAGCGCCCCAATTGCCGCAGCTGCCGCCAGGACAAACCATCCTGCAAAACAGGCGTTAGTGTCAATGTCAGGCACTTTCCTGGACACATTGGTTGTTTGTTCATTGACCGCGATTACTATAAGCTCAACAGGAGTTTGGACTTCCGGAGAAACCGGAGTCGCGCTTACAATCCAGGCATTTTCGGCAGGGTTACCTGGGGTCTGGGGAAATATGATTGTTACTATAGGAGCGGTTACTTTCGCATTCTCTACAATTTTAGCATGGGAATATTATGGCGAAAAATGCTTCGAATACCTTTTTGGGGATAAATGGGTTCCCTACTATAGGTACGTTTGGGTGGCGTTTGTTTTTGTCGGAGCCATGGTAAAACTGGAGTTAGTCTGGAACTTTTCCGACGTCATGAATGCATTGATGGCAGTTCCAAACCTAATAGGCCTGATTTTATTGAGCAACACCCTAGTCAAAGACACTCAAAATTATGAAATGGGGGTTAAAGACGGCTCAATTAATAAATACAATTGAGAACGATTATTCCCTCGTAAAAATAAAATCGTTCTTTATTATATTAATAAATTACATGGAAACTGTGTCTATTGACCTATTTGGGTCGTATCCGTTTTTTATAGTATCTGATCCTAATAACTAAGTTTGTGACCCAGGCTTTTTATTTTTGCTTTTTAGTTAAGGTTTTTCCAACATTCAAACCTAAAGTTTTCTTGGCATTAATTTTGCGTTGTATAAATTGCATTAGCAAATAGAAATTTATAATCTATTCATCACTGACCATCAAATTTAATTGACTTCATTTCTAAATTCTTGTTTTGTACAAGTTCAGGTGCTGTTTTGCCCTCTTTAGCTCATTCTCACCTGTTTAGCGGTCTGAAAAAAAAATATCCAACTGAACTGGATAATTGATTGAAATACCCATAAACACAGTTGAATCTTGACGTGAAGAAATAGTGTCTTCACCTGGGACCATTCCAAAATCTACACAATCGACTTTGCACTTGTAGACAAGTGGCCCACCACAAACAGCGAGGCAATGGTTTACTATTCAGTTCCTCAAATTGTTAGCTTTAAATTAAGAAGACTTGGTGTGCTCATTAACATTTTTACACCAAATTCTTATCGTTTCAGTAGAGGGTAAACCGAAGTTAAACGAGCTATGGATATATTTATGCTCTTGGAGAATGGAGATGAAGACTCAGTGGATTATCTTTTAAACTTTCGGGGTATTCTTTTGAATACCTTTGAATATATTGTAAAAAAAAACAATAGGTTTTACGTAAAAGGTTACCCGAATCCAGGTAAAAAATGTAGATTGGCATAAAAGCAGTTATTATTTTTATGTTACACAGCTATTAAAATTTGCCGGAAATCTATCAATGGAAAGATTAGAAAACAGATGTTTTTTTTCTATAGCCTCCCTCACCCACTGAGACCTCTATCATTAGAAATAGCTGTGGCCTCATCAAACTCTAAAAAATGTTCAGGATGAAAGAAGATATGTTTACTCAAAGCCGAAACAAAAGTTTCAGTGGGCTTGCTGAGTCGTAGAGTTTTTTCCATTGTGTTGTGATGCTCAATAAGTCTTTCGAGAAATTGTTCGTGAGTTCTACCACTATAAAACTTTCCATAAGAACAAGGAGTCCTATACACCCCGCTTACTAAATTTTCCCGGGTTAAGTCTGTCCCAGTACTAAGAAAACTACCTATTTGTCTCAGTAATTCGAAATATGTATCAGTATTATAATTACGCAAAATTCGTTTAAGCTTATCTCCCAAATCAGATACATATGGCAAAGAAAATGAAACTTTTAGAAAAACTTAATTCTGAAGACTACGAAACTCCAACTACCATTCTATTATGTTTAATACGTCTATTTTCTATTATTTTATCAATGAAACTCATTAGATATCAATTAAAAAATAGAATATCTTTCAAATACAATAGCTCAGAATCTAAAAAATCCTGGAAACGAATTCCAAAAGCTCTATCCACTAGTGAAATCACAACCCTCGTCTTACCGAAACAGCGTGGCATGAATGAAAATTTAAATCTATCATCGTGCGTAGTTTTTCTGTATAATAACAAATGTAAATGGTGATATTTATTAATTGATAAGATATTAAGAAAAGGTAGTTCGTCATTTTCTTCCAAACCCTGCTGTAAATTTTCCGGATCATTCATGACAGTCATCTTTCTTCGGAAGGAATTTAAATAGTTTCCTTGAAAATAAAGTTAAATTGTTGATTAGAAAAACATCTTTGGTGGTGGCTTCTGAAAATTTTAGGTAAACTAAATCTATCTGTTTGAAGAAAATATTTCGTTTGATGAATAATGAAAAGGGGACTAAAATCGGTTTTAGAATCAGTTGTTATCTTACAAATTGAAGAAATTTATCGCATGATTAGCAAGTTTGTTCTTTAATTTAAAGGCATTAATAGTAAGAATCAAAACAATAATTAACTTAAATTGAGGCTGGCTATGCGTAAGACTTTTAACCCACAAGGATAGACAATTCTTATAAGGCAATTTTCATATTCTCAGGACCATTTGTATCTGTATAAAAGCATTGTTTTTAACACTTTTTATGCCTTAGATATTTGTTTGACTAATTCAGATAATAAATATTATACTGTGAGATTCTTTTTTTTTATTGCATTTGCTTTCGGGTAAATAAAAACTTAATTTAAAAGATTCCTTTAAATCCAAGACAGCCTTCAATTAAAAAAAAAAAAAAAAAGAATTGAGCAATATCCATAATAGAAAAACATCTTTGTAGATGACTTGTGGAATTTATTTCTTTTTTCCAAACAGCGTGTAAATAATGTTTATATCTTTCAAAAAAACAACCTTTCACAAGATTTAGCTGTCAAAAACGTGCGTTCCGAAGATTTGAGTTTACGGAATGGGGATTTTTTTTCTCTTGACACATCTGGGGTGTTTTCCAGGAACGATCAAAAGAACCAGTTATTGCGCCGACTACCTGATCTGGATAATCTGCTAGATTGAAAATGCAAAGTTTCTATAAATATATTGATTCAGTCACCTGATTTTAACCATAGTTCTTTTGCCAATGCGTCATTTCTTTACCTTGGCTATGCAGATTTTACAAATCATATCATTTTAATAGAGCATGTTTTCTTAAACTATGGGCTGTAACCCCAAATGCGGTCGCATAGCAAAATTCTGAGGTCACGAGAGATTTAATGTCAAATATTTAAACACGATTTTTATAACATCCAGATGTGTATTTGTGCAAAGTCACAATTACAAAAACAGGCATCTAATATGCGAAAAAGAAAACATGATGAGTCTTTTCTTCAATTTGGCTTTGCATTACAGTTTGGTTTTACATTTTAAAATTGTAAGAGTGATGAACAACCTCTTTGCTTAATCTGCAATGAATGATTGGCTTCGGAGAGAGTATGAAACCATCAAAATTGAAAAGACATCTTGAATCAAAGCTTCCGATGTCAATAAACCCAAAGAGTATTTTGAAAAACTGTATAAATCTTTAAATAAATCTGTTGAAAAATTTATGGCCGTTCATGAAAAATATTTACCCCGATTACCGTATTAAATAAAATAATCAGGGTGCAAGTATCCCTATCAATCGGTAATTGGTTGAATAAAAATAGTGGTTCATACAAAAGGCCTCTTAAATTTTAATGTTTGATGAAACCAAAATTTGTCTTTTCCTTATTGCAATGGAATTAAGACCTGTATATGAATTAAATATAAAATAATTCAGGCAGCAATACTTTGTAATGTCTTAGCAATTTTTGAAAACGACATGTCAGAGAAACAATCGTGCCAAACCCCTGATCATGTCTTGCCGGTTGGTAAGTGGGTTACCAAGAAGTGCAATTGTCGTTACTCTTACGAACTCTTACTTGTTACTCTTGAGTAACAAGTTACTCTAACTTGGTACTCTTCTTAAGAAAATGACTTTTATTTCTTTTTGTCCATTCTACCTCGACAAAGGTTCTGTAAGCTATTGTTTGTGTCTGAGTTGTCGTCTGGTCTGTAAAACAACACTTCCATCACTTTACTGGATAAACGTTTTTAGCTTCATTTCTCTAGAGAGGCAAAGTCGATTAGATTCAGGAAGTCCTAAGTTGACTTTCTAAATAACGACTGAGATGAACTTCAAACTGCTTGGCAGAATTAGGTGCAAGAAATTGTCCAAACTGACGTAATGAAAATGTCATTTTATAATTTTAACAAGTTAACATTTAATAAATGAACAAAATACCCAACAATTATGTACCGTACTTAGAAGATGCAAAGCTCAGAATTTCACGAGGTTTTACTTTCGCGGTTTTGAAACAAGCTTTATGTTCTTAACTATGTTTTGGAATGACCTCAAATGACCTGAAGTGAATTATTTTCTATTGCTCTTATAATTTTTTTTATATAAATAAGTTTATTTTTGTCTATAAATGGAAGCAAAGAAAAGATTTTAATGATTTTGGAAAAAATAATAAGCACTTCATAGGTTGTATTTTTCTATCCCATAACCTTTGAGTGGGTGTGCTTTTAGAAGCGATACGGCTCCAACAAGTGCAATAATAAAGCATAGTAATATGATACGAGCATGAGTGGATTAATTGCCGAATATAAATATAACCTATAAAGGATAATCACTTTGCCAGTTCTTTGGCTAGCAAAAAGACGGTCTTTTGACGTTTTCTTCCTCGGGCTCTGGCTTTTGGCCCTTGCATATAGTATTCCAGGTTGAATTTCTAGAACATTCTCTTCCATTAAATATTTAGCGAACTTTTGGACATTTCAAAACTGGATGAATCGAGGATGGATTCTCCGGGTTCCAGGATTGTTCATCTAAGACTATGCTGGATTAGTTTAACTGGAAAATGAAACCCAATTGAACAAACTAAGAAATTTCTTTTTTTTATCCCGAAGAGGATTGTTATAGATTTTTTTCCAAGGGGTCACAGTAAGAAATAGCGGAAGAAAATAATAATTATCTGTAATAATTCCAAATTCGTCTGTAAGTAAGTGAAAACATGACAATACAATCTTGATTATATTTCCGAGGAGTAAAAGCTAAAATAATACTGGCCACTTTTGATCTTTAGATTGATTGGATAATTGATATTGATATTTTACCAGATATTTGAAGGGCGAATTCGATTCTAAAAACTAAGGATTTGCTTAGAGCCTGCTGAATGGTCAGGTCTGAATGGACAGATTCTACCGGATTCCTGGACTGTTCTTGGAAGATTATGCTTGATTAGTTAAACTGCAAAATGAAACACAATTGAAGAAACTAAGAAATTTTTTCCCCGACTAGGATTGTTATGAATTTGATTTTGTTGTTTCCTTGGGGTCTTAGTGGCAAATAACGGAAGAAAATAACAATTCGTCTGTAAGTAAGTGAACACATGGCACCACGATCTCAAGTTATATTTGTGAGGGGTAAAAGCTAAAGTAACACTGACCGTTTTTATTTTTGGAGTGATTTAAAATCTAAACTCGCCGACTTTTCAACCTATAAAGTGTAAAAATCACCAAAGAAAAAGCATCACTTGGGGATTTAGAAGGAATAAAACTATGATAAATCACTTCTATTTTGCTATGTAATAAAATTAGTGGTATAGAAAATTACGGACAAATAGTATTTGATTTTAAGTTTTCTTTAAAAAAATTTTATCTTAATATTACAGTCATAAAACGTTTGGCTGTGCTAGTAGCACGGTTGCTATAGGGTCAAGCACTTTTGTGCTATTTTTGAACTATTTTAGCAACCCCGAGCTCATGCTACAGTGCTACACATAATAAAATAGTGAAAAATGACACTTTCATGGTACAGGTGGCAAACCTGGCCACCAGTGGTCTAATGATGCGCCACTAGTCATGCAAACTACGCGATTACCTTCTCTGGTGAGGTTGACTGTATCTATGTCAAAAAGAAAAAAAAAGGAATTTTTACTCACATTGATATTACGAACTTGTCACGTTTTATATCTTAGCGATATTTAAAATATTGGTAATTATTTTCAAAATTGCAGATTTAGGGTCTTCCCCATAAGAGAATTCAAATAAGAAAAAAAATTACCTTCCTAACCTGATCGTATTTACGTAGAAGCATCCAACCCCTGGGAAGACTGAACCGGTGTTGCTTCATTAAAATATTTCTTTACAAGAATCTAAATCCAAATCTAATTTTTTATTAACGTATTTTATTGTGTTTTGCACTGAATAATAGAAATTAAAACAAGAAGTGTGTTGTAATGAACAGTAATTAAAGAGTGACGCTCCTCAAAAGTAATTATATTCTGTTATTTAAACCCCCTCCCGAAAAAAATTACACATGCCTTTCCAATGGTTATGTTTGATATTGAACATGACCTTTGGCATTAGAACAGGAAACTCTTAAATACAGAAGTTTGATAACAGTATATGCGTCAGAAGTATGTGCTTTTGATGCTTATTCTGAATACATGAAATTCATTAAATTCATAATGTTACTCATAAAAGTTTATATTATGAGAAAATCTGTGGAATGTATTTTGGAATAGCAGCAATAAACATGACGAGCCGGGGACATTTTAGTATAACTGAGAAACTATATTCGTATACTTCGTAACACAGAGGTGAAACAGGTGGGGTGAAGGAGGACTCTACACGAATAAAATTCCTCTGATACTCACTCTCCCATACCTTTAGCCAGGATTATTTTTCGGGTGGGTTTAAAAAACTTAAAAAAACACATAAAAAATTGCTCATATGCATTTTTGTTAAGTTTTTACTAGTCAGATAAAAATTTCATAGAGGGAGGGGGGGGGTCAACCCTCTGCCCCCTAGATACTGCTCTGCTTTCCTCCTAACAACATCAAGATTTATCTGAAAAATCATTGTTGGTGTTTCATGCGCCCTGGTTACTTTTTAGGGTGTTCGCTTTTTATGGGCGATTAGCATTGTTATGCTAAAGTTGAACTTTAGTACAGAGAGCGGGGTTGGCAGCCCTTCTCTGAATAGTTCTGAAGATGAAAACGGACAGGTACTGAACACAAAAAACGAAAAACTCACGACATTGTGATGTTAGTCATACTCCCCAATAAAGGATAAATCCAACTTTAGAGTAAAGATAGCCTAAACTAACCGAAATTAAATATATTTTCAAATCAATTGTAAATGTTAGAAGACTCGAAAATTTAGGAAGAGTAACTGCTTACCAGGTAGTTATGACGTTGACAGTCTACCACTCTACTACTAATAACAAACCACAGCAGCACCAGGCCCATGCCCAGGGACAGCGCGCGCCGGGATTCCAGCCATTGGCCCCAGCTTTGCGGCGCGGCCGCCGCGCCGGCGGCATCAGCCGGGGCGGCGCCCGGATCGACGGTTGAACAGGGGAACGGCGAATGCGACCGGCCGGATTGCGAACCCTCGTATGCGTTTTTCCGGCCGTCGCGCTGACGCTCGGGGTGGTGCTGGCGGCGACCTCGTTCGGCAACCGGTTCTTCGGCGGGCTCGCGCGGCTCAATGTCGAATTGATGTACTGGTTCGGCGCGGCCTATTGCGTGCTCGCGGGGCTGTGCGTGCTCGGGCTGATCGCGGCCTATTCCACGGATTTCGGAGAAAGGCGCATCGGCGACGACCCGCCGATTTTCGGCAACTGGAGCTGGTTCGCCATCGCGCTTTGCGCGACCTTCACGGTCGGCCTGGCCTTCTGGGGCAGCGCGGAGCCGTTATTCCATTATCACAACCCGCCCCAATCCTATTCCTATGCGCCCGGTTCGCGCCGGGCCGAGAATTTCGCCATCGCCGGGACCATGCTGCACTGGACGCTGACGCCCTATGCGATCTTCGGCGTGGTGGCGGAGACCTATCAGCAGGCGCGCCGCGCCGCCCGGCTCGGCAAGATCGACTACGCGCCGCGCGAGGCGGTGCTGACAGCGGAAGCCGCCCTGGTAGAAGGGGGAATCCAAGGTGAAGCTCGGCAAGAATACAGCCTAAAGACCACATATCGATAGGCAAGCCATATCGTAGTCCGAGTATAACTTCTGGTGCTCGATAAAACCGTGACTGGATGTAGGTGTAGACACGTTGATTTTCATAGCAGCTCGAACCAAAATCAATCACCTGAAAAAATTAGCCGAATAAACAGTAAATTTAATCTAGCTGAAATATTTTCAAGTCTATTTACCGCAGTGCGGGCAAACCTTTAACATGTATGTATACATCGCAAGTAGGTTTTTGTATTCGCATTCGACTCACAAGCCCTTACACAGAGATTTGCTTAAGGTGGCGTGGTAAGGTGCGGGCGGCGTGCTCAAGTTTTATGTTTGATTTAGTCGTACAAAATTTGCGGGAAAGCAAATATTTTCTTTTCTCTCTCTCTCTCTCTCTCTCTTGTTGAAGACATGGCCCTACGGAGTTTTTTTGGTGCCAAATATACATTTGTTTGATTTTTTTATGGTACTTGTGTATCAGCCAGTACACACTCGAGAATTTAGATCAGCAAGATCGGACAATAACCAGTTTGTAGCTGTCAGTATTCGGAAACAATTAGCTTAGGCTCGGTTGAAATCTATGTTGTAGACAAATTTTTATTAAACATTTGATATATAGATAATAGTTTGGTTGGGTTAGGTTAGGTATTTAATATAAAACGTTCTGTGCGGACCCTTCCCATAATTCTTTGTTATAGTTTCCATAATTTTGTAACTAAAGTATTGTATTTTCATCACATTTTGGTAAATTTCATTATAATTAACTTCACTTAGCTTCTCTCTTTTCGCAAAATATTTTTTACAGTTGAAAAAATTATCACGGGGATTTAGTTGGAAAATCGACTCGAATGAATTGTGGTGTGATACTGTTAGAAATATTGAACAATAACGAAGAGGAGACTAAAAATAAAACAAACAAGAAAAGAGTCCCAGCTTCATCACTATTCGAGTTCAGCCTAGACAAGCAAAAAAGGTGGTTCATTTAGATCTTACCAAATCAGAACAAGCTTTCAAGCTTTTTGGGGTGCATAGTTGTCATTCTGTATACAGGTTCTGTGGAATTTTTTTTTCTTATGTTGGGTTAAACCTTTTTAATTAAATCTCTGCATAATTTATAAAGTACGTATTCCCCTAAGTATCCCTTTGAAGATAATACTTCTTCAAATACGGACAGAGCTGGCAATACTGCTTTATAAATGATATTGACAAAACAAAAGAAAAACTGTAAAGAAGAAAGAAACGAGGATAATAACAGCCAGTGAAAACAAAAAGAAAACAAAGAGGAAAATGCAAACACCTCGGTCAAGATCTCCGCTTGACCGTCTTCAGTGCAGACCAATAAAAAATATATATATACCGATACAAATCCAACGGATAATATGAAAACCAAGCCTTAAAACAAACACTAAAATAAAAAGACCCTCTCTTAGCAACGAAAATGATGAAAGGGTAACTGAATAAAAAATACAGTACTGAATGGCATTTCTGTCCTACAATTTATGTAGAGCCTTATTAAAAGCTAATCGCTTACCAGGCACGGTATTATCAGAGATCCTGTTAGGTTGCAAATATCATTTTGTGGATGTATATAAAAACGATCAGATAACTGAAGGGTGATGAAACGGAAATCAGCACATCCAGAAAAGCCTGCAAAGTCCGATGGTTGGCGATTCCCCCTCTTCAGAAAAAAACCCGGAAACACCCCCCCCGGTAAATGCCTCCAGAAAAAACCCCTTCGTGAAAAATAAGGCTTTCCATATTTGAGAATTTTACTTGACTTTTGTTTTTAAATTTCCACAGGGGGAAGGAATTTTGGTACTTGTGTAACGATAAGAAAAAAAAACTTCGTTGTCAACATACCCCCCCCCCAACAAAACCAGGGAAGGGGTGTAACTTATGCCGCGGGGGGGGATGATCTTTTAGTGGAAGATGTGGTCGTATAAACTTCTTAGGGGACTCAAATAATTAGTTATTGAAAGTTCTTATTCACTTTTTAAGCGTCAAAAGTGATTTGATGGTGACTATCCTCCTCCCTCCCAACCTTCTTTTCCCAAAATGTGTCAACTCAAATTTTTATATAGTCATTATGTTAGAAATAGTCCAAAGATATTAAAAAAAAATCCAGGGATAAAACCCCACCCCCAAAATCGAAGGGTAAGTGTTGTCAAATGTGCCCCCAGGGCACATTTGATACTTGATTTAGTGATTTACGTGGTAAATTCCGTTTATGGAGCAAGGGTTGTAAGTTGTGCAAGTTGCTTATTGTTACTTTTATGCTTTGTTTACTTTGGCACCTTGTTAGCTTTGACCCTTTCTTTACTTTGATACTTTGATGAAAGTTTGATTTTGAAAAAATCCTATTTTTAAATAAGGAGTTTTTTAAAAACTTGAAACTTTTTGCAATAAAAAACGAACAAAAATTAATTCGTCTCTTCAATAAATCAAATCAAATAACGTTAATATTAGGATTCCTTCCTTTCTCTACAGACATCAAATAAAAAAAAATCTAGAACTTCACCCAATTTGAATTATCTTTAATTTGTCCTTCTTTTATCTCAGTATTTCTCTGAAAAGCCTTTGAAAGATCCAAGGGAGCTTCCACGTCTTGTAGATACAATCAAACATCAAATAGAACAAGGTCAAAAGAAACGCGACTATAATGTTTGGGATATACCGCGTTATACCCAGTGGTATAAAGTTTTATTTTGTTAATATGTTTCCTTCTGTTAATATGTTCTACACAGACTATTACCGAACTTCATTCCTTTGCTTCCAAACGCAGGTTAATTAAAGTATACGCTATTAAATAGTGTGAATAAAATCAAAGACAGTTTTCTCTATAACTTAAACTTAAATCTCTATGAGCCTTAATGAAGCTAAATTGAGTGTCATTGTAGAAAAATAGATTTAATTTTTGAATTTAAGGCACCTAAAGGTTTGTATGTAGATGTTTATTATCAGTAACATAGAATTTAGGTAACCCGTATTAAACTGTTCGTGGTAACGAACTGTAAGGAAGGAATAACTCGTCGGACAGTAACCGAAATTCTAAAAAAAAATAGAATTCGGTGAACAATTGATGTATCTGAAGAACTGACTTCTTAAGCTTATTAATTTAAAAACTTTTCCACAACACATGTTTTTCAAAGAAGCGTATAACTACCATAATTCACTATCGATAAATCAATCAAACTCAAAGCGAACAGAAATTACAATAAATAGCCGAGTCACACCTAAAAAGAGCAAAAAAAAAAACTGAAGGGGGATTCAAACACGGTACCCCCCTCCCTGGATGCGTTATTGGTGCATAACATCATTTTTGTATTAAAAACTGTTCTGATGCTGTGAGAGAACTAGGTAAAGGTTTAACTCTTTTGTAATACTGTAATGTACACCTAGAGGTTTTCTTTTAATCTATATTAATTCATTTTAGTTGTGACACTTTTAAAAACTGCTTTAAAAAAATCCCAATTATAGATAAAATCGATAACGTAATAAGTATTTAACAATACTGATCGATTTTTCTAAACACGAGGCCAGCAGTTAGGGAAGCGTAAAATAAAAGGATTAAAAAGAAATACGATGGCATTTTCTTGTCTTCCCAAAGATATTTCATAAAGAAAGATGGTTACAAGGTGAAAAAATACGGCTTCTCGTGGGAGCCATACTTGATAGTTCGGACACAAAAATGGAAACTGTGCTCGGTTGGTGTTAAATGAAAAAGAAATGAAATGAAAATGAAATGAAAATGAAAATGAAATGAAGATAAAATCTCAAATAAGATTAGTGCTCAATTGTTTCACTCATATATTACAAACATAATATGCTACGTATACCAAAAATGAACAAATAATTTTCTAGTAATATTGGCTAACAGAATTCTTGTTTTTCAGCTCCGTTCCTCCAAAATTAATATTCTTTGTGCGTTTATCTTGGATAAAAAAAATACAATAAAGAATAAATTTTGAGTGGGTGTTATATGATCTATGAAAATCATGATGGTAGTAGTGAATATGATGATGATGAGTATTTTTATCATAGTTGTTTTGGGGATGGTGTTGGTGGTAATGATTTGGTGCCGAACAGCCTCGGGACCATGAAGTAGAACATGCCCGCGGCCATCAGGCCGTTCCAACCGAGGGCGCCGGAGTGGACGTGGCCGATGATCCAGTCAGTGTAGTGCGCCAGTGCGTTGACGCTCTTGACCGAGAGCATTGGGCCTTCAAACGTAGACATTCCGTAGAACGTAATGCCGATCACGTACATCTTGAGGACGACGCTCTCGCGCAGCTTGTGCCAGGCCAGTAGCAAGTAGTCAAGTAAGAAGTTGGGTGAGGGTCAGGTAGTAGCAAGCATCCTAAAAAAAGCTTCTTTAAGCTTTTTTAGCTCATCTAAAGCTTTTTAAAGTAGTAGCAAGCATCTCAAGTAGCAAGCATCATAAAAAAAAGTTTTAGAATCATAAAATGTCGTTTAGTTTCCAGATGGTACTTTTATGGAGAGTTATAATGAGACAGCGAGGCTTGTACGCACGAGGCTTGTGCTTGGGCTACTGGTGCTCATAATCTATGGAGACTCTTTGGAGATGTTTGGAGACTCAATGGAGAATATGGAGACTCTTTGATACGCATTAAGCGGCATCTGGATTCGGATCTAAAGAAAATACTTGATTTTTACAATTCATGTATCAGTCTCTTATAACTCTAATTTGATTGCCGTTTTGAGTTCTGGCATATTCGCTTGGACTTCTCATTTTATTTGCCACTCGTAATTTGTTGTTTGCCTCTCTCATTTGATTAGCCGTCTAGGGCTCTGCCACATTTGCTCGTGCTTCTTGCTTTACAAAAGCACATTTTCTTGGTTGGTAAAGAATAGCACTTAACTCCTGATTTAACACAAATAATAATAATAAAAAAATATACCTTCGCTTATAAAATAAAGCCGGTCGTCCATTCGTCAAACAAAAGCAATAGCTTTACAAACAAATATATTTCGTCCTTTTTTTTGGGTACAACATCCTTACACATTGATCAAGTAAGTGATATTTTATCTCAAGAACCGGGTCATTCATTAATGAAAATAGTTACCCTAGTGAAGCTATGCTGTCGCAATGGAGCCTTTTACACAGAATAGGCAGGCATAATTTTAGATAATTAGCAACACTAAAAAATCTTGCAAAGCAGCGTTTGATTTTTTTTTTCTTAGCATTTGAATAAATAATTCAATTTAATAGAATAATCTATTCTTGATTAATTCATTATTAGAAAGAAAATAGATTGTACGGCTTACAATTATGCATCCACACATAAAAAAGAAGTATCCAATTAAACAAAATTAAAACGGAATATTATCTAATATGTTTAAAGTGTGACCCTATAGATCATGTTATTGGGATAAAATATTTTTTAAAGTTAAGTTACTAACCTACATATCACACTGAAACTCTCCCAGTAGTTTCTATGAATAACTATTTAAGCATTACAATTTGTCTTGAAGAAAACATAATCAAATTTGATTGCTCATTTTTCCAAGCAGTCAGTGAAAATAGAACCTTGTACAAGACCCTCTTTTTTATTCTGGATTATGAGAAGAAGAAAAACATTAATCTGTACCTGCATCAGCAATCCAACCCCATTCTTTTCTTTTGTGAAAGTTCCTTTATTTAAAAAAGAAAGAAAAAGATTCTATGACTCCTACTAACTAATATTATTTTCAACAAAATTGTGAGCCTGGCGTCGGTCATGCGCTGCATGACTTCAAGCTCATGGCCGCAGCTTTTGCACTGGTATTCCTAAGTGGGCATCGTGGTCCCCGGGAACTTCAAACGTCGCTCAGGCCGCGATCATGGCGATCGGCGGCGAAATTTCAAGCACCGTGACGTGATTGGAGCGGGCGGCATCGGCCGCGGCCACCATCGCCGTGTACATGCACCGATTGATTCGCTAGGATCGCGCCCGTCCTGCGCCGCGACTGCCCGGTCGGCACCGCCGGACGCCCTGACCGCGATCCTTGCGCGGGTACCCGGGGCCGTTAGCTCAGCTGGTAGAGCACCGGACTTTTAATCCGATGGTCGTAGGTTCGAACCCTACACGGCCCACCATTTACCCTGCGTTGCCCGGTGGCCGGGCGCGCCGCACCCGCAACCCCCGATCTTCGCCAATAATTGTTAAAAGACGCGGGTTTGCGCCTCTTTTTGGTGCTCCTGGTATCGATTAAGCGGGCAAAGCCCGTTATAGTGGGCGGATCCCAAGAATTCGAATAAAAAACCCGGCAGTGGATGCCACACCCCAGGTTTTCCCCCATCCCAATACCTCGAAACTCTAACCGGAGACAGACCTACCATGGCGGTTAATATCATTCTGGCCTTGTCCCTATTCGGGCTGGCCACGGCTTTCTATTACTCCTCATCGGTCAAGAAAGTGGCCATCGACATGGGCGTTGATGATGCCGACACCAAAACCCGTCTGCGCAACATTCACGCGGCGATTGCCAGCGGCGCCATGGCTTTCCTCAAGCAGGAATACAAGTTCATGGCGATTTTTATGGGGTGATTAGCGTCGCCGAACGGACCCGTTATATTGCCAGAGTTCGAGGATTAGCACGGGGATGCGCTGAGGGGTATCGAGCTCAACGAGATGCACTGGGCTATCCTTTGATGAAACAGGATAATCAAAAACAATCGAAATCAAAAATCCGTCGGGTCAGAAAGGCCGCTCTTTCTTAAAGCTCATGGTATTGAGAAAGCGAAAAAGCGGTCAATCTGCTGTAAAAAATGTCAAGAAGCCTGTCCGAAAATCTTCGTCGTCCAAAAGTCTTCGGGCATCGGGAAAGAGGACAACGCGTCAGAAATCTCTGGTCGCACCATTGCTACTGGAGATTGGGACAGAGGAACTTCCTGCCTCGTTTATTGCGCCCGCATTGAAGCATCTCGCGAATCTTATGGAAC
Organism: Alatinidae sp. Z8VKAUB7J3; assembly: GCA_010016025.2. Taxonomy (NCBI): domain Eukaryota; kingdom Metazoa; phylum Cnidaria; class Cubozoa; order Carybdeida; family Alatinidae; species Alatinidae sp. Z8VKAUB7J3. Next base: position 214,092,417 of record JAAAKM020073195.1, read on the forward strand.
GGGTTTTGGTCGAGCAGCGGCTTGCATATGAATCGATCAGGACCATTGGTACACCTCGACGATTGGTCGTGTTTGTTCATGGTCTTGCGCCGAAGCAGCCCTCGCAGAGGCAAGAAATTTTAGGCCCTCCGCAATCCGTTGCCTATGACGTAGGAGGCGTTCCGACAAAGGCAGCGAAAGGATTTGCGAGCACACAAGGCGTTCCAGTTGATCTTTTGGAAGTCCGTGAGACCCCAAAGGGAAAGTATGTCTGTGCCGTCAAACAAGAAACTGGCCGATCAACCTCAGAAGTACTCAAAGAACAACTTCCTTTAATCATCAATGAGCTTTCTTTCCCAAAGTCAATGAAATGGAATAGTTCCAAGCTGCGATTTGCTCGCCCTCTGAGATGGATCGTAGCTCTCTATGGAAAACGCACGATGAGAAAATTTGCCTTATTTTAGAAAATAGGGCGAAAACCTCTTAAAAGTCATAGAATCTTAACGAAAATACGGAGTAATTTCTTTTCGTTTTAAGTTTTAATATTGCTCCTTACTTTCAGTTAAAAAACCTTATTTTTTTATTTAATCAGAATTCTGAATCAGTAGGAACTCTAGGCAGCCATAATGTATTGAGGGACTGACATTGCTTATAAAACAAACATTTGGGATTGTGTTGGATTAAATCTTTCATTCTCTTGTACATCTTTGAGAAAAAATTCATACAAGATAAATTAAAACACAAGAAAACAAATTTAAACAAGGTAATACACAAGGCAAGAAAAAAACTCCAGAAATAATTCGAATTTTTAATACTGACTCAGGTTATTATTGTAATGTTGGCATCGCTGACACAGCGAAACTTAATACGGGTCAAGTATTTATTTTCGAATATGTTAGGCCCCCCTTCGTCTACTACATATTAATGCCATCTAGATTTGATTTAGGATTAGACTATTTATGTTTAGCACGGTCATGCGAATTAGTTCCAAAATTCCCCCTCGTCCATACCATCACCACTCATTACACAGCTTCTGTAATTAATTCATTCCAAGGATGAATTCCAAGGCTGAATCAGCCCCACCATCTGGGGGGGTTGAAGGCTCTTGGCTCTTCCGACCTAGTCACGAGTGCCATGTGACCTGTTAGCTTTTGTTTATAACGACATTCTCATTTTAACTAGATAGGTCAAACCAGTTGTAGTTTGTTCAAGGAAGTTGGCAGAGAGGGGGAAATCTTCCCCAGGAATATTTAATTCCTTTGGTTTAAAACTTTAAAAAAAATCCAATTTCCTTGCGTCTTCACTTTCAATCGCTGTAACTGCTAAAAAATGTAATCTCGCCCGATTCATTGTTGATACCAGGTAGTTTTTTATTGGTGTTAGCTTGGAAAGTGATCTCTCTCCAGAAGCAACGCCTACTAGAATTGTTAAAAATACTTCACAATTTCGAAAATAAATTCGTTCATTTTGATGGCAGCGCGGAGCCCAATCGTTCCAATCACCGTTTATCCGGCCCTGCGGTAATGAGTTCATACTTGGTCCGCATTTTTTCCTTGTTTATGTAAATGATATAGAAAAATGCAGCATATGGTCTTGACTTTGTTCTACCTTCGTGTTCAATAGAAATTGACGCTGGAATAAGTAAAAGCTAATTTTCATTTGCAGACGATACTTGGTTCCCAGTCACAGCGAAAAGTAACTTGATGGGAGCACTCGAGAGGGGGTTCAATGACATTTTGACTGGCTTATTGCAACTCGACTAACAGGTAATTGTTCAAAGTCATCCATAGTACTTTACGGTCGGTCAAAGCAAAAAAAAAAAAAAAAAAAAAATATTTCTTTCCTCTGTCGCATTTTTCGTTCTATGTATTTTTGACTCGTGCTTTCTTATTTATTCTATTGCTGTTCACTTAGGTCTAGGAGGTTTGATATCTCCAGTCTCTTCGAGTTTCGAAAAACGTAGTACGGGTATTGATGAATGAATGAGGTGCTTGGAACTCTCATTTCACATTCAGGGTCTTAAAAAATTGAACTAAGGTCCAAATAATGTTCAGAGCGTTGTAGACCCACGTACTTTTAATAAATACTATATGGTTTTCTTCCCCATTTTCTTTGGGTATAGAATTCTGTGTTTCTTTTCATTGATACCTAACATGGCACAGATAGAGATGGCACAGATGCAGCTAGTATTTCCATCATTGTTTACAAGCTTAAAAGATGTATCGAACACTATTATTAAACAAAAAAAGTTTTTTTTATCTGCAAGTAATAAGCGACCTTAAACTGAGAGTTGTGGGGGGCTATCATCCTTAAAGACATGATTTTCAAACCTTTCAACTATGCTGATCAAAAGACTATCTCAAAATTTTTATCGGATATGTTTGGGAAATGATGGGCGTGAAGGAGAGCTAGTTGCCCTCCAATCACTTTCGTCTGTTAAAGAGGGCAATTACTTTTTTTCAATTTCCGATCGGAATAGCCCCTTTCGAAGTTTCTGTGACTCATCCTTCTATACTAAGTGCCTGATCTAAAAAAAAATAGTACCCAATCGTCGTTTACTTATACAGTGCTATTGCGCTGCCTACGAAAAAGGGAACCAAAAATATACCTCCAATCAAATAAGCCCCATCCGAAGTACTTGCGACAATCCCTTCCATATAAAGCGCCTATGGGGAAAAGTAAATAAATAATAATAATACATTGAAGTCTTATGACTCTTTTTTACTATATGTAGTGCTGATACTATGCCTTGCTTCTTGTTATTGGATTTTTACCTATGGATTAAACTGATGTAGCTTCATATTTTGAGAAACATATAACTTTATTAAAATCCTAGCAAGAAATCTACTTATAACGACGAAAGTCCAATATCTTGTCCTATATATATATTCTCTGTCATTGCGGTACTTGTTGGCCCTTGTCGGCGGCCACACCTACGGTGATCGCATCTCCGTTGGCGCCATTGCCGAAGCCTTCGACCCGGTAATAGACGTCCTCCAGGTCCTCTTCCTCGACCTGCAGCGCGCGCAACAGCTCGCCGAAGCGCTGGGCAGAGGCACAGCCCACCAGCCGCTCGGCAATCACCTGTGCCAGCCGGCGCTTCTTCTCGCGCTCCTTCTCCGCGTCGGAGGAGACGTAGAACGGCGCCAGCCGCTCGGCCAGCCGGTTGCGCCACTCGTTCAGGTCGCCTTCGATCTGCTGGCGCTTCAGGTCCGGATTGCAGACCGGGCGCAGCTTCTCGGCGAGATAGGTGATGCCGCCGTCGTTCAGCGCGAACGCGGCGTCCCACGCCTCTTGCGGGTTGTCGAAGTGGCGCTTGACCAGCTCGTTGTTGACGTAGGCCTCGCGGAACTTGGCGATGCGGTCGGTCTCGCTGTCGCGCAGCCCCAGTTCCTCGAACACGTTCCGCTTCAGCTTCTCGTTGTCGTAGTCGAGCAGGTCGGTCGCGGCGATGTTGGGGTTGCGCATCCAGTACGAATTGCGGAACGCACCGCGCGCGTCCCACTGGTCGACCCAGCCGTGCCGCTTGCCGAAGAAGTCGACCAGCGAGGCTTGCAGGCGCGCCGTCCAGCGCTCAGACGGGCTCTCGTCGTCCTCGCGCTTGCCTTTGGCGCGCTCGAACTCGGTGGAGGGGGTCACCGACAGCGCAACCGGGCGCGTAGCGCGGCGATCCGAAAGAAGTGGTGGAGGCGGCGGGAATCGAACCCGCGAGCCAACTGACGAAACCGAAGAAGAGCAGCAACATTAAATTGCCCCTTCCTATTACCTTGCTTTTTACGCTAAATTATGAACTTTTTATCCAATTATTTACGAATGACTCTCCTCCCCCGAGAAAAATTCGTCCGTGGAAAGATCCTCTAACATAATCCCCTTCCCCTCCGAATGGAAAATCCCCCTCCCTGAAAAATATCTGTATTCTTCCCAATAGCTAATACTATATGTAAACAAGAGGCAAAGTCCATAGTTTGCAGAGCTTCCCCTGGGGGATGTGGGGGTCAAGTCATCCCTAAAGACATAATTATTGGATCATTCAACTATGTTGAGCAAAATGGACAACAGCAAATTTTTATCGAACAACTTTGGGAAAAAAAGGCGTGGGAGGAGGGCTAGCTGCCCAGCAATATTTTCCGTCACTTAAAAAGGGCACTAGAGCATTTGATTTTCGAACAAATAAGCCCTCTCCCAATATTCTAGGATCGCTGGTTCAATACGATCACCCCTGGGGAAAAAAAGAAATAAACACGCATCCGTGACCTTGCTTCAGGCAAAAAATTAAAATTTTTAATTTTTATATACAGGAGATTGAAACCTTGTTTTTTCACATGCTGAATCCGATTTTCATTAATGTCACTTGATCTTTTAGGAATGATTTAAAATTGGACCATTTTTCTCAGGCTCTTAACTTTTGATGGGTAACATTAAACTTCATGAATTTTGTATGCTTTGAATAAGCATTAAAATGCGATTCTTGTAATGTATCCATTGTTATCAAGACTCTGTTTCTTAGAGTTTTGGTTACTTTTGAGATGCGTCGCTTCTTAGTTAGATTTTTTTAATCAAAGAAGAACAAACGGTAAAAAAACCTAGAAATGCCGGTAATAGGGGTGATTTTTCAGACATATTTGTTTAAAATCATAAGCCGTTTACTAAGACAGTTTTGATTACAAGCTACAAATGAAAAAGAACAGAACAACAAATGACGAAAGTGATTACGAGTGTTACTTTCAATTCTGGTAAAAACATGATTTTCACTTGTCAGAATTGTGACTTCAGCATAAAAATCAACTGAAGACAAACATTATAGAAACTTTTCCGAAAAGTAATTAAACACAAAACACAGATTTCTTGTAAAAAACAGCTATGGATGAACATAGATAAAACAAATCTACTATCATCATACGAGACCAGTACTTTTTTTATGGGCTACTTAAAGGGAGAAGTGAGAAATAGAATTTACCACTACTATCCTATCATGAATACAGCGGTACCTGAAACCAAGTAAAGAGTGAATCTCTGCTCATAGTACCCAAAAACTAAATAACATGTTTTAGAAAAACTGTCTAGTACAAAAAATTCTTATTCAATACTGATTCTGGGACGATAACTATTACTTGGGTTAAACTTCAAATTAAATTTGGAGCGTGAAAACAATTTCATTGTTTTCAAAAATAGCTTGATACCTCTGAGACATAGCGTCGGATTGAAATAAAAAGTATATCTTTTAAACATGACTAAAATCCTTATTAACTAATTTATAGTTTTTCATCTTAAAAATTATCTCGAAGCAATAGCAAAATATAAACAATTTATTTAGTATTGCAGGATATGGCTCCATTGGGAATTCTTGTGCATTCTTTATTATAAGGGTCAGGTCCCTAATAAGTTGACCGCGACCCCGGGCAGGTTCAGCGCCTTGATCAGCTCGCGCAATTCCTGCCGCGCGGCGATATTCGACATGTTGAGCTGGCGCACCCCGGCATCCTTGAGATCGAGCAGCGTCAGCCCGCGGGGAAACAGCTCGCGAAACACCACCCGTTCGGAAAATCCGGGTGCGACGCGAAAGCCGATCCGCTTTGACAGCTTCTGCACCGCCTGTTCCATCTTCATCTTGTTGACCATCTGCTGAGCGCCCACCCGGTTGCGCAGCACCACCCAGTCGATCGGCTTGCCGCCGGCGACGGCGCGCTCGACCTTGTAGTAGGCGACGACCAGCCCCTCGGTGTTCAGCTCCGTCGGCTTCCAGGTCAGGACGATGGTCCGCGGCGTCGTGCTCGACGCTTCGAGGGCGACCGGCGGAGCGTGGTTGAGCATGTCGTCGAGCGTGTCGACGATCACGTCCTCCCCAGCGCCGAGCTTGCGGGTCTCCAGCAGCCCCTCCGCCTTGGCGATCTCGTCCTGCAGGGTCTGCCGGACCGGGTCGATCTCGAGCCGCTTGAGGGTCAGCGCCAGCTGCTTGCCGAAGTGCTGCTCGTCCGCGTGCCCCGCCGGGGTCTTCTCCAGGGCGGCGATGCAGTCCTTCAGAGCCCCGCTCTTGTCGCCGGTCTCCAGCCGGGCGATGGCGCGGTTGTTGTAGGCGCGCACGTGCTCGGGGTCCAGCTTGAGGCAGCGCGAGAAGTCCTCGACCGCCCGCGGGTTCTCGCCGAGCTTGGTGTGCAGGAAGCCGCGGTGGAAGTGGGCCGCCGCCGACTCCTTCTCCTTGAGCGCATCAGCATTAATCGCCGTCTATAAATAATTACTGGATTAATTGGAAGACATGTCACTGGGCCATAGTTCCAACTCTCTTATTTACAAATTTTGTGTATTGTTTGAATCACCATCTATACAATGGAGCCAAACAGACCAAACTTAATGTCTTATTTTGTTCCAAAGTGTGAATTAGAGTATTTTAGGATACAAAATTGGACTGGAACAAATTTGTATTATGACTAAATACAAAATTTTGTCATACCACTGGACTGGAAAGTTGCCCATATCTTGCCAATACACAAAGGAGGTGACAGGACCAAAGCTCCCAATTATTGGTCTATCAGTATTATCTCTACTATTGGGAAAATCCTAGAAGGAATTGTAAATGCTATTGTTCTCAAACGTTTGGCCACAAATAAACTTCTATCAAAACACAAACATGGATTCTGACCAGGTAGATCAGTTGAAACAAATCTGATTGACTCATATAATTACATAACTGAGCTCCTTGACCAAAGTCTCTCAGTTGATATGGTTCTGCTAGACTTTGCTAAAGCCCTTGATAAAGTATGTCATTAAATGCTCCACTTGAAACTGAAAGCAACTGGCAGTGAACTGGATTATGTCTTTCTTGAAGGGAAGGAAGCAGCAGGTCAGAGTTTTTGGTGAAAGTTGTACATCTTTCTATTCTAAAATAGCAGAGGTCTTAATTGGGGTGCCTCAAGGAACTGTTTCGGGACTTACACTTTTCAATATCTACATTACGACCCTCCAAAAACCGTTACTAATAGTCCATAATAAAAGTCCATATTGCAAAGGTCTATCATCTGCAATCCAGTACGTTGCCGAAGTCGTTGCCAGCGATTTGATCTCGGTACGTGAAGTGTACCTCGACGGCTGGCTGATTCAGTTCGAGCCCATGGGTGCGATTTTCATTGACGCTCTGGTTGCCGCATACCAGGATCAAACTCTCGGCAGTGACCATCGGGCCGCCGCCGCCGAGTCGCTGGCCCGATACGTAGACGACCCGGCGTTGCTTTGCGATCTCGTGCTGTCGGCTGATAGCCGGCAGTTTCGAGCGCTGGCTCCGTGCTTGGCAGAGCATCGTGAAAAATTGGTCGAGCGATTGCTTTCCGAATTTAACCGCGACCCAGAACGTTGGCCGCGCCGGCCAGTTGACCCAAGTTGGTCAGAAATCCCCGAATCGCTACGTGACCAGTTGGAGAACGGTGGGGAGATCGTGGACGAGTGGTTCATTGTTGCCACACAGCTTCCACAACAACAGTTGGAAGAAACTTGCCAGACGCTTCAGCAAGCGGGTTACCGACCGCATCGAGTTCGCCCTTACGATACGGCCAGAGGAAGATTTGTCGCGACGATTTGGCATCGGGACGGCGGTGATTGGATGATGTCGACAGATTTGACCGCCGTTGAGGCGAAAGCTCGTCACGAGCAACTGGCGTCGGAAGGATATACGGCGGTTGACCTTGCTGGCTATGTCGTCGATGACGAAAACAAATACAGTGTACTTTGGCATCGGACAGCGTCTCGGTCGCAATTGGCAGGATGGAGATGCCAGGCGCCTGTGCGCTCAGGGCTTCGACACTCGAAGCACCCTCCGCCTTCGGGAGCACCAGCCCGTCCGGCGGCACTTCGAGGATTGCCTGGCCGGCGCGCTCCTGGCTGATGTGGCCAGCGCCTGCAGTGTGGCAGAGCCGCGCAAACATCGCGTTACGCCATCGGCGAAACACCTGGACCAAGAGCCACCCAGCAAAGTCATCGCCTCGCTGACCGAGCTTTCGGGCGGCGGCTCGTGGCTCAGTACCTGCCGTGACATTGCCACCATAGAACTGACGATTCATGCCGCCGCCGATGGCAAAACGGCGCGAGACCAGCTGGGATACCAGGTTGAGTTGGTTGCGGGTGATCTACCGCGCGGCCTGAAGCTGCCCCGTAACGCCATTAAGGCTAACGGCGAGCGCCGTCTTTGGCTGAACTGGCAGAACCGAAGCGGCTCTTTCAGTCGCGCGCCGGTGGATTTTGCCGTAGTACTGCGCGCGGTGGATCTGGCGGGCAATGTTGGCCCGCCATCAGAGCCCATTGTTATCCAGTCCCACCCAACTCAAAACCGTCGCTGAAAACGGCGTCAGCACCGCTGACAATATTAAGATCGACACAGTCGTAGTAGATGTTGTCGGTGTAATCCATGCTGACCTCCAATACCGCCGCGCCGAGTGGGAAATCGACGGGGATGGTTAGGGGATGAATGATCACCACATCGCCCATGCTGCGTTCGTCGCCCTGGGGGAAGCCCGTAATCAGAGTGTCTGTGACGCTGCTTGCTGGCGAGCGCAGCCGCACACTGGCCAGATTACCGTTGCCGTGCACCACCGAAACCAGCCAAGGCAGTTCCAGGGCCTGGCCCGGGCGGTATTCGTTAACGCCGGGGGCTAGCGCTGCGGCGCTTTCGTTAACCAGGCAAGACGGATATGGACGACTTGTTTGATGCGGAGACGGGAATCTATGCCCGTGCCGGTGAGGATGGGCGGGAATGGGAGCGGCCTTGTTCGGTCGAGTTTCTAAATCGCAACGAGGACGATAAAGGGCTCCAGATCGATGCCGGGTTGCGGATTCGCGGGGGGTTTAGTCGCATGGCATTGAATCCAAAGCATGCCTTCCGTTTGTTTTTTCGTGATATATATGGCCCCTCAAAACTCAGGGAAGAGATGTTTCCGGATGGCGATGCGGACGAGTTTGACAATCTTGATTTAAGAACATTTCAGAACTACTCCTGGAGCTACCAGCGCGATCCACGGGCCATTTTCTTGCGCGATCAGTTCAATCGCGACCTTCAACTGGCGATGGGGGAACCGGCCGCCCGTGGCGAGTACTACCACCTCTTCCTCAATGGGCAATACTGGGGGATTTATAATACCTGCGAACGGCCCAAAGCTTCCTACGGTGCCACGTATTTGGGTGGCGAGAAAGAGGACTATGACGCGGTCTAGAAGGGCTATAATCCGGAAGCTCGGTCAAACGTGATGGCGACGGATGGGAACCTAGACGCCTGGCGTCGTCTCTGGGAACAGGCCAAAGCGGGGTTGGAATCCAACTCGGCCTATTTCCGTTTAACCGGATGTGATCCGAACGGGATCCCGAACCCGGAGTATGAAGTGCTTTTGGATCCGAAGAACCTGATTGATTACATGTTGATTATTTTTTATGGCGGTAATCTCGATGCACCGGTGACCTACTTTGGTGGGAACCGAAGCGCGAATAACTGGCACTCAATGCGGAGTCGGAAGTCACACAAAATTCCTTTGTCCTTCATCCAGGCAGTACCATGGTAGAACCTTTCCCCGGATTACCTGATGAAGGTATCACCATCACATTAGATCGGGATACTGCACTGAAATACGAAGACATGGAGTTTCTCAGTTGGGAACATGACATGGTGCTAACTGCCATGGACAATATTTTATTACATGATAAAGGTAATGCCGCTATGGCCACTTTTCAACACCCTTCTATTGCCGAGAATACTTTAATGGTGGAGTGCCTGTTTGTGTTAGATGTAATTAAAGATGTTCGATCCTATTTATCCAGCACCGTTATTCGTACCGTCATAAGTGAAGACAGAAAAAATTATTCCAAAGCACTGAAATCAGAAATGATTCAAAAGACCCTGGAGCCCGTAAAACAGCACATTGCCAAACAAGTGATCAAAGCAAAACAACCGGAATTGGAAAAACTGGTAAAACTGAGTCAAAACCTGGCCGAGAAAGATTCAGAACCTCTAATCAAACAAGCTTTGGATTCAGCAGAAGAAAATTTATCAGCAGAAGCAAAACGCCTTGAAGTATTACAACAGGTGAATCCAAATGTACGTGATGAAGAAATAGATTATTTCAAACAAAAACTGATTTCTGTTAAGGCTTCTCTTGCAAGCCCGGCTTTAAGGCTCGATGCCATACGTATTTTGGTGACACTGTAAACTGAGTTAATTATTTATTATGTCTGATTAGAATCCAGTTTTTCAGATGGCATCACCATACATTCATCCCTCAACGCCCTGCGTAAAACCTTGCCAACATTCGTCTTGGGTAACTCATCCCTGAACTCAATGTATTTAGGTTCTCAGACCTGCTGACTTATATGATGTAATTTTTCTTAACATCGCTTCTTTTTTTGGGTGGTGTTTTCTCTCTTTTTCTAAAATCACCCAAAATTTCTTATGGTGATAACTTTCGAATTATTGAAAAGTGTATATTCTTTATATCGTTTTCGAGCCTCCTTTTTAGACCTGTGATTACTATTGACTAGGGTTTTAGTCTATTTACCGTTCATGACTGTGCTCCGTTTGGTTGTTAAACAACTATATTGATAGAATTAGTTTTTTCACATAACATGGTCCATTGAATCATAAGGAATTGAACTGTTTATTGATTGTATATCTTACTCTATTTGCTTTTTCTGCCCATTTGTTTCTTTTTATATACAATAAAGCTTTCAAATCTTTCGAGTTAATTTGTATAGTTGCGTAATTCAGCATTTATTATTTGTCTTTTCCCTTTTAGCTTTTGCCCGTGGGACTTTCCCGGCAATATATATGCGGAGTAGTTTCTTTTTCTTTTTCTAGATTATTACATATTAATTATCACAGAAAAATATTTTGATCTGAAATAGAAATTGATTGAACCACATATTAAAAGTAACCTCGAAAGGTGTAAAAATAGCTCCATTACGGAACCTAAGTCTAGTTTTGTTTATTTATAATTATCTTTTTTATATGTTTACTTGTAAATTATCCGGTCTTATTTTAAATTTACTTTTCAGGACACAGGCAAGCGATTGGCTGAAATTTGATTATCCTATAGAATAATTGTTATCCACAAATGGAAGTGACTTATGAAAGGTAATAGTTAAGTTTTTTACTGTATTATCTGCTATTAATTGTCTGTCAGACAGGCTGACAGAATTTGCGATCACTATATGTCACTTGGTAAATACCATGTGCCATAAAAACAAATGACCGTGGATTTTCAGTTAAACTTACAAATACTGATACTTATAGGCTACCTTAAAGTTTTAATAATCTTATGTTCATTAAAGTAAAAAAAAAATTAAAAACATTCAAAATGTATTTTGTTTTCAGTAGTGCAAATATGTGCAAAAGTGCAAAATAAATAAGTGCAAATATTTTCTGGTCTTTAGAAGGCATGAGGATTATCAACCCTACTCATGTTAATTCTTGCTGGTTTCGAGTTTGACTTGGCTATTTATTGTACTTTCTGTTCGTTTTGAGTTTCATTGATTTATAGTGATTTGTGGTAGTTTTGTGCTTTGATGATTATTTTACTTTATTTCTGCTCATTTTTGGCTTGATGGAGTTCTTTACTTTTCTTTGAAAAAATTGTTTTGTTGAAAAATTCTTTTAATTAATTTCTGCTTGCTTTTTATTGGCATAGCCTTTTTAATGGAAAAAAATATTTTATATCTTTTTGGTTTTTCTATAAGAACCTATAATTTGGCTTGATATTTGTATGTTGGAGAAACTTTTTCAGCGATTTTGAATCCTGACACAAATAGTATTTTTTATATCATTTTATTTTATTTATTTCATTTTATTTCATCGGGTAAATACCCGATGTCTCTAGAGACATAGCTGTTGGACTGTTCTACTAAATTGAACAAAATGGCTGTCACAAAATTTTGACTGGATGTGTTTGGAAAATGAACAGGTTCGGAGACGGGCTGTTTGTCCTCCAGTCTCTTTTTTTCTCAGTTTTGTAGGAACTGTCAATGGCTAATCATAAGGGGTGGTGAAGTGCCCCAGACACGCCACAATGTGTACCTTTATATTTCACTGAAACAGTCTCTGCCAAAATCTTTGTTGGCCGACACAGATTTTAAGAAGTGTGGCAGATTGGTTGAAGCAAGCATTTTCGGCATGGCGACATACAGGATGAAGGCTGTCATAAAGGGAGCAGAGACAACGTATTTAGTAGATCCCATGTTTTTTAGACTGAGTATGTCCCGGGATAATAACGCGTGCGAGTTCATCGCGGACCTATTCAAACAAAAAAAGGTGTGTATTTTTGTTGCTCTATGCGCGCATAGGGTTTTTCTAACTTTATTTTTGCAGGATCTTGTGGAAATACTGAACATGATGCTGAGCTGCAAGGACCATCTCCTGAAAGCACCAGCGTTGGAGGAAGAAGAAGGGGAGGAGCAAGATGAACAGGAAGATGAAGGGGATAAAGGGGGTCAGGGGGATGAACAGGAAGATGAGGGGGATAAAGTGGAGGATGAGTTTGTAGAGGTGGTGGAAGAGACGGAGAGTGAGGAGGAAGAAGTGGTCAAGCCTAAAAAGAAGAAGGCCAGGAAAAACAAGGACTGGCGCAAGGCAAGCCTTGTCACCTCCGAACAGCCTGTATTGAAAATAAAAGGGAAGAAGGGAGAAAAGGGGGAGTCTTCCAAGAGTAACTTGCCCCAAGGACCCGGCACCAAGATAGCCTCAAAGGACAAGGACGAGGCCTCCAAAATGCTGGAGGACATTGAGAAGAGGTGCCGGGTGCCTGGCATATTGCATTTACAGATACTTAGCTTATAACTAACAATATAGTTGAAGGACAGGATTGGTTGCGATAAATGAAATTTTTGGCTACAGTTGGGTTGCATTGCCCTTAATGATTTAATAGCTGAAGCTGTTGTCGTAGTGTTTGAGTCATCAAATAGAAACAGAAGTGATCATTATTTCTTTGAATCTTCCTTGTTTGTGTACAAATCCGAATATCCCCCGTGAAGTGGTTCTATTATTGTTATTTTTATTAGAAATCAGGTGGAATAAGGGTGAAGTCTGAGTTCAGATTTGAGAGGGATCAATGTGGGAGAGGCCAACCATTTTAGAAGTTTCCTGGAATTCATTTCATATTCAATATTTGATACATTTTTTATTTTTTTTATCATGAGGTAGTCTGACACCCTTTCCTGAATCCTCTTCCTGCCCTCACCCCCCTAAAAATAAAACATTCGAAAAAACTAACTGGCCATTTTAGCTTTTGTTCAATGAGCAAAATTTGCTATTTAGAAATAATAAAACAGCATTATATTATGTGATTTTTATAAAACTACGTTCGTTACTATAGTACGCAAATGCTCTGGGAAGACATTACTCCCCTCCCTAGATTTCCCCCTGCGTCTGGTTTACATGATTAATTTCAGCTTATTGCTTTTTGAAGAACTCAAAATTACCATTTTCTTCTTGTTTAACAGGGACTACTTGGACCGAAGAGAGAAATATGGGATATATTACAACAAGTTGAGAGACTTTGTCCGACTGCTCAAGATTTAACCACTAGTATTCGAGACCTTCCAACTGTTAGGCAAGTTTATTTGAAATGCTATTTACCAAGCAAGGCCGTCAATCATCCACCTGATCCGTAGATACAGCCACTAGAGCCTCAACAGCCGAACCATCGCGCCGAGGGAGATTGGGCACATAGCGGGAATACACGCGAAAGAGCATTTCTGTGGTCGCGTGTCCCATCTGACGCGCGATCCACTCTGGATTTTCACCGGCCGCCAACCACAAGGTCGCCGCTGTATGCCGAGTTTGGTACGGCTTACGTTTTGGCATCTCTAGATGTCGAAGTAACGGATACCACACTCGCTCGGAGACGTTGTTGTAGTTGAGCGGATTACCTTCCTTATTACAGAAGACAAACTCGTACTTAGCCGTTCGTTCTTTTTGAGTGAACAGTGCGTCAAATACTGGCTGGCTCATCACGATCTCGCGTTGGGAGTGATCGTTCTTCGTATAGTCCATCTGGCCCATCACCAGAGACTCTCTCACCAAAATCTGTCGTCTATCAAAGTCGACGTACTTCCACTTCAGTCCATCGATCTCACCGGTCCGCATCCCGGAAAAGAATCTCACCGTGTAGTAAGCGCGGAAGTCTTCTCGCACTGCGTGTAAGAACCTCTGTACTTCCTGCAGCGTAAATGGATCCACATCAGAACGTGGCACCTTTAGAGATTTGATGTCTCGCACCGGCGAAGGGAAATCAAACCTTGAGGCGGCCTCGTTCAAGATCATCTTCAAAGGCACCATGATTCTGTTGATCGTGGGGATCGCCAACCCAACTCGCTTGGGACTCATCCGTTTGCGACCCAACTCCGCCCTAAAGTCCAAAACATCCGCCGTGGAAATTTCGTTGACGAGCAACTCACCGAACTGAGGCTTCAACGCGGGCCCGCGAGCTTGAAGGTCAGCTGCCGTTGGACAAATATCGGCGTCACCGCCTTCATGCAGCGGTACTGCACAAGCAGCCGCCGGACCAATTCCTTGAAGCACTGGCTGTGCTGGTTGACCCGACGCGGGCTGCTGGCCTCGACGTGACACTCCGCTGGGAATTCGCTGGGATGCAGCCGGTTCAGGCAAGATTGAGAAATTCTGTGCTGAGCGCGCAAGACACCTCAAGATCAAAAACGACGCCGGATATCGTCATAGGTTTGAGCTTCGAAACGTGAGACGCGGTGCTGACAGGTACCGCCGATCTCTGGAAGGCAATCGACGAAGGGATTGTCTCTATAGAGGGCGAAACCAAAGTGCTTAAAACGGTGTTCAACGCGTTGGAAGCTGAATCACTGCAGAGCGCCGAATAGACACCGAAAAGACACAATTCTGTCCTATCAGGAATCTATTGATTTTAATTAATTCCTTTTTCTTAAAACTCGCACCCTGTTAATTTGCGCGCCTTTCGAGGAGGACTCGAATGAGTGGCCATTGTGATCCGTGCAGAAACACAGTTAGCCTCTCTAGATTGAACACCAAAACTTGTACACCAGAGCTTAAAAGGAGCTTCGATGTCTCACTATCTCACCGAAATTGAAAATGTTCGCAAAGAGCTAGCGAACAAGGATGAGTGGCATGCCATCAACCCGGAATACGTGGTTCGCATGAAACTCCAGAACAGATTCGCTACAGGGCTCGAAATTGCCCAGTACACGGCCGACATCATGCGCCGTGATATGGCGAACTATGACGCAGACCCTTCAAAGTACACACAACTAGAATAGAAATTGCGAATGGCGTCTTGTGTTCTTCGTGCTCTGCCACATTTTGCGTACCGAATCAGAAAGGTTTAAAATTCAAATTCATGTTGAATTAATTTCAAAAAACCTTAGAAATTAATAGACTGTCTCTCTCTGATAACCGTATGTCGGTTTTTTATTATAACGTTCTTTGTTTGTGAGTATTTTGATTACTTTTTGCACAGTATCTTTGATATAAATACAAAAACAACAAGATACAAAAACAAGGCCAGAGTCCACAAGAAACGATTCAGATATCTTCCTCTCTCAATATCTCGCAAGCGGAAAAACATGGCAAGAAAAGCTTAAACACATGGACTGACCATGCATGAGCTAATATTATTATGATGAAAGCGCAAACATTCTTTAACATTCCTGAGAGAAAATTGAAAGCCGCCTGTAGCTAAGAGTTTTGTCGTAGCTTAGGCCAACGTCTCACCGTCGTACTAAAAGGGCTATAATTCAAATGAATGTAGTTTTACAATTGTTAAACTTGCACAAAAATCAAAAGAAAAGCATAATAAACCTAATACAATCAGTCAAAAAAACTTACCCATCCAAGATCTAAAGTGAAAACAGTAATAACAAAATATCACTCTTCAATTTTACAGGGTCAAAAATTTCACGACACAGCTCGATTTCGCCTCGAAGCGCAATTCGAATTTTGCATCACACATCAGAAAACCGCATTTCATTGGTCGTTTCGCCTCCCGCGCTTCGCGCTCCCTGGATATGAGTGTTAGTGTTGCGACTCGCTGTGGTTGTTGGTCTAGATTTTATTTCACGAGATTTTTTAGGTTAAAGATATATTTCAATGCTTCATGGTCCACAAATATATTGAAGTGTTTATTGTACAAGAAATTGTGCATTTTGAGCGTACTCCAAACCAAACTAAGTCCCTCCTTTTCCGTAATTCCGTACTTCCTCTCATGGTCATTTAGAGTACGAGATATATAGGCAATTGGATGTTTGTGCCCATTTTCATCTGGCTGCAGTAAAATGGCACCTAGAGCTCGGTCAGAGCTGTCCGTTACGAGATCTATTTCTTTTGACGGATCATAGAATCTGAGTACCTTATCACTGGTTAGATCCGCCTTAAGTGCTTCAAATGCTTGTTGATGCTTGTCATCCCAGATAAAACGAACATCTTTTTTGAGGAGTTCTCGAAGGTCTGCAGTTTTAGCAGAGAAATTTTCAATGAAACGTGAGACATAAGTACACAAACCTAAGAAACTGCGTAACTCAGCTGCATTTTGTGGCGGCTCAGCATTCTTGAGAGCTTCAACTTTCGATGGATCGGGAGATATGCCGTTACCCGAAATGATAATACCAAAAAACGACAATTGTGGCTGTAAAAACGAACATTTTGGCTTGTTCAGACGTAAGTTGAGCGTACGAATTTTAGAGAACAGAACTTCTAATGTTTCCAAATGCTCAGTAAGTGTTTTGGAGTAAATAATAATATCATCTGAGATGAAACGAACTCCAGGAATTTTACCAAGACTACTGTCAATAGCACGCTGAAAAATTTCAAAGGAGTTGTTGACTCCGTAAAGTAAACGGCAATGTCGGTAAATACCTTTATCTGTATGGAAATTTGTAATTGCACGAGACTGTTCTTTATGTATTGTGACAGACTCAAGCAGTTCAATTAGAAAGTACTGCAGGTGTTGTAAGTAAATATTGAAAGTATATATCCAAAATTTCTCAGCAATATAAGATTAGTTATCGCCATACGTTATGTTATCGCCATACGTCGTCGACTCTTACGGAGTGCTCTTCATAGACGGTGTAAAGAAAGAAGCAAATTTGAATCTGATTACAGTAAGAAACTTGCAGAAACAAGGACAATACTTTCATCGGTGGATTTGTATATACTAAAGAAAGCTTTGGACTCAAACGTAAGGCGTATGTCACAGAATGTCAAGAAAGTCCACGAAAAGAAACTAAAAGCACTGACAAAAAACGCATCCCTACCATTCAAAGCAAAGGAGGTCATCAAGAATATGTCATCTTATATTCTTTCTCCGGAAGAAGAAGACACTCTTAAATATGGACTTTACCATTCCATTGTTCCCCCCTATATTAAGAAGACTGACATTTTTACATCTTTTGAACTGATTCATCGTTCCATGTTGAAACGGTTGAAAGATAAATCGTTAGCAGGAAAACTAAAGGCAGAGATTTCGCACCTTGCACACTCGTATGTGTCTTCCTATCGGCCAACACATATAGATTTAAAAAAGCATCGGATACTAAGAACACTGCGAAAAAACAAAGACATCGTGATAACGCGGCCGGACAAAGGAAATGGTATTGTTATAGTTAACAAAATGGACTATGTGGATGGTATGATGAATATTATTAACTCTAATAAATTTGTTAAACTAGATTTAGATCCTACTATTGCCAGAGAAGGCCAATTACAGAGGTTTTTGAGGACCAGTAGCTGAGCTATCTACTGCAGGAACTGTTTCGATAACATCACTCAACAGAGAGAGACTTATGAAGATGCCAAAGTACTGTCCTTGTACTTCTGAGGACTCAGCATCAACCTCGCTACAATTGTACGATCCAATGCTTGCTGAAGTTGATCTTTGTTCATTGATGGTATGGGGATTACTGATCATTCTTCTTTCATATCGAGTAAAGAACAAGTTACTTTCGAAATGGTTGAGTTGCGATGAAAGCAAATATGACGATCGCTATATCGGAAAGGAGGATTTCGTACCAGCTACTAAGAAGGACCAAGTCCATCAAATTGATATCTTATGTGGACGAAAAGAAGAACTTGAGAAACAGTTAACTGAAAAGGACACGATGATTTTACAAATGTCAGATCAATTGAGGGACATGCATAAACAATTAAAAATGCTAAAGGAATCTAGTCATCGAGCTCCCGTATTTGTACAACAAAACAAGTTAACAAAACCGAGAATGTATCGTAGAAAGCCGTCGGAGAGTCCAGTAGATCTGAGATTAAAGGCAATGTACGGTGCATCACGAGAAGCATTCATTGATGCCATGTGGAAGCGAGATTATTACAAACGAGAATTCTTTCGCATGCAAAATGTATTTAGGAAAGGACTCCGTATTATTGATGATGACACTTCTTTTGTTGTAAAAGAGACAGCTAGAAATAGTAATCATGTCCCATTAAGTAGTGTGAAATCACCATTACGACCAGTAGGTGACAGCATCAGAATTTATAACGGTCCAAATCTGAATCTGTAATGATTGAAGTAAGATTTCTGTTGTATATTATAGAGTATATAGCTAAGAGATCATCTTCATAGTACATCCGAGTATCACAGAGGGTATACACGAGTCGTGATTTTTTCCTTCATATCATAAAGGCCAAGGGTATGTACAAACTTTACCTGTTTGTTGTTTGTGTGTGTGTCTGTCTGTCTGTGTGTGTGCATGTTACACTAAGATAAAGGCTACCATGGATTTTAGACTGAGACACCCGTTCTCAGTAACTGTTGCTGGACCGAGACTTTCTGGAAAGACTCATTTAGTAACCCGTTTGTTTAGATATCGTGATCAGATGATAGACGTACCCGTAAAGAAAGTGTTGTGGTTTTATGGAACTTACCAAGATAGCCTGTTCACGGATTTATCGTCTGCTATCGATGATATCCAATTTATACAAGGTGTACCTGCAGATGTTGAATCTCTTTTCCACAGCGGGAAGCCATCTATTGCTATATTTGATGATTTGATGAAAGTGGCTCCTAATAATATTGGAGTTTGTAACTTATTCACTCGGGGACGACACTTAGATGTATCCGTGCTCTTTTTAACACAAAATATCTTTGAAAGATCTAGATATATGCGTACCATGTCATTAAATAGCAATTATATATTTCTGTTTAATAACATACGTGACCGTAGTTCCATCAGTGTATTAGCAAAACAGATGTACCCGCAGAATCCAAAGTTCTTCGTTGAGGCATATCATGATGCTATGAAAGAACCGCATAATTATCTATTCCTTGATCTTCACCCATTATCCTCTGGCCAACTAAGAGTACGAACTCATATATTTCCAGGTGAAGTTAATTATGTTTACATACCAAAATGGTTCCCATTAACTCTTAATTTTTGGTCAAATGTGACAAAAATGCCGTGCTCAAAGTCAGGGAAGTGCCGTCAGTGGGGATATGAACGATGCATGCAACCCTCTGGAGTGAATTCGTTTCTTATGAGAGAGCCTCGCGGCATTCGATGATTTCATTATGTTTCAGTCAAACCTCTTTAGTGTACACAATTGAAACTATTGACCATGCATGCTGTTCTCAAATTGAATCTAAATCCCAGCTTTCTTAGCGAAATGGACAATCAAGTTATGGATTTATTGGGTAAACTATTTAGTGGAAAAGACTTTCCATCAAGCAAATAATAATAAAGAACGGCGACCAGTGCCTAAATTAAATATTCAGACAAGTTTTAAGCAGGCAAAGAAAGAACACCTCGACATTGTAACAACTCAGATAGTAGTTCTTGTGAATGGATTTGTGGGTGCTGTAAAGGGAGTTAAGTTATTTTACTGGTCCTGTTTATTATTCGTAAATAGAAAAGTGTGTAGGCAGGAACAGGGCACTCAGATCCAAACTTTTTACACACATCTTGTACATGTCATGAACTCGGTGAGCAGCATCTCTCTGCATATACACAGATTCCGGATACTATTAATTACTATTAATTACTATTAATTACTATTGATACTATTAATTAAGAGAACACAGAAATCCTACTGAAGAAAAGTAATGAGATCGGTTTCCCCGAAATCACAAAGCTGGCCGCGTTGGTGCTTACCATCCCATGTTCCACAGACAGTGTCGAGGGGTGATTTCAGCGTTCTCTTTAACTTAGCTTTGATTTCGATTTAAAAGGAAGTGCTTTTTCCTAATCTCGACCTTGCAGGTTCTGACAACTGAATTAAGAGTAGTTATTGCTGCTGATTTCACATCATCACTGATGCAATGAAGGCAGATTGATTGACTGAACAACAACCAAGTAATCAAAAATATGATTTTATTACATTTTCGTATATGGGAAGGAAATGCTGACGAGTTGAAATTAAGATTTTGTCTCAAAACAAAAACAAGGTCTCTGCAAGATAGCATGAAGTATTTTTGTAACTTTATTTATTTACTTTCAAAATACGAGAAATGTTAGTCTGCTTTTTTTAATGTAAGGGCTCATGAAAATAGTAAGCAAACAGGACAATCTGTGCCTTCCACTTTAGAACATAACACCATAACATTATCTCCAGTAGGAGAGTTGTCACCAAATTGTAGGTACTGTTTGGGGCTGAGACATAATCAAAAGTTTCCATATTTTAATTCCAAGCAATAATTTCATCAGATTTTTTGCATCCTTTACCAATGAAATCTCATTGCTTCTTTGCCTCTTTAGTACACTATCTCTCATTCCGTCCTTTCGTTTCTTTTGAGTAATTTTTTAGTTGTCCTTGCCAAAGAAAAACATTCCTTTTCAAAAACCAGGAGAGGCTTAACTCCCCTTCGGCTGGCACTGCTCTTGCCTAACCATTCTTTAAAGTCATCTTTAAATATCTACCTTTTCCTGACTGCATCCAAATAATAGAAAATTCTACAGAAAAGTCCTAGTCACAAGGGTTCCCAAACACCTCTGAGGGGGGGGGGGTGTTCTGCAAGCAAATGAAGGTAGACCATGACCTCTTGGGTACCATATTATCCATATCCTTATGTATTTCTCATTTCTCTTCATATCTTCTTTATCCCTCAATGCTTGTTTATACTCCTCATTCCTCCCTTATGCCTCTTTATCAATTAATTAGTTTATTTTGTTGTTTACCCCTCTTTATCTACTTTTTTTTGCTTCATATTTGGTACACAGTTTATCTTTTTCTCTTTCTTATTGTTCTTTGTTTTTTCCTTAATCTACTTTATTTAAATCTTAGTTTGCTCCTCCTTGAATCCTCCCTATCTATTTCTCATCTCTCTTAATATCTTCCTCATCACTCTATACTTACATTTTTATACTCCCCATTCCTCCCTTACCCCTCTTTATTAATTATTTAATTTATTTTGTTGTTTATCCCTCTTTATGTACTTTTTTTTGCTTGATATTTGGTCCACAGTTTGTCTTTTTCTCTTTCTTATTGTTCTTTATTTTTTCCTTAATCTACTTTATTTATATCTTAATCCTCTTTGCTCCTCCTTGAATCCTCCTTATCTATTTCTCATTTCTCTTAATATCTTGCTCATCACTCTATACTTACTTTTATATACTCCTCATTCCTCCCTTATGCCTCTTTATCAATTACTTAGTTTTTTGTGTTGTTTATCCCTCTTTATGTACTTTTTTTTGCTTGATATTTGCTCCACAGTTTGTCTTTTTCCCTTTCTTATTATTCTTTTTTTTTCCTTACTCTACTTTATTTATATCCTAATCCTCTTTGCTCCTCTTTGAATCCTCCTTATCTACTTCTCATTTCTCCTAATATCTACTTCATCTCTCTATATTTACTTTTTTATACTCCTCATTCCTCCCTTATCCCTACGTCCGTTTTGGAATCTTCGCAAGCCTATGATGATTTAGTTACATCCCTTCAAAACGCCAAGACGTGGGCAAAAGTGGGCAGATGGACCGACTTTTTGGCTGGTCCCATATTTGATGCCGCAAATATTGCTTTTACTGGGTGGCAGCTCCATCAAGCTATCCAAGCAGGAGATGAACTCTCAATTGCCAGTGGTAGTCTAGGAATAATTAGTAGCGTGGTGGGAATTGGTTCCTTTATCATAGGCAGCTTGGCAACAGCTGGAAGCGTCCTAGCAGCAACAGCCGGCCCAATCGGGGCAATTATAGGCTGTGTTTTGACGCTGGCATCCTTAATAATTGACCTCATTAACCAGTATAACCCAACACAACAGATCAATCAACATTTAGAATTAGTAAAAAGTTTGACTACAGCTTCAAAAGACATGCTTAGTGGCGCCCATAAAGAAATGTTAAAGAAAGCAACTTCAAATGGAGTTAACGCTGGATTTTCGGCCCTCTTTGAAATTAATCAGGCAATGTTGGTGAAAGCAAGTATCAGTGATCCATGGGATACCATCATGGGATTTAACAACCTACAGCAAAACCAGCTAGAATTCAGTCCAGATATCGTCAGTGAAGACGGAGATTATTATGTGGTCGGAGAAATGCGGGTTTTTGATCAAAGTTTCTACCAGAATTGGCTTTTTAAACCTGAAGGTACGGAGGAAATTGGCTACAGCTATTATGGTAAGGACATATCAAGCATGGAAGTTGGTGGTTTAACAGTTCGATTGAATACTGATATGGTGACAAACAATGACACTGGGATGTGGTTTTGGTTGGGTGCAGAATTTGATGCCATATGCAATATACGAGCTGTATTAACAATTAAGTTATATAATTACTTACCGAAGCTCACCAATTCTGTTAGTATTGTCTCCATCTTTCCTTCCTTTAAACTAACTCAAACTGCGGTTCTAGTGTCGAAAGGCAAGACCTCTCGCCGGTGATCCAAAAGAATATTTTGTACTCAGGTGCAGAACTTGATGCCAGATACAATCTGCAAATAATATTTACACTCAAATTAGAGCTTGTTATATGATCACTAATCACTTGCAGAAGCAACCTAAATTCCATTGATGTACTCTTTATTTGTCTTGGTTTTTTCACCTTAGTAAAAAATTGTGGAGATCCAGGCACTCCAACAAATGGAGTTAGGTTTGGTAAGCTAACAACCTACAACTCAAAGTTCAAGTTTTATTGTAGCCCTGGCTACAGATTAATTGGATCCAGTGTACGAAGGTGTCAGGAAAACGGAACATGGAGTGGAGAAACATCTCATTGCCAACGTAAGTTAGTATGAAGATGGCAATGTAAAACTCTTAGATGTCTGCAATGGGTACTAGGGGGGGGTGGGGGGTGCGGGGCAAAGCGTCTTTCTATTTTTTATTTTTTCAAATCCAGATCTTTTTAGTAATAGAAAGTCTGTGTGTTCCTTTACAATCATCTCGTCTCAAATTTCGTAAGCTTATTGCTCAAAATAGCAGAAACATTGTGTACTTAAAAGCTTTTTTTCGTCTGACATTCCTCAGAGTACTAACGTCAGAATGACCGAAATAAAGTGTGTGAAAGAGTATACCCAACTGTATTTTTGAAAGAGCCAAAATTTAAAGTTTCAGGGACTCCACTTGTCATGATCGATGAGTAGCATGGTCATGCAGGGATGGTGGAACCTAAAGGCAAGCGGAATAAATCGCTAATTACTTTGCCAGTGTTTCCTCTTGGTGTTGCTAACGTTCTTCTTCACCCACACGATAATCAGTTATATACTTGGTATTTGGTCACTTAGCTGATGAACATTTACATTTTAAGTGGAAACACCTAAACGATGTAAAGAATAAAATTCTGGTCCCCCCTATTTGTTGAGTGTTTTCTGCAACTAAGATATTTTATTGAATTGTATGTTATGGTCCATGACTTGTTTATAGTAGTAAGAGGTAATAGTAACTCAAACATTTATGTGACTATCATAATATGCCAATACAACCATAAGCATTTTACATAAGGGTTGGTAAGTACTCTGTGCTTAATTGAAGGCATCAAATTGCATTTTTGTGTGGATGAGTTTTCGTTTTGATACCATTTTACTACGAACCTTTAATTTTTAGAAAGTTTAGGAAATAGCCCTTCACCTTTTCAATTGCCCGTTCCTCCTTTTATGGAGAAGGGCCTATTATATGATTTAAAAACTTTTATTCCAAATGATTGAACACCCACTCCCATTTACAGTACTATGCCTAAAATCATTCGATTAGCCAAGGGTCATCTTATTATGAAACCCTCATTTTACCAATTAAAAACACCTAATCATCACACTTATTCGCCTTTGCATTTAAGCACAGAAGAAGAGGCAGAGGAAAGTATCTTGAATTGGAGGTATGAAATATCGAAGACCTATGATCAACCCAGTTTAGCCTTAATTTTTCCGTCTCTTTGTTTGCTTTCGAGTTAACTAACCTTTTTTAATTGTACCCCACTTTCATACAAAGTATTTGAACGGTTGGTCGATTTAAATTCAAGTAGACATCACGGACAAAAGCCAGAGAATTTAATTTTGGCTTCAGTAACTAGTTCTTCTGATTTTCTTAAAGGAACCATTTTGGCAGACAGTTGGTAAACCACTGCATCTTCTCAATGTGATGTCTCTGATAATAACGGCCTTTCTGGAAAACCCTGAGCCTGTGCCTTTACACGAGAGGTAAGAGGTGCATATTGTAAAATGTGTAGATTAATTTACTCGAAATTTAGTAAGTATAATATTCTGTTGACTCTGCGATGAGGGATACGAAATGGTTATTATAAGTGTAGTTATTAAGATTTGAAGGATACTACAGGGGTCTGTTTTTGCCTTTTACTTCTCCGAAACCGATATTCCATTGTCAGTCAGATATATCTGGCTAAGTACATACCGTATTTCCTCTAATTATAGATCCCCTCTAATTATAGACCCCCTCCAGTTATAGACCCCCTCCAATTATAGACCCCCTTTTCGCATCATGCCCAGTAATTATAGACCCCCTCTAATCAAAGAGCCCCTTTTTGGTGCCTTCAATTAATTACAGACCCGTTCTATATCTATATGGAAGCGGTAGGTATGGATTTTGTCTTCTTGAGACAATCTTTCCACGAAAATCATTGTTGAGTCAATGTATAAATGTACTTGCGCAGTTGTTCTTGAAACTCTATATGCTCTTTTTTATGTTCTGGAAATTAAAGACCCCCTCTAATTATAGACCCCCCTTTTGGTGAATTTACTCAGTATTGTCTGCTTTATGTTGCAACAGGACCAGGCCATCATTTACATGGAACCTGAAAGATTGGTCATATCAAGATCGGCTGACGAATGTGTTGTTGCTCTTTGTGACCAATGGTAAGCAGAAATTTACATAAAACATGAGCAAGAGATATGCTGTAACCACGTTCATTGTTTTCAGACTGGAGATCTACCTTTGAATGGTAACTTGTGGACTTGGCTTCTCAGAGACTGGTATCAAGTAGGCTTCCTGCAGAAGGGAAGATTTATGTAAAAGTAGCCATTTTTAAAAATAGGGTCCATCCCCGCCGCAGATCTTGTCGGACAACCACTTTATATACACCTCGTTAAATATGATCTCTTACCTTACAAGGGATTGGGATGAAAGTGAGTGCATTTGAACACTGTTGCGGAGAGAGTTCTTGACACGCATTCACGTTTTCTCGTCTTCAAATTATTTGGGCTGCTTCACAAGTATTAATAATCAGTCGGCAAATTTTGATGTATCAGAAAGTTTAGAAACGATATTTAATCGATACAAATCAAATTAAGATTGTCTCTACCACCCAGATGCCTTAAAATTTCGTTTCCGTCAACTGTATAGTTTCTGTTAGTTTGTTTACTTCCTAAAAGTCGGCCATGAATAACATGTCGGATAAGTAACTTTTTCTGTGACAGCCCATTGATGTCGAGGCAATCAAGTATGATAATGGTGATATTGCTTCCTTTAGAACAGACTTATTGGTACATTATTGTCACCTTGTATTGCAAGGAATTGCGTATCCTGGCTAATTGCATGCTGGGAAAAGAACGTATGAAACCACACTTTACGGTGTCATTAAAATCACATGACGATGACCAAATATTAAAAGATTCGATAGGAAACCTTCGAAATGGGAAAGAAAAGGACAGTGTTGGATTGAGGACTTTAAATGATAATAAAAATAAGGAGGAATTCAATACATTTCAATTTTGGCGTACTCCAGTTAAGCTTGTCGATGGTTTAGACGCAGACGTATTTGAAGGATCTTTACTTCAAGTGTCTAATACCACCTCGATGCCGAGAAAGCAAGACGGTGCCAAAAACTCTCTATTTGCAGTTAGCGATTTTGAAAAATCAGAAGATGTGACTCTGTTCTCGCGATTGAGTCAGAGTTCACTTTCTGATCTCGACCTCGATGATGATATGGTAGACGCGAATACAGAGAACGGAAACCTTTCTTCTCAGGTACTGATATACTCTATTGCCTTTCTTTCCTTCCAATAATCTCTAAATTATAATTATTGAGCCATTTTGTGACGTGTAAAATTTGGCATTTGATTTTTATAGTCTATATTAATTTGCCATTTTCACCCATTTAATGTTGCTTTTTCTCGAATGATTTGGGACTCATTGTTGGGTTTATGAACAATTATTTTTTGATGTAATGAATGTGTTGGGTTTGTATAGGAAAGAGGTATCTATTGTAATTCTATACAAAAAGTAAAATAATCAGTGAAGGAAACTGTATTGTTGGAGGGTTGTTCTTACTTACACCGTTTACTAAGATGTCACTTTACTTCCGAAAGATGATGGGGCTCTTTTCTGTGGGTAAAAAAAATAACGCTGAGGAAAGAAAGTTGATAAAGTGTTAAAGAAGTCTACTCTATTCAAAGACTATAAGAAACAGAAGCAAAGTAGTATGATTAAGTTGAGGTTTATGCTTAAAGTTCTGCTAATTATCTAGAAATATAAAATACGGTTTTAAAGAACGATGTATTAATTTCCTATATTCTCCATATAAGATGTAAAAGCAAAATATATCATCAATAAGTGTCAAATATGTTTTAACTTTTTAAATAGGAGTTGATTGTAGAGCAATTTACCACGGCCAAGAATTTTAGAGCTGTGCTTGTTTAACGGCAAGCTAGCTGGGTATTCTCATTGAGATTATTTGTGGACTGATTGTGAAGTTAATGTTGGAATAGAATGTCAAAGAAATCGCATTGTGTGTATATCTCAATGCTTCTCTTAATCTTAAGTTCATATCTTATTTGTTTTTGTGATTTCAAAAGGCTGCGTGCCATCGTTTTGTCTCAGATCTGATGCTATTTCATGCCCACTAGTATAGACCACTTATTACTGGATATAACCCTTATTCATAGTCATCAAATTCCAAACTAAACGTTTCTGAGTGATACCATGAAGGCCAAAGTGTATGTAGGGGTGTGATGTCCAGAGTAGGAATTTTCTGCGCGTATCAAGTGAATGATGAAGTTGTTTTTACTGCCAGTCGCAGCCCTCCTATATTTAAGCACAAATACAGGAGCATTCGGACGGCGGTGTCGATATGGCATCGCTAGTCGTGTAATGATGAACGAACGTGTGGAAAATGGTGTCCGGGCACTTCCCATCCCGGACATTTCCCATCCCGGACACTTCCCATCACAACTGCTACCATCAGAACAATTTTCATAACAAAGAGATTAAATAACATGATTTTCAAACCCAGATATGGGCAGCACACCCATGATAAATGCCCACCATCCGCTACTGCTTAATATGCTTAAAATACAATGTCAGAGACAGTTTTTGTTGTCTGAAAATGTACCCAACTTATTATAACATTTTTTTGTAAAAGCACGACCTTATGAGTAATGTTGTCAAGAATTGGTTGGCAAGAAATTATTGTAATTGATTAGTTGCAATACTTTCGAATTGAAATATAGAACTTTTTATTCTTTGCGTATATTTGCTAACTATCAGTTGGCACTTTCAGGCAATACTAAACAACGTTAGCGTGTAAAAACGGCATTGCTAGCCAAAAGTGCATTCTTTCGTACATTGGTCAGACAGGGCGTTATTTTATCAGAAGGTTTTTAGAACATATGAGGAGACCCAAAGCCAGACAAGACGGACTTTAAAATCCTATGGAGAGATTTATCGGGAAACAAGTATGCCAGGGGCTTGAAAGAGAGCGATTTTGCTGATAGGGAGTCTCTCAGTGCTTTGTAACGAGAAAGAAAGCCAGGAATTACCACAATTTAAATAATTCCTTGCATTTTCGTCACTTCTCTATAAAAGCAGTATTTCTGGATAAATTCGGATTTTATGCTTCACCGTTTTTCACTATTGCCTGACAATACCAATAGATAGTTAGCAAATAAACGCAAATAACCTAAAGTTGTAAATTTATTGATTCTCTTCTAATATTGTATTATCAAAATTATTATTATTATTATCATGTTTCAAAGCTTTTGCACAGGCTGATGGTATTGCCGATTATTTGCCTCTTGGGCGAGCGTCAACTCCTGATTAATCATACTTGTTTACGTCTCTTGTCTAACGTGTTTATTTATCAGTTGTTTACTTTTTGGTATTGAGATGATAAAAGATATACTAAGATAGGACAAAGTATAACTGAACTCCAAGCGAGCTGGGCAGGAGAATGTACTGAATCATCAATGTTTTGGACCATAATTTATTTCCTCGTTGTTTCATTGCCTATCTGCCGATCTCCAGCAGTTTCTCATTGCAACCGTTCTTTCAAAGTTGATAAAAGATTTGATGAAAGGAAACGGCTAAACAGTAATTTCCCATGGAATGATGAGTATGATATAGGATAGACAATGAATATAGTAAGAACTATGTGTAAACATAGGCATCGATTTCCCTTGTTTATTCAGCGCGATTTATTTCTTTCTGCAAAGATACTTCCCCGTAGAATTCCTTAGTTATGTTTGTACTGCAGACTAGTTTATCTAGAATTTGAAAGAAAGGGGCCGGTTGAGAAGAATGGATGGAAGTAATAAAGAAGGCGTTTCCACTGCCAAGTGTTAAAAGTGAACTTCGCCGGAAGGATGTATGTGAGAAACGAAAGAAACGCCTATTGACCTGGAATCTTCGTGCTTGAAAAGTTTGTCTGTAAGTCGTCAATTTGTTATCTTTTATAATATAATCAGCGTGGCCGAGTGGTTAGAGGAGCTTCCTCGTTATCCAAGCGTTGTGAGACTGGATAGGTTCGAGCCCCGGTTGTACTGTACTAACCAAGAGCATGGAATGAGCTCTGATGCGCTTCACCGTACCAAGGTATGATGGTGGGACGTGGCTATGATACAAAAACCGGGAAGCATGAAGAGTCCAGAAAAAGCCAAGTCAGCATTTGTTACAAGCAACGTGTTAAGCATCGTGATTAAGCTAAGTCTTGCGTTTTTATCAGTTTCAATATTAGGAGCAAAAGTACAGCAATCGATCACAAGCAACCTATTTACAAATTACTACGTCTCGTTATGTACTAATGCTATCCTACTCCTTTGTGCTTATTTATATTTACCGATGGGAATGTTTGTCGTTAATGAGATGATGGATTTATACGTTCTTCCCCATTTTCCACTTTTTACGAACAGCGGTATCAGATTTCGAATTTGGCAGCTTCTGTCACGTCTGTTGATTGTACTATCGGTACTGTTCCTGGCAGTTTCCATCCCACAGTTTGGTCTTGTTATAAGCGCCGTCGGTAATGTCAGAGGTACTATTGTAGCACTGGTGCTACCATTGTACTGTCATCTGAAGCTTAAGTGGAAGACTATCAACTTGCGGACAAAAGTCTTGGAGATTGGCGTTATAGTCATCACATCTTTTATGAGTGTCGGAGGCACGTATTATGCGGTAAAGGAAATAATTCACGGTTTGTGACACAGCAGCTGGCTGGAGCACTCGGGAACCTGGCTCCCTTTTATAAAGATTTGGCCCGCCCCTGTTCAAATATTACCAAATAACTTTTTCGATTTTATTATCATTATTTTCAATGTGTAAGTTATGGTAAACCAATCTTTCAATACCAATATCAATGTTCTCATACGTGGTCCACAATAAAAGCAATTGATAAACTGCAATTTTAATGAACTAGTTAATTGCCGCCTCGCCCCTGTTATTGCATTGCCCTTAACCAGCGCCCCCTTAGACAATTGAAACGAGTTGCTTTGAAGCTAATCACGTTGTAGCGAGATATTAAAATGTCTTGCAAGAGGTATTCGTTTCCTTGTAGCGAGTTCTGCCCATGACCAGAAACAGAGAACTCGCTAGAACAAAGCCAACTCTATGAACATTCTTACAAACTGTAAACCTTTTCAGCTTGCAAGTTTCACAAATGTTCACCTGACAAACAATTAGTTAATTTACACTCCGTTACCAGCTTTATTTTATAGCATGTAAATATCTTTTACAATGTTCAATTTCAATTAAAGTAGCCAAATCTATTCTGATTTACAAAACGAATTCGTCCCATCGCTTTATAAAAACCTATCGTGACAGTTGCAAATCCATTGTCACCTTATAAACAGTTATTGTAGCAATCCACTTGATATTTTTGCTCTTAATTGTACAGCAGTGTCCTGACACTGTATACACTCATCTTTTGATGGGTGTTTATGTTAGAACTCGTTATAAAACAGCTCTCTATTAAAGGGGACAGGTGATATTTTGTCTTCAATTTTCTATACAGATTAAATTTGTTTCAAAACTAACAACTTTTCCTCTCCCTTGTTTTAACTTCCACTCATGGTCATTACAAGATGGACAGACCAGACAATGGCAATGACATTGGCCATAACTTAGTTCAATACTGTGTTTCAAGTGCACAATTCATCAGCAAAATACAGAACATCGGCAAACCCAACAGGCGTCGATTGTTGCTTCAGCGTCAGTCGTACTTCCATGTCTCCATGCTCAGTCCATTAATCCCATGTAAGACTGACATCTTCCAACCAACTTTGTAATTTTATTTTGTTTTAGATATAAATCGAGTTGTAATGGGCTAAACTATGATAAAATTCTTTAGTCGTTCAATTCAGATCAAGTTGTGTTGATTTTGAGTATCACGGTGCTGACGTTGTTGGGTTTTTTAAAAATGTTTTTAGTCGTTCCTCGCATGTGAATCCATGATTAGCTTGTAGTTAGGAAACCCATGAGTAAATGTAAGGAGTTGTCCTTATAGCAGAAAGTAGTGTTTTACCACCCTGGACTAGTGGTTTCCACCATTGTTTTGTCCCGCAAATTTACTAGAAGTTCAAAGTACCCTGGCATCTCTTAAGCATAAGGTAATAATTTATTAAAAGTTTAATTTATATAATCAATTAATATAGAAATAGAAGTGAAAAGAATAAATGCTAGAACAATGTAAGCTTCATAAGCTCTACAAATCTTTAAATTTTCATCTATGCATGACATTTTCTTTAAAATAATAATCACTAGTTTTTAAATTTTCAGCAGCAAATTTACATCTAATCTTTCTTCCTTAAACGTGTCTCAAAGCGTTGCTCTGTTTTGATAACAGCAATAAGCGTGCCTTTTAGTACACTCAAGCGATTTCGATATCTTGTATTGATTGACAGCAGAGTGCTAGAGCTAGAAGTGCATGGCTATCTCGCACCCTCTGGAATGCCATTTGGCACCCCAAATAGATGGCAGCAAACCTGGCTGAGACTTCCTGCCCTTGTCCGTTCCTAAGAACTTCTAGTTGTCCTATTTTTGTCTTCCGTATTTCAATATTGTATTCCAAATGCTTTAAGACGGGTCTGACGGGCGAGTGATTACGATAACTGAACTATTTCGTTGATGCCTACTACATACCAAGTCTGTGATCCCACATAATTCGACTTAGCAGAAGAAGTATAAAAGGTAAGGTCTTTTCTGCCCACGTAATGGCTCCATAAAATTCCACCCTGTCATTCGTTGGTCTGTTGGATGGACTTTGAGACTGCCCTTCCTCTAGGTCAACCACAGTGTGCCGTGAGGTCGAGTTTAAGTTTTCGGGCCGGTTTCGCGACGAATTTCTGGCAGTTAAACCATTACCAGTGTCCATGTCAACTCCTGACACATTCGAAGATGTTGCACTTGAACCAAACGATGGTACAATTCCGCGGATAACCCTCATGGGAGAAAGTAAAGGAATTCCCGAATTGCCAGTGTTTGTGTAAGACCACGACGCTGAACGCGAGTGTGACCTTGGATGATTAAAAGGACGTGTTGTGCCTTCGTTTGTAGACATTGTGAAGTCGATAAAAAGTGAATTAGTTCCGGATAACAATAATCACAATCTCCATCTCCTGTGTCATAAAATGATGAAAATAATATTGTTGGCAAATTCACTTGCATCATTACAAAAGCCTCTCTTTCGTTATGAGGATACTAAAATCCTCTCAAAAATAATTGATGATCCCTCTGCTTCCATGTTCCGCTCTAAATCGGGGCACATAGTAGCAGTGTGCAGACCATAGAAATGAAAGCCTCGATTTCTATGGTGCAGACATTTAAGTTAGGCCCATAGCCAAGGGGTACATAAGGGAATGGGTGTAGCATCTGTTCTCATCGATGACAGATTCTTTTCATGATCCGTGAGAAGCGATACTACTGGCCAGATTATTCCAACTTCTCCACGTATGGATAACTTTACCATGTCCCTAATTCCATGTCTCGTATGCAAATTACTCTTAAATAAAAACCTAGGACGTTCCTTTTAGTACTTACTGTCTCTTTTCCTCTATGCGTTGTAGGAGATTGCGTTTCCCGCAGTAACAATTTGTAACCAGAACATGTTCCGAGTTTCACGCCTGACCAAAGAAGATCACGA
This sequence comes from Alatinidae sp. Z8VKAUB7J3, assembly GCA_010016025.2. Taxonomy (NCBI): domain Eukaryota; kingdom Metazoa; phylum Cnidaria; class Cubozoa; order Carybdeida; family Alatinidae; species Alatinidae sp. Z8VKAUB7J3. The sequence goes on from JAAAKM020073195.1 coordinate 214,125,132, forward strand.
TAGACTAAAACCGAGTTCAGCAAACATCAGTTCCACCATGTTATCAAAAATGCAGAAAAAGTTTGAAGATGAAATGAAACGACAAGGACACGAAGGAACAGGACATGACATGAGTGGAAGTGGTGGAACCAGTGGAAGTGGCGGAACCGGCGGAAGTGGCGCAACTGGTGTAACTTCTAGCAATACGGACACATCAGTCACCGTGGATAACAGTCATCTCATGAGAATGAACATTTTGGAGAGTGTCAATCTGATGGGCGAATACGAGAAACGGGGAAAGGGACATTCTTTTAACAATCTCATAAGATATTGTCGGTGGGACGGAATAGCGTGCCATACAGGGTATTGATTTTTATTTACTTACAATAGCTCTGCAAGTGGTGTCACTTCATGTTTTCTATCTTCCATCTTCTTTGGGCACAGCCCAGACGGCTTTGGTAGATGTCAACCTTGTTTGCTCTTCTGTGCTGCTTTCTTGTTTCTGTGAGTAGCTGACTTACAATTGGCGAAGGCTCGACCCAACCACTCGCTGCTAACATTACAGAGAGCATATAAATTACTAAAGATTTTAACAAACAGGCAATGCCTGGTGCCCAGTCGTACAAGGTTCGATCCCCAGTGATGAAAAATTTTCTATTTCTCTAGTAGTCTTTTCGATTATGCGTTTCTTTATCTATTTACAAAGTACTTTGAAATGTTTTACGCTAAAGTATTGCCATACTTATCGACTATATTTGATAATCTTTGGGGGAACGATCGGCCTAAATACCTCTTTGTAGCCTGCTGTAGCAGATGTCGGCAAATGCCATGTTGAGGCTTGGTCACAACCAATACGAGTAATAGCTTTAAACACGTTAAGACTAAAAATGGATAGCTATGCACGTGTTCCGTATTTGTAGCTAAAAGGCGCCGTAATTCCTAGTTTCAAACAATAACAAAACATCAAGTAAACTGTACCCAATATCATGAGAAGATCGCAGTTAAATATCGTGTGAAGTTTATGAATACTTAATTTAATAGAGAAATACTATTACTCAAACTAGAAGATTAGTCTTTTAAAATACGGTATAGAGCATGTTTGACACCTGCTTGTTTGTTCCCTTTCCTGGTGTTTGCTGCTCCTTGCTCCTCTTTCACAAACTTTTGCCGTTCCCTGCCGTTCCTTGCCGTTTCCTGCCGTTCCCTGCCGTTTCCTGATGTTCTTCGCTGTTCTCTGCTCATCTTGCATATAGTTTAATATGAAGAGTTGTTATTATCAAAGATATTAAAATTATGATTAAAAAAGAACGTCTTGCTGGACAATAAAGCGAAATTGCTGACCACTTGTTGTGCTTATTCATGCATGTTTCTAGCTCTAGTTACTTGTCTGAAGCTAATTACATGGGATCTCCCACGAGAACTATATATCTTTGTAAAAATTCATTGTACTTTAAGATTATATAGTATTCGTTTTGTTTTCCGCAGTTCCTTGAGAGGAGCAAAGAAACTCATGCCCTTGGACGCCCAGGACGTCCAGAGGAGGTTGCAAGTACTATCGCACACCTTGCGTCGGACGATGCTTCCTTTATTACAGGAGCTTCGATTCCCATAGACGGAGGACGACATGCAATGTGTCCACGTTGATGCCTTCCGGAGAACCCTTGAGATTTCGAACCGTATGCGCAGTTACAGTGACATTGCGCATAATTGTATGATTCCGTCATGAATCTGCAGCCTAGATGAAAAGTGTGGTGTAGATGATCATTGCTATATAAGAAGAATTCTTTTGCCTTCAGCTAAATATTTCTTTGTGTCATATCTTGAATATGTCTTTCTAGTAAGTGTTTCAAATTCCTTTCGTTTAACGCTTTTGTTTCTCTTATAAAAAAGTCATCGTATTGTTTGTTTCCGTTTTCATGCTTCCTGTTTTGAAACCCAAATGTTTCATCGTGGTACCTTCTTTTGTTACGGTGCCAAAAAGGTAAAACACCAATGTTGGAAATAGCATTAACTTTACTTTACTGTTGAACTTGCCAATTTTTTCGAAAGATGTATATCCTGTAGTTTCGATGAAAACAACTCTTTCAAAACTTTCAAAAGTTTTCAAAACTTTTCGTAAAAACGACCAAAATTTATGAAGTTAACGGGGAGTCTTATCGTATATATCGATTTATGTTTTAATATATTTACATATTTGTTTTGAGACGCTGTATTGGATAGTGGGTGTCCATCACATCATTTCCCAGCTTTGGACCCTGATTTTACTTACCTCTGAATGTAACAGTAATGAACTGCATAGCAATGTTTTCGTTAACGTCAAGGATGACCCCGTCGTATCTTTTCAAGGCGATTACTTTGGTGTTTGTGCAACAGGAAATGCAATTCCTATCGTATTATGAGTAGCTTATTGGAACACCTGTCTGTATTATTAGGTAAAATCACGAAGTAGGGTATTTTTGACTCATAAAAACGAATTATCAGGGGAAAACTGCGTTGCAACAGCTGTAGCAGAATCTCAGGAAAGATTAGCGCAGTCTTTTCAGCACTATAGTAGCGTATTCTCTGCTTCGGAATGATTTCTAGACACTAAGATGTATAATAAGCGTGGAAAATCCAGCTTAGGTTATAACGATACACGTTCTGGTATAGTTTTTGTGATGGATGTAACAACATTAGCAGTAATCATTGAACGTTTATGGCTTTTTTGTTTGATTGTGTACGTTGTTAAGACAGAAATGGACTAGACTTTCCATCAGCTGCATGGGTGTAAGAAATTTTGGATAGAGCTTGAGCGAGGTTGGCCGTACGGTGACCATTCATCATCATTCCATAGAGTAAGAAAGTGGCCCGTAACAATATGATGTGATATGGTATGATATGATATGATGTGATGTGATATAAGGTAGTGTGATGTGAAATGAAATGATGCAATGTGATGTGATATAAAGTGATGTGATGTAAAATGATGACGTGATATGATGTGATATGATGTGATATGATGTGATCTGATGTGAAAGAAGGTGATTTGATGTGAAATGAAATGATATAATACGATGTGATATAAGGTGATGTGATGTGAAATGATATGTTGTCAATAAACGTAGGGCATGCTTCATCAATAAACGTAGGGCATGCTTCATCAATAAACGTAGGGCATGCTTCATCAATAAACGTAGGGCATGCTTCATCAATAGACGTAGGGCATGCTTCATCAATAAACGTAGGGCATGTTTCATCAGTAAACGTAGGGCATGTTTCATCAATAAACGTAGGGCATGCTTCACCAATAAACGTAGGGCATGCTTTATCAATAAACGTAGGGCATGCTTCACCAATAAACATAATTTTTGTGTAAGCCCTTCTGGAAAATCGGTGAACCCTTTTAAGGTTGGTGTGGCATTTGTCGATATATCTCTTTATTTTAGAATCATTTTAGAAGCATTTTGAGGGCCCCAACATGAAGGGACAAGACATGAACAGATTTAGGTGTGCAGATTTGATATCTTGGAAAAGATATATGGAGCAGGGTATTCAACAAGTTTGAGACATGCTCTGACACATTTCCAAGCTAGAGGACAGACGACCATGAACTAGGGGACGCTATTTTACCTTGAAGTCTACTTCTCGAGGATGCTAAGCTTACCAAGCATCCCCCTGGCTACGTCACTAAACAAAAGACGTAAGACGTTTTCTACAAAATTGTATAAACAAAGCCTCGTTTGCTAGGGAATAATGATGTATCTGTTAATTGCTTACTATCTTTCTTACAAAGAATCTTAACTCATTTCGACAGCAGATGTTTCTTGCAAAGTTCTAAAAATCGAAGATCTAGCTTGTATTTTCCTGCTGAAACTCTAAGCGTTGAAAATTTCGAAAGCTTACCGTTAAACGCTACCCTGTTGTAGCGTTTAACACCAGTCGTCTTATGGTATAAAAGTATAAAGTTTGTACCCTTATATTATATTCTGTTTCCCCTCCATTTTGTTCCAGGCTGTATCCAGTTAAACTAAAAAGAGCACCACTGCTAACACTGCTATTATATCAACGCTATGCACTATTTGATAAGACATCTTTTGCTGGCTTGCAAAATAAGATTATGCGCGTTTCATCGGCTACGTAAAAAATAAAAGCGCCTAAATTATTTGCAAACCTTTTACGCGCACTTTGTGTCGTTTTGCTTTTGTATTAACGGCAATGAGTTTTGAATCTGCATTATATATTTTGCTTTAAACAGATAGGATTTTTCAAATCACCATCTCCCCATGAAAAGATATAAATTTCAAAATGGGAAGAACTTTTACACGACATTAACACTTTGAGCACTGGCTGGCAACAAAATAATGAAAGAAAAAGGCGCACAGAGAGCACACAGTGGCGTACACATTATTTTCATAAGGGGCGAGAGCATGTCACAGCTTCAAATCCATTTTCTGCATTGGATAGGGTAGAAATATGCTTGCTTTCATTCATCCCAATGCGCGATTAAAGTAAAATTGCCCATCTGCTTATACCTGTTAATGTCTCTTTGTCGGTCAAACTTTTTAAAGGTTGGGAGGCACCATGGACCCACTTATGTACGCCAATGTAAAGAAAACATAGTAGCTTTAAACAAAAATAGGAAATCAATCTGAATAGTAACAAAGCATAAACGCGAAACGTCATATCTTCCTAATACCTATAAGGCGCAAGGAGTTTGTCTGTTCAACACAACTATCTCCCACTCTGGGAGAATAATGATCAATAAGACATAATCGAGTCGCACCATGACATGCAATTCATTCTAGTACAAGTCCATGTTGCTAAGGACAGAGCATATCTGCCTTGGTCTTGAATCTGTTTTGCACCAACATAATGAGATGGAAAATTTTTAGTTTAATCAAACTTGTATTCTCAAAGAAGCTCGGCAGATTCTGTTATATCTATCAATAATTACGACTAGGGTTTTCAATTGCATATTTATTATTGTCATGCAAATGCGATTTGGTCTAATCTCTTCCTAGGTAATAACTTTAAACTTGTATAGATCTTTTAACCTCCTTTTGAATGCACTGTACTGATTATCCCGTTCCTAAAATGTAATCTAGGCCGCTTCTGTCTAACAACCGCCTGAGGTTTGCTTATGTATAAATTCAGCGAATTCTTCCTTTCAGTTTCAAACCAACCATGTAGAAGTAATTGCACCTTGTCGTAGTGCTTAATCTACAGCGTCTCATGAATTATTTCAGATCAAACCAAACAACAAAAACATGGAGGATATAAGTAACATATACCAAAAATAATGCAGCAGATTCGATACGTTCAAGCATGTTCCATAAAGAATTTTTTGAGAATATCGGTAATCAATTTTCTAGTTGAATTTTTTTTTTCACGTCATAGATTTTCGTGTGATTTGTTACCTAATTAGTGTAGAAAGTTGATAAATAACCTTTTTCAATGCAATCCGCTAGCCTTTTTTAGTATGTCTCCAGATCCCTACGCTCCTCTATAAAACGTAAGCATCTTAATAAAAAGGTGTTTTTGAAATTGGCCTATCAATATGCTTCTAAACCTGAAGTTGGCACGTCGCAAATGCCACGCGAATCTGTGCTTTCAGACTGAAGTGGCAAATGCCACGTCACATGTTTGGAAAATACCTGCTGAGTAGAAAGATGTATTCCTCTGACAAAGACAATGTTTTTGCCCTTATAGTCTGATAGTTGGTAGGAGAAAACGTAAAAGGAGATGGTGGGTACATCTCGTATCAGCCATGGAATATCGACTTGCACAGCGCTTTTATAGTCTGGAGGGGCCTTAAACTAAACCCAAAAGATATCCTTCGTGTTTTTAGCGGCCATTGTAAAGCCTTACTTACAGAGATAGGCTAATACCGCGGATGCATGAGGGTTAAAGAACGACCAGTACTCTTTCTAAGGTAATACGTTGTTGTACTACATAGATTCTTTAAGTAGAAAAGACATATTATAACCTACGTCTGGTCGGAACTCGCTATGTCATTGCATCATTTTGCAGTTGTTTATCGTAGAGTGGCCGAGACCATTTGAACGGCGAGTGATGTTTCGTGAGCATACCTAAATTGAATTTAACTGAGTGTTCATCGAGGAAAGGGATAAAACTGTTCTGTATTCGTTTCTCTAATTAGAGAACTTTAGCCTGAGTAGATAACCTACGGCCTAACCAAACAGACTGGACTTGCCCATGTTTCTGTAAAAGTGTTGACAGTTGAGTACCCTTCTAAACAAAGAGAATCAGATAAAAGATGAGGAAGGTGCATCTTTATCGGTAATTACTTTACCATCAATAAAATGCCTTATGGCCCTATCAATTAATTGATGTGGGTATTTTAAATCTTGAAATACTATCTTAAGACGTTCGCATTCTTCTCCTGGCTCACCTTTGGCGACGGGCCTGAACGGGGATAGCGTACTTAGGCCTCTCATTTGGTAAAGTTGTAGTTTAGTAGCACGTTCTGCTTTGTACAAGGAAACAATTTTGGTTCTTACGATATTTTTTCTCTCGATTTGCAATCTTGACAATCTACTTTTGTTGAGAGGTATTGCTTTTTAACTTTGCAAGCTTTTTTAAAACTTTATGTGTTTTCTTCCTGTATTATTCAAGAAGTTTAAATGTAGAAGAGAAGCAAAAGGCGCTGTTTATGAAGACCAAAATAAGATATGAATTTACATTATGAAAGAGACAGAGAATTAAAAGGAGGCTTAAAATACTCTGAATATGTATTTTGGTAAGCAGCGGTTGTGCTTTTGATTTGTAAGGGAGTTGGTTACGAAGAGGGACCAAATAGATTTGATTGTAACAGTTTAGCGGGCATGTTTCTGTCAAAGGAGCGACTATAATCAGCATACGTATTTCTATGCAACATAAACTACACAATAGTCTCCTGTCAGATATGAAAACAAGTACAAGCTGAGAAACAAGTAAGTTGAACAACGTATTGTGCTGTACCATTCACTGTACTACTATATTCATTACCTCTGCGATTTGTAAAATTATCACCAATTTCAATTTCTCCGTTGGGCCTTGAACCTCTCCCTCATCCTATGAAGCAGCACTCAATATTAAAGACAAGTCAAGGGCGTTAAGTTTTCTTAAACACGATCTGAGAGGAAAGGACAAGAAAGCTTGCGTATTAACCCCCCAGAAAGAGATATGTTTATGCTTTAAATCATTCGTTTAGCTTTGAATTACTCACTCACTCACTCACTCACTCACTCACTCACTCACTCACTCACTCACTCACTCACTCACTCACTCACTCATTTTCTGACTCATTTACCCATCTATAGATGCACATATACACTCACTCACTCACTCACACACTCACTCACTCACACACTCATTCACTCATTCAATACCTCACTCATCCACTCGCCATGCCTCATTTACTCACCTATTAGTGCACTCATTTGTTTGTTCGTTTGTTCATTCATTCGTTCGTTCGTTCATTTGTTCACTCATTCATTCAGCCGGTCAGTCAGTCAATCAGTCAGTCAGTCAATCAGTCAGTCAGTCAGTCAGTCAGTCAGTCAGTCAGTCAGTCAGTTAGTCAGTCAGGCTGTCAGTCAGTCAGTCCGTCAGTCCATCAGTCGATTGGTCAGTCAGTCTGGCGGTCAGTCAGTCAGTCAGACAGTCAGTCAATTTCTCATTTTCAGTCTAATAGTTTGAAAGATATGCTACGTATTACAGTGTTTACACTTGAATAGTGTTTATATTACTAAAAGGCCCTTTGTCTTTTTTTAAGGAACGTTTGCAATTGTTTGCCTCATGGTGGGTGAAGTTATAGATAACAAATATGATGAAGTATCATTAGGATCACAAGCAATAGTAAATGGATCAACGTCAGTGAATGGGTCCACAAGTGGGAAGCTTCCAGATCCCAATTTAGATAGACGAGTACACGTTGCAATAGCTTTATCATTTGCTGTTGGAATTATTCAGGTATTTATCACATTTAAGTTTAGCATGCTTTGGCACATTGCAAATAGAGCTATCTATGGAGCTGATTTATTCCCCTGTAGGTGTTATCTCGCTGTTGTACAGAACTGTTTGTGCTCTGTATTGTCGAATTTATTTCTATGGATACGTTCGCTTGGCATATTGTCGGAATTAGAACAAGTACCTACAGATTACTGTTTCAACTGCATATATTAAAGAGATATTTGGGATACTGGCATAAATTTGCACGACTCTTTCTCTTTCCCTTCCTAAAGTCTATGCACATTTTCTCTCAAGGTTTCATTTAAGATTTTTTGTTCTGCTACAACATTTTGTAGGAGAAAATGTTTTGCTCAATCTTGCACATTAACGTATAATACTTTAGTTTGTAACTTTTTCTTGAGCTCTTTAAAATTCAATTTGGGCATCTTAATCTGGGGATCTACTCCCGCTATTTAATTTTATCATTAGCTCCCAATCATCCACTGGTGGGCTGGACATCCAGCTCAACGCAATTAGAGACCAGTCTTTCTGAGCAATGTGACTTGACCAAGGGAGAGCTGCCATCCGGCCCGTCATCAATCCAAACCCCCCAAAAAGGAAAAAAGGGAAATAACTCTTGGAAAACAGAAAGTGAAAATTTAGCTTTTTTGAAATTTAATTCCTAGTTTTCCAATGTTAAGATTACATTTATTTTCATTTGTAAAACACCCTTGCCATTATAGCCAATTTTGCCATTTGGAAAATTAAATCCTCGCTAAAGTTAAGCAAAATCAGGCATTTCAAATGGTAGCATAAATGTAAAGTAAGTAGTCCCGAGAAGCCCCCTTGTAACAATGACAACAATGTTTTCATTTAAAAAGATCTTACTACTACAAAGGTTTGTTTACTCTGAGTAATAGACCATTCTACACAACACTCCGTATTTCCTGACTACCAGAAATGTTGTCAACATTTCAACAATAATGTTATGGACCAAAGGAATTCCACAGGAAAATAACTCTTTAGGAGGTATCACGCTAACGTTTACTACTCTTATAAGCATAACAAATATTTTATCAGAGTCTCTTTCAATAAATGTAGCAGCAGACAGGCACATGGATCATGATTGAAATAAATTGGATAAGTATTCTGGCCAACTAGCTTCACGATTGGCGGGCTCAAAGATTCAAATACCTGCTCCCAAGACTTCTCCTCTTATCTCTTTATACTAAACTGATTCAACATTTTGGGGACTCATAATGACATCCCTACCAGGAGTGCGTTGAGAAGAGCAGACCGGGGGTGTGACCATTGAGTGTGTTACTTCACGGCGGAACAGTAGGCCTACCTGTAGGCATAGCCGCAACGAACGAAAAGTATTGAGGGGGCTGTGGATGATTTTCCCTTAAAATTACTCCTTTGCCCGAAAATTATTGGGACATGAATCGACTGAAAGAACTTCAGCTCGGCAAGAATGCCTAGGCTAAATCAGAGGGCTGGTAAGACTTAAAATTATTTCATTTTTATCCCTTATTAAGGAATTATAAAAGGGCCCGAAAAAATATACAGTGGACTCTCTCTATCTCGACTACCCTCTATCTCGAACTTCTCTCTATCTCGAACAAATAGCTTGGTCCCGTGGACATTTACGTACCCCGGTAGCTATTTTTATCTCTTTATCTCGAACTTCTCTATCTCGAATTTTTCTCTATTTCGAACAAAAATCTTGGTCTCTTTAGCAGCCCTCCAACCACCAAAATATGACACTTCATTATTCCTTTGGGAGGTCTCACTTTATTCATGGGCTGGAATTTGAACCATTAATTGAAGATCAATAACTATGAGGCCAGTAACACCTGTGAGAACCTCACTAAAAAAACTGCTAAAATCCTCTCTTGTAGCTGTAGCAGTTTGTGAAATAATAAATTTTGATTAGGATCATGATGATGATGATGATCAGGAGGACGTATTTAAATTAAATTTTATCTATTCAATCATAAAGTTTAATCCTGGCTGATCCATCATAGACTTAACTAGCAAGTTATCTAAGAACAGTCACGATTCATGTTAGCAATTTGTCAATCAAAGACACCTGATGAGCAGTGGGCCCGACATTATAACTACCCTAAATAAACAGAAAAACCACCAAACAGGCTAACTAATAAACAAAGGGTAGCTGGGGCGTCCAACGATGACGCCCCTCAATTTAGGTACCGGGCAGAGGTACAACCTCAACCACCCAGTAGGATCGTCTCTCATGTGATCACAGACCATGGAAAGAACCTGCCATTAACGTGTCGTCAATGAGAACAGATACAACACATCATCCTATAGCAGCCAAATGACCGAGAAACGATTAATGATTAGCTCTACTCATGCCATCATATCAATTTCATGCACGACTTTCCCGGGAATGGCCTAGATTAATTCCTGATGTTTCATACCAGCCCCCCTGATAAGAAGCCTAGAGAGTAATTCCCACTTAAGATAGACACTTATCTTTTAATTTAATAGCCAACAAAGCAAGCAAATACTAGTGAAAAGTATTGGTGGCGAGCGATTTCTGAACTTTTTCTCTTTCTCTCAAAGTTTTGGAAATTTGTAAGTTTGTTTCAAAACAAACAGTGAGCTCTAGAATAGTTACTATGCTAGTTAAAGGTCGCTTATACTGGTTAGTTTAAAGCAACGGAAATTTTTGTTAAGCGGCAGATAAGTAATGTTACCGGACCGGTTCATTTTTTAGATAATTTTTTTAATAATAATAATAGTAATAATAAAAGTAATGATTACACTAATAATAATAATGACAGTAATAATAATGAAAGAATGCTGGTCTGGCGAATCCGTTTCAAGTCACCCTATTCACATTGACTCTTATAGGAATGACATTGTCCTCGACCAATACTTTCGTTATACTACTTTGTTAAACAAAACAGACCAAATAATAATGAAATCGACAATGATTATAATAATGATAGCAATAATAAAAATTTAAGCACACTGCTTAAGTTGGTAATAGTATTGAACTAAAATTGTAAAGTCTGTATAACGCCTTATGAAAAATAATCACGGAGGGTCTTATCCTAAAATCAGCTTGCAGTTAATATCAGGCTTACAACTTCTCCCTTGATGAAAGTCATATATTGGCATCGACTTTTGAATATTACTTCATTCACCGACGATAAAGTATTGGCCTTGTACTGTTAGTTGCTGAAAACCTGCGAGAGACTTCGTGCAGTGCATTTTTTTGCAAAGCTCGATCCATCTTCTTTTCCAATATTTCGAATCTTGCCTCGAGCTTTACTTGATTTTCCTCTGTCACTGCTATATGCTGCTGGAGCCTATAGTAATAAAACCATAGCAATACTATGTAAAAGCTTGCCAAATTGTTTCGGCGATCGCCCCATTCATCTTCATGGTGGCATAAGCCATTGTTGGAGTAGCCAGCGTGAGATATGCAATTCTGAAGCTGCTGTCATAGCATAGTTACAGTAGACAATTATCACAGTTCTTCTTTCTCTTTTCTGCAGCAGTGTCAGATGATACAGATGGTATCCTACCTCCTGCCAATAAAGAAGCCAAGACTTTGAAAGACGTCTATGATATTGACGGTCGTATCCTTTTGTACTTCTTGTTTGGGATATCACTTTCGCTCACTGGAGTATTGTCTCTTAACCATGAGACGATTAGAAAATGCGATAAATTTTATCATTACTGCGAGTAAATGAGATCGTCTAATTTTCCTTCCACTTTCATTTCCTTCTTATATATGTCATTAATCAATACAAATAAATACAAATTGCTTTATTGGAATTAAAAAGTAATACTGACTGATATGTTATGTCGTCATCATCATGATAATACTTTCTCCGCCTGCGGTAGATTGTACACCAACATGTAAGATCCGTCTCCGGACTTTGACTTAAACGTCTAGCATCGCAGAGCATAGGTTCTTCCAGTCTTACACACTGTCACATTAGCTCATTTGTTATTGGTCTCTACTTCTCTTTCCAGTTACCATTCCTTACAAGCAGATCCTACTCAATTGTGTGGCTCTTTTGGTTCGGCCACAGAACTTCAAGACCATAGGGTTTTTGGTAGATGTGAAAGGAGTACGTCTTGTGAGTAAGGTTCTCGATACGTATGCGATCATCGTATAGTCTGTTGTTAATCATCAGCCTCCATATTTGGTTTTGGAATGTTTACCATGAAAAGACTACCTGAAACTGGTCCAAGGAACAACACAGTCTGAAGTTAAAATATGGAAGAATATGGAAAGGGGTTGGATGCTGGAGAAACTAAACACTTTTGATCTAAAAATTTTTTTGTCTGTCATAACAATATGAACACCATGTGAATATTATTGCAAATTACTTTATTTTTACAAAAAAGCAAATAAATGGCAGCAGTTTCTATGTGCACTAATATGGCTCTAACTCAGAAATAGAACTTTGTAGACATTGGAAATCAAATTGGCCAAAATATTTCCCAGGAAATGTTTCATCACTGCCTGGCTGATCGACCAACTTAGCTGGTAATTTTTGTGAGAAGAAGTTTTGTGGGTTTTATGTAAGAGTGACATATATCTTTTAACACTCTGGGGCTGATATAGTCTTTTTCTTCAAGATAACTGCATCACATCCTTCTTCACTGTCATTCTCAAACATTGAAATCTGGGTTCTGCATCCCAACACTTAATCTTTCCTTCATAAAATTGACATGAGTGTTGGATGTTGACAGTACCCCAATTCCTTTAAAGCAATCAAAACTACCATACTACTTGATACAATACATATGCTAAGTTAGACCAGGGCCCGTATTAATAATCGTTGAGCTGCAGGAAATTTGATACAGCTCAGCGTAATTCCCCACAGCTATGACGAATTTGATATTAATAATGTCGTCGCGTAGAAAATGTCCTGAAGCTGCAGGTAAAAATTTTTCCGACAGCTAGCTCCAGTAAAACAAATTTCCACGCAGCTAGAAGTGTCAGTTTTCTGCTAGCTGCGGTGGACACGTGCTTTAAAAAGATCAATTAAATTGCGGCATCTGGGTCATTTTAAGTTGTTTCATGTCCTCGGAAGATACATTTTGAAGTCTGTGCGCACTTTTTTTGGCTATGAGTTGCAGATGGTGTTATTGCTTTTTGTGGCGTCCAAAGTTGATAAGTCTTCTTATTGCAATTTCTCTTTGTATTCTTCGATTTTATATTTTCATTACCCTTTACCAATCCATTATCCATTACCATTATCCAATCCATGTAGAATTCATAGGAATACAAACAATTCTGCTAAAACCTAAAGGACAAGTTTGGTTAGCCTTTGAGTAGGCACTAGAGCACATACACATTGGTCCAGGCTTGCCTATAAATATTTAGAAACCTTGGTTTCCCTCAATACCTTTCAACGGCCGTAAGCTTCTGAACATACTCGCCATCAAGTCTCAGAAGCGCAATCAACTTCTCTTTAAAGCGTATGACATGATCAATAACTTGCCACGTGATGTGGCCACCATTTAGGATGATATGAAAAAAACCCCAATTGGTATATTATGGTAGCAAGAATGGCGAGGTAACTTAACGTTTACCCGATTATATCACGCACTGCTGAACCATTCAGACGTTTCCGATTGTCGCAAATGAATGCAGTGACGGATAAAAATGGCGATGAAGCCCAGTTTCTACGTTCCACAGCTATACAGTCTTGATTATCCGCAGCTCGATTATCTGAGCGCTAAAATTTGGGAACATTGCATTATTATTCGATACCAATTTTCGACTCAGCGAAAGAAACTCTACCAGTTTGAATTTTGACCAAGATCATGCTCATGCTATGCGTGGACCTTGTCGAGGTACACCTTGAGGATTATTACGTCGGTTCAACTTACCACTGTCAATAGTACCCTTTCACAAAATGTTGTGGAGACATGATACGTAGTTCAAGTCGAGGCAGGTACAAAGAACATCATATGTACAGTGGGAGGAGAAACATAACATTAAATGGTATTATATATCTCAAATGGCACCCGTCGAGTAGAGGACTACATATTTCTCCATTGCCATTTACCAGTTCTAACCATCTATGGAGCGTCCACACCTTTTAATGTTGCCCTGAAGTGTACATTTGTCGAATAACTACGATTTATTTTGTTGAATTACAGTAAGTGATAATGATATCGTAATTTTTTCGGACATAACCCGACCGAATTTTCGGTGTCCGAATAAAATGTGTTCGATCTTTTAAATGCCCCAGAATGTTTTAAAAGTAATCTATCCAAAATATTTGAGTTATGGTTCTGCTACACACTGTTAAGAAATTTACCGACAATTACCTTGATCGGTCATAGGCGTATGTAGAGAAAGGTAACGTCCGAAAGAAGTAAGTCGGGATTTTTGTTGTAGTTTATGCCCCGTTTATGCGCCCATACATGCTGTATTGTTGAAGTTAGTATGATCTCAGCGTATAGAATTATGTTTACACGTTACCGCGCTCGACCTTCGTAACCTTAACCGGACACCCTTCGGTGTTGATGAGCACCAGTTGGCCCTGTGTTTTCACGATCCCTCGCAACAGTCATGTCGTGGATCTGTATGCGTACCAAGATGCAATCTATATATCCACACGTACTTGTGCAGTTCTCATCACCCATCACTTTCCATTCAGCAGGAGTATAGAATTTCTTAAAACGTCTCATTTTAGAGATCGAATATGCAATAGGTGCCAATCAACACTTTTGGAATCGAGTCGTTATTGAGCACCATTAGATCTTATATTTTCTAACTGAAATGTTTTACCAAATCTAGCCTATCTTAAGAGATGCTTTAATCGTTAAAGTTAACCTAACCCAGTGGGTGAATCGCACACTACAATTATGTGGTCATAGGCTCAAACACAAGTAGTGACACATTTTGTATTTCTACCGAATATTTTCTGCAAAAGTCTTGAGAATTCTTTGCTTTCATAGTCAATACCACGCCATTCACAATCATGTGCTTTACAAGGTTAAATTACAAAAAACATACGCAAAAGGTAGACTTCCTACCTTACTAAAGTTTTTTGTTTTCTTTTTTGTTTTAAAAAAACTCGGAGACCAAGATATCAGCTAAGATATAAGGAAAAATTGTTCTTCTCCTATGAGCTACTCTGTTGCATTGCGTACCCTTATGTATAGGCTCTGTCTGACTTCCGTATTGTACGTTTTATCTACTTCTCTCTACTCGTTTATCAATATTTAGGGGGCCGGTATATGAAATATGGCTCAACTTCCCAACGTGAAAGAAAAAGGTACTCTTCTCAGCGTGTATGAAATTGTTTTGCAGTTAGACATCGCGATGTAAAGACTGACTTCAAGAGACAACTCACAGCGACTTCCCACCCTCAGCAACTACTCTTCAATCAAGGCTGCAGTAGAGATATTCTTTAGACTATTTCTCATTTTTTCAACAGCTCTCACTCTCAGCATTATATCAAAATCTTGGAAATAGTTTACATAAGCTTTTCAACCTAATAACGATGAGTCGTCTTTTCAGAGCAATCTTTGGATTTTGTACCACAAACAATTTATTTAAGCAGTAGTAATAATAGCAGTAGTAGTAGTAGTAGTAGTAGTAGTAGATAACATTAAGTACTAAAACAGCATTTTGATAATATGAGGAGGTAAGAGTATTGCTATAAGGCAAAATGAAAATAGGGTGGGAAATGAAGTAGCAGTAATATATATACCTTGCGTAACATTAACGCTTGCATTGCTCGGTTTGTTTGTTTCATTGTTGAAGGTGGTAATTGAGGTGGTAACAGAGGTGGTATTCTGACCACCCTGGCCGTTACGGTTTGTAGTTGCGGTTGGTCTTGATGTTGTTGGCATTGGATCTGACGATCTGTCATTAAAACCAGCAACTAGTCCAGCTCGACGGCATATACACCTTAACACACTTGAACCTCCTTGTTGTGGGTGAATTGTTGCGTTAATGCAGTCATCATTCTTCCACAGTTTTTCACTCTTCGAGTACATTTTACACTGCGGAAAAAGCAATTATTAAACTTTAGATGCTGGATGCTGTGAGACTTCAGTGAAGAGTATCATTACAATACGCACTGTCCATGTTATGTTTTACTAGGGTTTGCTTGTGGTATACGTTATCGATGAGGGATATTACACAGATCAATGCTTTCACCGCAATAGACTACTAAAGTGATGACCTCACAGAAACTGTTTTTGGAGAAATTGCAATTATAACTACAGTGGACTCTCTCTATCTCGACTACCCTCTATCTCGAACTTCTCTCCATCTCGAACAAAACGCTTGGTCCCATTTTCTATCCCTTTCCACAAAAATCGTATGATGTTACTTACGTCGAGGTAGTAGACTTTCTCATTCAAGACAGCTTTAGCAACCAAATTTAG
Organism: Alatinidae sp. Z8VKAUB7J3; assembly: GCA_010016025.2. Taxonomy (NCBI): domain Eukaryota; kingdom Metazoa; phylum Cnidaria; class Cubozoa; order Carybdeida; family Alatinidae; species Alatinidae sp. Z8VKAUB7J3. The sequence continues at coordinate 214,141,446 of JAAAKM020073195.1, forward strand.
CAACCAAAAGTATATTGAAATAGCCTAGCTAAAATAGCATAAATTAACATAACTCGACAAAACAAATCATAACTTATCATAGCATAGCATAAGATTTTGTTCAGCTCAATAAGTTTGCAACATTTAGTATCGTAAAATGAAAGTAAACTACTATTTCTTCACTACGTAATCAAATACGAAAAATATATATCTATTCTTCTTCTAAGGTCTCCAATTAGGATATTACATCCCATTCATATAAACATTGTGAAAGAGTAACAACGGTAGTATGAAACCACGTTAAAAGTACCTAATGTTGCTTTTAACGGAAATCAGCGGAGGCGATTTACGACCACAAAGGGCTATGTGTTAATTCTGCTGCTGCTACTACTGCTGCTGCTATCATCACTATTATCAATGCCGCTTCTACAAATCACCATCGTTTCTACAACTACTGCTGTCGCTGCTGCTGCTTCTTTTACTACTACTGCTGCTGCTGCTACTACTACTACCATTACTTGACTTACTTGACTTACTTGACTTACTTACTTAACTTACTTACTTGACTTACTTACTTAACTTACTTACTTGACTTACTTACTTGATATACTTACTTAACTTACTTACTTGATTTACTTACTTGACTTACTTACTTGACTTACTTACTTGATATACTTACTTGACTTACTTACTTGACTTACTTACTTGACTTACTTACTTGACTTACTTACTTGACTTACTTACTTGACTTATTAAAGATACTCAGCCTGGCTGTAATTTTTATAAGCAGATTGCGTTTTCCGCCTGGCATTTCACTTGTTACAATTCTGTTTCACATCACTAGCAATGAACTTATGTTATGTTTTCTAACAGTTGTAGGTAAATGTACACTATGTAATATATTTGTTTTTACCCTTAGTATGTTCCAGAATCTCTTTTACCAATATATAGAGAGCAGTTACTGCCCCTTGCTGATCTCATCACACCAAATCAATTCGAAGCAGAGTAAGTAACAATTAAAGTTGTCATTGATGACGTAATTGATAAATGGGATGCTTATAGACACTTCCTCTAAAATTAAAGGAGATTTGATAAATACTGTAATAAAGTATCATATTTGTTGAAGTAAAGTTCCAGATGTTATTGAATGCTCAAGGAGTGGTTAATTTGGTTGAATAGAGAACAAGAAGATGTATTTGATAACAGGATGTTTGGATGTCATTACTTGACAGGTACTTTGTCATCAAATTGTCTCCGTAACTAACTAGGCCTCAACTTCTTGCTACATTTGTTAATCATGATATATCATTTACTCGAGTATTTAAGTCTTTGTTTTCCATGGGGTCTTGTTCAATCAATTGCCACTTTTTAGCACGTGATTTCCCATAGAGTTCGGGCTCCATGCCAGCCCCAAAGTGCAAACTGCGCATGCTTACCCTCCTACACAGTACGAATTGTGGCGTATTATTAAGAACACGGCTTACAAACTTTGAGCCAGCGTCAATACCGCTGAAATCGTTGTATACCTTAATGGAAAGATATTAACAAACGATCATAATTATTCATCATACCTATGTACACTTCTTTAGCCATTTTACTTAGACAGTCGATTGTTACACTTTCAATTTCATGTTTTCTCCCCAGGATGCTTTGTACAAGATGCAGCAAGTCCTCCCTGAGTATTGGCAAACCGGCCAGCGACGAAGGCGATTAAGAGCAGTGACAAAAGAAGAACTACCTTGGAGGTCTCAGGTATGCGTTTGTTGTGGGCTGCAGAAGCCTTCCAGGTTATCACAGGTTGCCCTTTTAATAAGGCAAAGGCAAGCATATCTGTATTTCCTCTTACTAATTGAGCCAACTGTTACGTGGAATAGTCTTGGACTCCAATAACGAAAGTAATTCAAGGTTTAATATACACATATCTTATAAAGTACAAAATTTTCATATGGTAGAGAACGTGAAATAGTGAACATCAGAATCGAATATATAAGGACTAAACGATTACCCCGATGTGCGCCTTTCAGAATTTGAAATGCCCGATTAGTCCTGTATTGGAGACAAATGCTAAATGCTACGCAGCCTCAATTCCCTCTACCTCTGTTGGAGGTAAGTGCCCTTTTATTTTAAGTCATTTAGACTTGGCAATGATATTTGAAAGATTAAAATGCATGTATATTTTGATGGTTTATCATTATCAATGCATTGTGCTGTGTCTGCTTCTGTTGTAGATCAACTACATTCTTGCTCTCAGTTACTTTGAACAAAGCCAAATAAAGCTACGGAGTATCATGAATGCTTACAATTTATCAGCAGATGGACATTATGACAGGTGAGAGGACAAAAGGGTTATTACATGGTCCATCATAACCAACTTTTTCTTTACAACACGAAATAAGAGGCAAACAAGGGGTTGGCGGTGTTAAAATTTCCAGATTCTGAGCGTACGTACTGTCAACATAGTAACTAAGTTGTTGTAAGTGTCTGTCTTCTGTTGCACAGTCAGCACGTATTTATGTGTTTTGTATAGTTATTATGTTCTTCAGCCAATCCAGTAAATGAAAGTGAAGAGTACCTCTGCCTTGATATTCGTATCGGTAAAAGTATGTCTCTAAGTTCTGTTGCCTTTGTGCTACGTTGTAGTTGAAAATGTGGTTTGTCCATCTCTTTGAGTTTGTCCCACAGAGGTACCCATGTACAATCTGTTGTAGTGTCCGTGCTACATGTATTGTGTAAAGTCCAGGTGTGTGAAATGGTGTCAAGTTGTATTCTAAAAATATATCATCTAACCATAAATGTAAAGGAAAAGAAAACTCAAACGGAGATATAGTAATAAAAAAAGAAGGTAAACCATATTGTAAAACAGAATCAAGAAGATAACGATGCTGCCATCTCCAGTATTCAGAGGACAAGCTTTTTGCATCCAATGCAGTGGCAGGGCAACAATGCAACCTACGAGCTGTGTTTATAGCACCAGTAACTGTGTCGTACAACCATTTGTCATACATGTACTGTAAAATGTCATAGTCTGTGCTGTAGTCGATAATAGAAGAGAAAGCTTTTGTCAGAAAAGATTGTTTGGAACTAAGTCCAGTCTGTTGTCCTGTCAAGGTTGATTCACACCATGTTGTATATGGGTATAGGTGTGGCCAAAGGGCACACTCTATACCCATAATGTCTTTCCGTACGTACAAGTTGATAGATGTGTTAGAAGACAGACATCTGACGTTAGTACTCTGAGGAGTGTCAGACGAAAAAAGCTTTTAAGTACACAATGTTTTCGCTATTTCGTGCAAAACTCTTAAAGTGGATGTACCTCTTCATAATTCTTCAAGATTCATTTTTATCCACTTAGCCCTGTCGTCCTAACTGGATCAATAATTATATATAAGCTTATATGACTCATTGTTTGATACCAAAATTCCTGCCCCCTAATCAGGGCAGTGGCTTGAACTAAGGGACTTCCTCATCAGTATTGTTTGATTTGGCCATAGAACATTCTAGGCCAAGGACAGTTATCTCATAAACCATTGTTTGGTCATGGCTGCCAATGATGCTGCAAGTATGAAATATTCTCATATGTTTACTGCATTTACAATCAGTTGTGTTGAATGTTAAAGAATTATCTTTGCACTCCAGTTTGAGGGGAATTAACCTTTTTAAACCTCATGATTTCCAGTGCAGATGAACAAACAAGTTATAAATAGTATTATCATCATACACTTTTGTCTAATGTTTTGCAAATATATTTGGACATGTCTTTATAAGGAAGAACCAAACAGGTCCCTTGTTGCAATGCCCCGTCTGTGTGTTTTCTTTCTTTCGTCAGTCCTGTCTACTCCAGGATGTGATTCTGTTCCATCAACATCAGTCCAGAAATCCTTTGCACAGATGACAGTCTTGATTTTAACATTTCAAGAGGTTCTATAGTCTACTTATCTTACTACTTCTTTAGTTCCTATTTAGGTGAGCTTCCTGTAGCAGTCAAAACTGTAATGTTATCTTGGAGCACAATCATCCTTAAAACAGTGCTAATTTTCTATATCCTCAGATATTCCTCTGATTAAGACTGTTTCGCCATTGGTTTTGACGTTATGAAGCAAAGAAGAATCAAAGGCGACCATTACAGCATCAAACGCTTTTAACTATGAGAGGCAGGAATCACTAAGACATAGAAAGCTTTAGATGTCGACGCGGCGTTAAAAAGGCAATTGGAATATCAAAACTTTGTTCAAAAGAAATTAAGCAGACCACAATAACTGATTTGACTTTTCGTCAACTCGATCTTCCGATTTAATTTTTGTTCCACTTCTTTTTTATGTCCTGAATACATTTTCTAGATTTCACTCTGGAACAGACTTTGCAGAATTTTATTGCACTAATTGTAGAATTACGTATCACAGCAAATAATACCCTTGTCAGAACATCACTCTTACTTCACTGCCAGTATTTTCCAGGGACATTCAATGGCATTATAACGAGTTTGACTATATATGGAAATGACCGTGATGACGCGTTAAAGCGGAACAGAAGATTTTGGCACTTGTGATGCTGTGCCGCACATGAAGTTAGTGGGAAAGCGGTGGAGCGCGGTAAAGGCACATTTTGACCTTCCTTACAAGGGCGGCCATACACCAATAAGAAGCAATGAAATCACGTTTCTTGAAATTGTTTTGTTTAGATTTGCATGGAAGAATATTTTTTTTCTTTTGAAGAAAATCATTAAAGAGGTGACCGCAACCTAATGCCCCCAGTTCCCACGGTTGATACTGTTGTGTTGTTGATGTTTGGAATTGACTTCTTAATCGTCACAGTAACTATTTTTCGCGCTAATTGTTGCTTTGTTTAAGGTGATGTCTGTCGTGGCAAAGGGGATGGGGGTTGAATAGAGCCATGCCATCCTTTAGAGGGCAATAATCCAAAATTGTTAGAAACACTGGCATTGAACACTCTTGCTTCAGTATCATTTAGTGCATACAGTATGTGCACATATGAAAACAAGAGGTATTCTATTATAAGCAGTCGAATCACATAGGACAATAACAAAAAAACCTGCGCGCTTAAAATTTTCGACACAAATTGTCTTCTGCATTGGCTGATCCTTTTTGCACAACGGCCTAGCAGCTTAAGTTCTCATTTAACTCAACCCAGATCCCTTGACATACTTTGCGGAGCCAAGATTGCGGATCACTGCCATGGGTAACCTAGTTTCTATATTCATAGTTTGGTCGCCTAGACTTGTCACTTCTCTTGTTTTTATATTTGCATCTACATCTTTTCATTAAGGGGGATAAAGAGCCAATGTAATTTGGAAAGCTCGTTATTATTATAATTTCTAATACTCTCAAGACTGATCTTATATCCTGGTAAATGAGGTACAATAGCGGATCACAACTAGTGGTCTTAGGTAATGTAGCTTTTTTTTCTTTCAATGTTTATTTAAATTTATTATTATTATTATTATTGTCACTTTTTTTTACTTTTTTTTCTTTACATCTACATCTTTTCATTAAGGGAGATGAAGAGCCAATGTAATTTGGAAAGCTCGTTATTATTATAACTTCTAATACTCTCAAGACTGATCTTATATCCTGGTAAATGAGGTACAATAGCGGATCACAACTAGTGGTCTTAGGTAATGTAGCTTTTTTTTCTTTCAATGTTTATTTAAATTTATTATTATTATTCACAGCAAGTAAAAGGCCAGAAATTGTGAAGACCTTTACATCCCTAAATACAAATCAGAATTTTCCAAAACGAGTTTTCATTTCACCGCTCTCCAGACGTGGAATGAAGTATCTGTAGATGTGCGAGAGCTACCAACATTAGGCAATTTCAATAAAAGACTGAAAGCATATTTCAAACATTAGGCAGCTCAATAAACGACTAAAAGCAAATTTTAGACTTTAGAGAATTTCAATAACTGACTGAAATTGTTTTCTGAAGCAATATTCGAAACAAATCCCCTCCAAGATCAGCAAACTAGGTTAGCTATTGCTTGAAAGCCCAAACTGTGCCAAAAGATACGCAGACGGTTGTCAGTTACACGGAAGATTCTTTGTGGACACGGGCACTTGCTTTACTTTTGCTATTCTTGGCTAAATCTCTTCAGTTGGTTTTGCAACCCCCTGGACTGAAGATCCGAGGTATATGAAACCTCTGACCTGACCTGATGCAACTGTACACTGTTGTGATGTTTTAGTAGCATTTTGCTTAGGTAGGCGTGTCTGCAAATCAAATCAAGCCATATCAACATTAATCTGCAAACAAAATGTGTTAAGTATGCACTTTTAGTTGCAGTAAATTGATATTGCATAATTGTTATTTAGATCACATGCCTCGGGATGGTGCGATGTAGCTGGTCGTGAATACCACGCAATACACGCCATTAAACAATCTCTTCCTGTATAAGCAGAACATTCACATGTTCTTCCTTTACGTTTTTAGCTCCCCCTGTTAATATATCCTGATCTTTTGTATTTTTACCTCGTGATGTAATCTAATATGCCACTTTTTGGCTCATCCATCGACGAACTTGCTTCTTACGAGTATAAATGATCGTAGAATGTAGTTAGGACACCAACTTGTTGCCTGGAAGTCATGATTATCATTGGTGTTTTTTTCCAGAGCCCCCCTCCCCCCTGAAGTTTCAACCACGACAAAAGGGCTGACCTAGTGCATACAGCAAAGGTTTCAAAAGATTCCCCAAACTATATCATCATCAATACACGTGTCGCGGTGACAGCAAATATGTAGGTCGTACGTCGCAGAATCGCGCAACATGTGCCGGCCTTCATTAGTAGATGCAGTAAGGTTTCCAAAATTTTACCGAATCGCATAAACAAAGTCAACAGATCGTTACCGTTGACCGTTATTTTCCAGGATCTTCTCGTTTACTATAAATTCATCGTAATAGCTTTCGCATTTCACTCCATACGATTGCTGTGATCATTGTATGGCGAAAACGTTTAGCAAAATGAATCTGTCACTCAAAGCAAGATTCATTTATTGCTATAAGGAAAGCAGTGGAGTAGAACGCTGAAGCACAAAAAGTAAGTGATAACGGCTGACGTGTCATTATTTAGCCTAAAAATAGAAGATGAATTAAGAAAACGTAAAATGTACTTTGGGAAGGTAGTTCTTATCGCCCCATATTCGATCCATACAAGTTTGGATCTGGTCCAAAGAGTTGAAAGAGATCTCCTCGAGATCGGATCCAGACTGGTCAGTCGACCTATTTTGCTCACATTTCAATCACAGTATTTAGTTAGTATAAAGGGTGGTTGGAAATGACGAAAATACTGAAATAGGATTTTTTATTTTTGTTTCAAATCGATCTTACGCTTGATCTTAAAGCCCATTTGCATCTGATAACGTTCTGGTCATACAAGTAAGGAAACTAGTCCCCATGCCCTATTCCTTATCTAGCATTTAAAATAACTACCAGACGTTGCATCCAATGAGGGTGTATTTGATCCATTTTATGTTTCCTGGCTGTTAAGTGGTCGATAAACGGATAATGCTTGTTTGAGTCAAGTACAAGTTCAACTTCCATGCATGTCTGCAATGAATGATTATTTTCGAATCCAGGTTTAAAATTTTGTGGATTTGTCAATAATTGCCATGATCGAACGATATCCAACACCGCTTTTTCTACGTAGGAAGTGCTACTTAGTCTTACCTATCTATATATAAAAATCTCATAAAGGAAAAATCGAAGTTATATAATATAAAAATGGAAAGGAACAGTGTGAATCTTATATCATTTTTCGGTAGCAGTGCTTAGGAGCTGATAGATTTGTGATGTTTGGCTTGATTACTGTACATAGATTGTAGCAGAGTAAATGCGATATCCCGGTACACTATCACACTATTTGCGCATTAGATCTTTTGTGTGACTAGATGTGGTCAAATAGGGAACACGTTTGTTTGTGGAGTATCAGTCGTTTGTGGACAGCATATAGATAGTTCACCATCTTAAACCACTTTCAAGGCATTCACGTCTCTTGTTTCTGGAAGACATATGTTGTGGCAATTACAAGGCAAAATTCGTAGCTGCAAACTTCATAAGTATAAGTAACTATCGGCGGCTGACTAAAAACCTTGCGATGCTCTTCATCGCTTGCTAGAATGTTATAATTTTTTCTTAGGATTGGAAGAGAAAACTGTAAGTGTGCGAAATGATATGGTTATTCACAATGCTAGGAGTATCATTTCGTAACAGGATGAGCCAATTGGCCATACAAAATTTGCTCCTAAGAGACCCAATGTTTACAAGATCCGTTCGTTTAGCAACATGTGCAAATAGAAAACAAGAGTGTTCAAATGGCAGGGAATTTTACTAGAAGCGAAGAAAAGTCCATCCTGAAAAGAGACATTTCAACCAAATAAGGCAACGCTGCGATAGAGTGTAAACAGAGAAATGCAGCACACAAGATCAACTGAAGTGGAGACGTTAGCTTCAAACATTTCAAAATTCTTTAGGAATACAGACCTTTTTGATGGGTTTTACTACTAAATAATTAGAGCAGAATCACACGTTGCTCCAAAAGTAAGTTGCATGTGCCTTTTCAAAAAGCATCCAAGGATAAAAATGTACTTCACTTTTATGGCATACTATAGATGGTAGGAATACACATAACAATGTCGCCAATTATATTTTTGGGCATCCTCCCACTATAGTATATTGCACGTAAGTCAATTGTATGGACAAGGATCAATGCTGAAAAGAAAAGTTGGAATCGTCGCTGTAATAGCTTTCATTGAGACTGCAAATAGAAAAGACGCGTGCTGTAAAGTCGCCCATGTACGATGCGCAAGTTGAAAAACCATTTCACGAAGTTTTAAGCAATATAGTAACCCTCCTATTTACCAAATATCTTAAAGGAACTTAACTATACGATCTCATGTTATGAATTTGAAACCTCTTAACAAGATATAAACGGTGCTACTGCAGTTGTCCATAGGAAATACTCATCGAAGGACTCTCCATGATGAGGTATACCAATGAATCACAACACCCATTTATGATGCTGCACAGGTGACACGTGGTTTCCTTGCTCTTTTATTCATGTACTTGTCCTTCCACGGCCCCATTGCACTCGAAATATAAAAGTTATCAGCATCCTGTAATTATTTTTGTCATCTATAACTTTTTCTGTGCTTCTGTTGCCCATAGGAATGTATGGCGATATGGCTGAGAATACAAACAGCTGCAGAAATGCTGAGGGCAGCGGAAAATCGTGACGTGTGGAAGAAAATAATCGCCAACACTGACCACCAACGGGGGGGCAAATAACTACAAAAAAGTGTACGTGACATTTTTATTTAGTGATTTTTTCTTTAACTTTTTGACTTTTTTCTGACTTTTTGAATGTTTCATGACTTTTTGACTTTTTTCTGACTTTTCCCAAATAGCGTACGCGACTATTTTCAGTTATTTGCCCCTCGACCACCAAAAGCACTTTACGTGGAAGTTGCTTCCCAATAGCTGGTAAATACAGGCCTAACCGTGATCTGTTGGTTCTTAAGCGTAGTTACAAAGTATTGAATTAGAAAGTAGGTGTAATGTGTGGCTTGCAGCAGGGACGTTCTACACAGACTTGAATTGATGGATCACACTTGGCTTACAGTCAGTTACAGGAGATCGAATTTATTCTAGCAAACAGTGACGAAGAAAAACGGCGAACCGTACACAAGCGAAGTGACGTACCTGATGATAATCAGTGTATTCAACTGACTGGATCTTGGCAAAACACGATGATATATATCAAGTCACAATAAATATAATGTCGGATTTTTTATATTTCTTTTAACATAGGTTTTTATAGTCTGTTTTAGTTTATATATATATATATATATATATATATATATAACTTAGCAGAAACTTTTCATTTATTAATAATTCTCAAAACGTTGAGCTTTACCACAATAGCTTGCAATTTTTAGGGCGTTGACCGGTTGCAAACCAACGACCTTGAACCATCAGGCCCAAAAAGCTAAGGCGGAGATTTTTAGTGTCAATCTTTCGCGAATTCTCTTCCACTAAGTGGGTACGGGGAAATTCATTAATTTAATATTTACTGTGTTTCGGCTTTAAGCCTTCATCAGTGCCAGACATAAACATATTCTCAGCAGACACAAAAGAGTGGAGCATCACCACAATAGCTTGCAATTTAAGGGCGATCACCATATTAATCCAAATACAAATGTAAAATTATAACTGGCTCTTGCTCAGTGCCAGCCTTTCTCTAGATACTAAGTTTAAAGTGCGTTTATTGCAAAAAGTAAACCACGTACATATAATTTTATTAAGCTCTGAATTTAAATAATTTTAATGTAAATGAAATCGACCCTGAGTAAATGTGTTGATGATCGTGTTTTTTCTTGTTATCTACTGACATGGGCATCGTCCAATATTCCTTTTATTGTTAAAATACCTGTTCCTGATTACAGATATACTGGAATTAATATACCCATTAGGATAACGTCATGCTTAAAATTAAAATACCTGTTCCTGATTACAGACATACTAGAAAAAAGAGTCAAAATAATTAAACTCCCAAAACTAAAAAGCACGAAATAATAGACAAATCTTTCCAAAATTGGGTTTAACAGCCTAAAAGTTTAAATTGCTTACCAAAAGAAAACCTCAGTTATGGGGTTGATTAAAAATTCTCCCACTTTGAGTTTAGTTATTTGCAAGAAAGTGGCTAATTAATAATTTTGTATAGTGTCGTTGTTACGAGGGCTTGACTGTAGTATCTTCAGTTGGCCAATGAAGAGTTTACCAAGGTCTTGTCATTTGATATATAAACATCAGTACATTAACAGAAAGTCAGAGGTCTGTCTTCCACAATATTTAACTGTTATAGTATATTTCAGTGACAACAGTTTTAAGTCAGTAACAACAAGTACTGTAGGTAAGAAATCAGAGTATGAGCTGTTATAACCAGCACCCCACCGTACGACATTCTCAACTGAGAGCCTTGCAACTGTTTTTGCTATTGCTACTCCAACGGATCGCAGTCTTTTTGATATTGCGTCATCACAGAGAAGAGCATAATTGGATGCAAAGTTAAGTAAAAGCAGTTGTAACAAAAAATATGTGATCATTGGAATTCGAACCCGTGAGCCAGGCAAACGTCAGAAACAGTAAAGATGTATTGAGAGTTTCAACCACCTAAGCGTCAAGATCTCCAGGTAAGATTATTGGGAAGGAAAAGGTTTGAGTTGAGAAACGAAGCTAGAGCCTGGGATTCTAATGCCAGTCAAAGCTTGTAAAAGGAATCTACCGGCGAAACCAACTTTGTCAAGGAGAGTCAGACCAAGTTCTTTAGCCGTTGTTACCTAGAATCCACAGAGTCAAGAGAATCTGGATAGAAATTGAAGCCGGGTCCAAGCCTCCTCAGCCTCTTTTTGGATTAGCTCCTTGCTCCGAACATTAAATTTACGCATAACTATTCTACAACAAGTATAGAATTTCTCGATGTCAAATTAACTCGTGAAAATGATAGATCAACTACTGACTTGTACATCAAACCCACAGACACGCACCAGTACTTATACTTTAAATCGTGCCATCCATTCCATACAAAAAAAAGCAATTCCTGACGGCCAGGCACTTCGCATCAGGCGAATTTGTTCGGACATTGATCTTTATGACAAAGGATGTAAGGACCTCGAGGGATGGTTGTTGACTCGCGGATATAATAAAAAAATAATTAATACACAGTTAACAGGGGCAAGAGAAGTAGATTGCCAGGAACTTCTCACTTCCAGGGATTCTAATGAAAAGTCAGAACAAAAAGTTTCCAGGGATGTGTTAACCTTGTCATATCATCCAGCACTTAATGAAACGGTAAACAAAATTATTTCGGATAATTTTATTATACTGGGATGTGATGACGAACATAAAAAAGTTTTTCCTGTTAAACCAGTCATCTCATTTCGTAGGGCAACTAGTGCGTGCAAAACTACCGAGAGTTGGAGGTCCAGAGAGTAAGGGTTGTGGTCCATGCAGAAAGAGGAAAAATTGCGATGTTTGCAATTTCATTAAAACAAGCACCACTTTTTCGAGCCAAAAAAATGACCGTAATTTCAACATCCGTTGTGGCCCCCTAAACTGTAGTTCAAAATATGTGGCATACATTCTACGTTGCAAAGTGTGTAATGTTTTATATGTTTTTTCGTACACGCTTTAACAACTATAAATCACAGTTTCGTAGTTTTCTTAAACGTCAAGACGGGGAAAGAAAATGTGTTTTTATAATTTCCTTAGAATGAAAAAAAGAGACCCTGGATCTGCCCCAAAGCTTGGAGATCGTGTTCCGTATGTAATCATTGGAGGATCCAAAGGAGCTAAAGCGTATGAGAAAGCTGAGGTTAGTGCCTGGTGTTTCGTTGTGGAACCATTACCAATAGTAGGCCTATTTTGGAGTTCAAGTTGGTTGAGTAATCATAATGTTGTTTGAGGCAGTTGCAACAACAAAGCTGCAGCCGTACGAGGCGACTTTACCCGCAGTCACTAGCAACGGCTAGTAGCGGCCACTTGACCGTCGCTGCTACAAAGGCAGTCACAGGAGGCGACTCAACTCGCTGTTTCGTCCGGCATGGACGTCACCACAGTGCCCGCTCATCAAGCAGTCTAGCTGTCGCGTATCTTTTGTAAAGAGTACAGACATGGCAAGGGTAATGCGTCCGGTTTTTAATCGATTAATCCGGTTAGCGTGTAATGAAACTGTAGAAAAGTTGACGGGCAAACTTAGAAAAGAAAAGTGGGTAAAGTACTAGATAGCCTATTCCGACTGCGGCTAAATGCAGAGCGTTGAGGGGGTCGATATTGGATTTCTTTCAGGCCCGTAATCCAGGGGGAGCTTTAGAAGTCGTGCCGCCTATAACATTTTGCCCCTTGTAAGATATTGCCAATGTAGTATTATTATAAATCAATGCCTTAATGATGTTTGTTATAGAAGACCAATCTTTCAAAATTGTTGTTTTCTTGCATCGTCATCATCATCATCATCATCATCACCATCATCATCATCATCATCATCATCATCATCACCATCATCATCACCATCATCAAAAACTAGAACAGTTTCCACTAGCGCGGTAATTGAGAACACTGTCACGGCGCTAATCCAAGATGGCAGCATTCAATTGTAGATACGTTGTACAAAAACTTGTACTCCTTTTAATAATAAAGCGGCGAATGGAGCAAAGAAGAAGGAAAAATAAGAGAAAATTCTGGGTCAGGGAAATTTATAAAGATCGCCGAAGAAAAGGAGAGTTTCGTTTGCTAGCTAGAGATTTACGGCTGTTTGACCACTTCTTTTTCTTTAGGATGTCTAGAATGTCACCTTCCGTGTATGAACTGTTATTGTCTTGGATTGGACCTTATATGCAGAGGGCATCTATTTCTCACAAAGGCATTTTTTATTTATGCTTACCTGAAAAATTCAATTTCATGAATCAGTCGACAATTCACGAGCGCGAGGTTACTTATTATTTGAGTTTTAGTGCGAATCTTGGTAACTGTTCTAAACAAAAACCCCTCAGATACTTTGTAACAATACCCTTATTAAATAGGAACCCCATAGTGTAAAAAGAGTTGTAGGGATTCATTGACATAAATACGGTGTCAATTGATACTTTTGCAAACTAAACTATATCTGCCAAGTACAGTTTCTTTAAATGGGAAAACTTTCAAATTTTGTATTTCACAATACTTCATAATAATAAGGTGAATTGTTACATTCTCCTCAACTTACACAGGTAACAAATTGCTATGCTAGTGCCAATGGTTTGTGTACTTGAACTGCCTTTCATGTGAACTAGGTGAAAAGTTGTTATTTTGGTAAGCGCTGACGTCAATTTGAGCGTTCGATCTCAATTCTATGTTGTGAGTACTGCTAGTAAATATACCTAATGATCAAAGGCAAAATCGCAATTGTTATGGTATGAAGTTAAACTTACCGAAAACTTAGAATTAGCAACAATTGTTGACAACCATAATAGTAGCCCCTCCTAATCAGAATACTTACAAGTTTTTAGGATTATTTCACTCGGGCAAAGTCCCCTCCTATTTCCTAGCAATACTGTTACTCGTATTCTTTCCTCTCCATAGGTTAATTAGACTTTCTTTCACTCAATAGTTCTGTAATGCCTGACAAAGGGTTTTGATTAAGCAAACTGTATAAAGATGAATTAAGCTTCAAATATTAAAATTCGAAAGAAAATTTTTCTACCATAACAGCTTTGAGAAACATTTTTGAATGTGCTGAACATGAATTGATTATGAAATTCTTCGACTGGCATGCTTTAGTGACATTTTTTGTGTTATATACTGAATCTGAGTAGATGGTGAAAATGGCTACCTGCAATATTTGGGAATGTTTCTAGATCCAATAACTAATTTGGAAAGTATTTATCAGTCCATACTTGATTTTAAATATTCTTGCTGCTTTCCAAATCGATTATCAAATATCCGACGTATTTTAACAAGCATAAGAATTTAAACTATTGAGCCATAAATTCCAAAAAGGATCCCTTCAAGTACATTTTTACTATAATACTCAATTAGTAGATTAACAAAATATGCTGCCACCCTTTCAGCTAATTGAGAGGATAAATGTCTATTTCGTAGTTACAGTTGAAAACCCTGCATTTATTTGTATCAAATTTGAAGGCTTAAAGTATTCAAAACCATTTTCATCAACTTTGATATTGGCAAAAAGCTACCTAGAAATTGGACTAGCGCAAATACCAGCTGAAATAGTACATTCCAACTACGACTAACATACCTTATGTCACCAGCGACCTAGACCCTTTTGGGTAAAATCGAACCCTCTCGAATCTGGTCATCGTCAGTATACGGCATGTATCTATAGCATGGATAGCAAACCTCAGAGAACGTCCACTTGATTATCATAGACGTGGCCGACACCTTCGTGCAGTGCCTGAAAGAAACTCCGCTATTCCTGTCGACTTAGCTTTAACCCATTTATGCCTTAGTTATCGACTTACTTTAGGCCGACACGTTATTGCATTAACAAACTTTAGCAAATTCAGTGGGCTCCCTCGGTCTTAATTTAGCGAATTACAACTTGAAGAACATTGATGTTACAGAAAACAGAAGTTAAGCTTGGGGAAAATTAGGAACAACTCCGCAATTTTAACTTGGCCTATGCTGGCCTGAAATCTTGCCCGAGGGTACTTAGTTGTTTAGGTTACTCATTACGTTGATTATTTTAAAGAGTCCTTTAATAGCAAACTCGACCCAAAAGTTTTCTCCAGGGCTTAAAGGGCAGCATTTATTGCCTTCATGTCCTAGCCTATACACTCTTAAAGTCATATCATATGCTGAGAACCTCGTCGTTGTGTAGCTTAACCAAAATGGGATTCCTTTATATACTTTTAATATGGAGTCTAAAGATGAAAGTTTTCTAGAGGGGAGGCATCAGCTTAATAACTTGCTACTGGGGTCAAAGAGGCTATTCTACCGGTAGTAAGAGAGGGCTTCAGTGTGCATGCTGTTATGGACTGAGTCACTAGTAATGTACCGGTACTCTATTTACTGATCTACACAATCATCAAGTTATTGTTCACCTAAGTCATTCATCTGTCAACACCAAATCTCTCCCCTCTTTGGATTGTTTATCTCTCTCCCCTCGTTAGAAATAAAGCTTTCCAATTAAATGTTTCTGGTAATGCACAAGGTGTATTTTCAATATAAGTAAAAGTCTTAAAAAATGTGATTGAGGATGTCTATGTCGAAGTGATCTTGGATGAGGTGTAGAATCTTGTGAATTTTCAGAGACAAAGTAATTACTGGTAAGTGCGTCTGATGAAGAGGTAACATGCGCAAGGACTTTCTTGACCTAGGACACATTTCTCATATATGCTTGTGAAGAATTTCTTAGCAAAATGACAGAAGGGCCTTATTTGTCGATCACTTTATATGGGCGAGGATAACCTTTTGCGCTTTGGTTGACGAAAAAGAACTGTATCAACTTTCTCAATAATAGATGCTTTGGAATGTCGATGTGCATCTGCATACTCTCTACTCTTGACTTTGGAATGTAATGCGTTGTGAAAAGCAGAAAGATGGGCATCATTAGGAGTGTCGATTGGCAATTGTCGTAGATTTTACGCTGAAGAATTCCTGGGTTCGGCTGGTGAAAATTGAGTCGAGGAGTGAGGAGTAGAACGATACACCTGACGAAATAAGGGAAAAGAATCTTTCCAATTCTGATATTGAAGATCAGATTCAGAGAAAGTTGTAAAAATGTTGCGAACTAAATTGAGGTCCGTTATCACTGACAATTTCAGTAGGATTCCCAAATCTCGAGAACTTAAGCTGTAGGTGATATAGCAGAACGAAGATTTTTTTGGAGATTTTCTGAGGTTACATGTTGAAGACGGGAATGCAACGGAGTCCTGGACGTTATGAAAAACTTTGATTGGCGGGAAAAGCGGTCTGGTATGTTCGTGTAATTTACATCAAGTTTTTGACTTCTGCTGCGAAAAGTGGTGATTGCCAATTTGTATTTTGCTTTGATCGAGAAGGAAGCAAACTGTTTAAAGTAGTTTACGATAGCTTTCAAACGTCGTGCTTCACTTGAGCTGTCAATGTGCATAAGGTATCTGTACCAGGAGGAGAAGTGGCCCATTCGGGAAATTTGGAAAAGGTACAGAGGCAACAATATTTTGGCATGCAAAGGTTGTACGGGGAATGATCGTAAGCCAGCTGTACTCACAGATTGGGATGGAAGTGTAATAGTGTGTACAGTGTAAAGGTTGAGGGAATGTTTGGGAAGGTTTACTTCTAAGCAGGTACAGAAAAAATGCGGATTACGTCATTTGGCGAACCGAACTCTTCATAGACAGCTTAATAAGAAGGGTTTCCAGTACTTGCAAAGCCGGAAGAAAGGGTTGATGTCGAAGGAACATATGAGGAATCGTGTTAAGTTTGCCCAGCGTGTTTTGAGGGACCACGATGATTTGGGACGGAAGGAGTTAGATTTTATTTGGATGGTACTGGTTTCGTGCACAAAAGAAACCCTTCCGATCTGGCAAGGCTCAAAAACAATGTTAAAGTCTCAAGCGGAGGTGTACGAGCCAGGAACAGGGGGTAAGCTGGCAATTTCACATGGCCTTGGTGTGATCAAATGTGAACAGTACGAAAAAATGTTGGTACTACGGAGATTTTGACATAACTATTCGTGAGAGGATCTTACAAAAATGTTATCCTCTTCGGGGTGTCTCATTCATGGAGAGGATGGGGATCATCGCACTGCTTTGGTAAACCCCGAGAAAATGACAGTATTTCAATGAATTCTCAGTCATCTTTTCATCTGTTCATAGTTAGGACTTATACAAATCCCCGACAAACAACTAATAAAACCCGGCGGATACCAGTCACACGCAACCCAAGGTCTTTTTGCTCCTGCTCATTGCAGGCAGGATCTGCATTCACCGTGTACACGAACATCCCCATCCTCAGGTGCCTCTACAAACAATTACGGACTACGACAGACTTTAAACTCACCTGCTCTCAGCCAAACTCTCTAGTCCATTAAAATTTAATAAGCGGAGGTATTTGTCAGCTTTCTAGGTTTGTGCTATTTTTCTACATTAAATATTTAAAAACTACACAGCGGGGTCTAGTTTTGTATATTAGTTGAGTCAAATAATGCGTTCAAATCCGCTCTACTTTGAATGGTTTAAGGCGAATATGAGAACTAAAACGCAGTGCAGAAGTGCGATATATTTGTGCACGCCAATACCCTTAGGCATCAAATATTAGCACGCGCTGCTTCACATCCTTGTGCAGCTAAACTATAAAATCATAATAAACGCAGAAGTCTAGAAGTAAATAAATTTGCAAGGTTCTAATTACCAAAATGCTTAAAAACAGTGCCAAACGTGTTTAGAACCGTGACCCTAAAGGTCCCATGATGCGCATATATTATACACAAGTTCTGTCCCTGGGCATTTAACCCGTAAGAGTATCTGTCGAAAGCATGTTTTCCAACCTTAACATGCTGATCATATCTATCAAAGGCACTTCATAAACTTTATTCCTCCAACGTTTTGTAAATAGTAAACTCATTTATTTAAGAGAATCATTCATTTCCCCTACAGCACTAGAGCCTCCCCTCCCCCTGCTATTCGTGGAAATTCTCACGCTTTGATCCAACACTTAGAAAGGTACGGTCTGATCACAATAATTCAAATAGGCACATTAAACCTTCCTGTAATCTCCCACTCCCCTAACTATAACGGACGAAAGAAACCATGAAGCAACTTTGCTATTAATTCAAGCACATCAGATCTCCTTGTTACTAAGTAATGTTTGTGTGCAAATGGTACCGTTGATCTCAAGATACTTATGTCACTCCCTTAGAAAAATATGTAACATAGATCTGGGATAACTATACGATACAAACTTTGGGGCAATGTAAAGTTTCAAATAGAATTCAACAGCTTAATCCGCATATTATTTCTAGTTGGACTCTGCTACTCTGATTGTGGATAGCGTGATTTGGAGAAGAAGAGAGGTTGAAATTTGCTTGTATATAGAATAGATAAGTTCTCTAAAAAACAATTCATAGATGTTGCGAGTGTCTTTCAACTTAAATAGTGGATTTTAATCCGACATAAATATTCAAAAGGACGTTTACTCAATCCATGAAAAGAATATAGCTACACAAACTTTGTCTAGTACTCCTCATGGACAAAATGTTCTGTCAAAATACCCTTGTTGTAGTTTGCCCTCAAATCTTAGCGGATACTAACCATAACAACAAAATCTGTACTTTGGAAGATAAATGGGGGTACTTTTTGTAACGGCTGATCACTGTACAGCGTCTAGTGACTATTCCCTATGTGTATGCGAAAAACGTACTAGCTTTTGCTTTATTGTTCTGTTAATGGATCATGCATCAAAACTTATAAGATTTTTTCAAACTAACTTCAAAAAGGTCTTTTAGATATGTAACACCTAGAGTGGTACGAAACTATGTCGAAGTCCCCTTGCTTTAGTATGTGCCCCTTGTATTTGTAGGTGAAATGTCGGCTAAGAAAGATTCACCACTCATAACTTTGACCACCTACCCATACTTTGGGATTTTGCCTGGCATCCATTTGTTTAAGAGATATCTCCGAAAGCATTTTAAAAATTTTAGCAAAACTTTGTATGTACATTAAAATATGATTGTGGGCCGTGTGGTTAAATTGGTGTCCTAGGGATATGAATTTTTCTTCAATTTTCAAACCAATAGATGAGGCTAATAGCATGTTACGATTGTGTTTTCATACGAAAAATAGCTTAGTAGAGTTTGTAGACATCCCATTGTTCAAGGTGGTTTCAGCAGGATGTAAAACCTGATGCCCCCCCCCAAATGTAGCCTTGCCCCTCCCCCAAACCTGAAGTGCTGGCTACGGGCCCGGAAACAACAAATGCATAAGTGTCGTTTATATCGGTAAGATTTCTACTCGAACTATTCGAACCTATTCGAACCTAATCGAATCTAAACGAATCTTACACATTACGAGCACATGTTCATGCCGCAATACGAACCAATTCGTTAAGGAAGGACACTGGGTTGCGGATCACTGCATTAAGGGGTGTGCAAATGATATTTCTAATGTAGCAAGATAAAGTGTTGTCATCCACTTTGCTTGCTGCGATGATGATATTCAATTCTAATATTTTGTGGAAAGTAGGTAATTTGTATTTTCTCTTGCAATAGAATCCAACTGACGCATGATTTATACTTTCGAGTACAGTTTCTCACATATATGTATTCATATTAGCATATCACTAATGAAAAATATCTAAACAACTGCATGAGATAAATTCAATGTTCTTCAAATTTTCATGAAGCCAACAAAAATAAGCTTTTTAAATACTTGTGACCGCAAGACCTTATGGGATTCTTTTTGAATCATGTTTGGTCTTCAGCAAATATAAATCATCTTGAATCGTGGCAAGAGGTTTTAGCAATTTCTTTCCCCCCTATCTAATCTTTCCGACCAAATTTTAAATCGCTGTTAAGTCCTCGTCCAACACATAAAAATCTCCCTGCTTTATCAAACGGAAGACTTGAATGGTTTCTTTGATGTTATCATCTACGTTCGTTCTAAGGGGAAAATATAGATAATTACACGCATTGGGTTCCATGCAATATCAACCTACATCAAGACACTAGAGGATATACTACACGTGACTTAATCAAGCTTATGTTATATAAGTTATATATAAGTTATATAATATTCTCTTCATTTACAACGGATTATGAAGTGTGCATATTGTGGTAGGCACACGTAATCATAAAGTACCGTTGCAACTTACGTTTGCAACTGACTACAAACATCATTATTCTCATGATCAACATAATCATCATCATCATCATCATCATTATCATCATCATTATCATCATCATCATTATCATCATCATCATCATTATTATCATCATCACACCTTGGCTTTCTTAAAAACAGTTTCGAGACGTCCTCCATAACAGATATAAATGATCGCTTGGCTTAGCTGCTTAGCAACATTGGCTTGGCTGAGAAATGCAAGAACACGATGTGAACATAACTTGACCCCTCGTCTTCGCATGTTTCATTGCTTTTGCAATGAAATGTTCCCTTTCACAAATCCTAAATTCGGTCCCAATTTCATTACTCACATTGGCAGGGGAAGCACAATGCTCTCGAAAGAGTTTGGAAAGCTGTAAGCCATTCTCATCTCTCATACCATGGGCTCTGAAATTTCTTACCTGATCCTGTAACGTTTGGCAAATGTTGGTTTATCTCTACCTAAGCATTTAACTTTGAGCTTTTTTAAATATTTAACGGAAGAAATGACTTGGACTTAGGAGAAGCAACAGAGTTTATTGTCAACTTCATTTATAAGCACAATGATCAGTACAATACTTGAAGCCTTATTTACTTAATTTTTCTAACCGAGAATTTTGTAGCAATCAGACGTAAAACAAAAAGGGCAGCTTGTGAGATGATGTTCATGAGTTTAATACGAAAGTTTTAAGAAAGCTATTTCATCAACAACAAACCAGTAGACCATACCTTAGGAGATGATAAACTTAGCTCCAAATTGCTGCTTCTACGTAACATCATACATCCTAGCATTGCCACCATTTGTTTAAAAGAATGTTTTGATTACCACATTGAGATGACCTCGAAGAGGGGGGGGGCTACATTGCCATGGGAATCTTTGGGCCCAAAAATTCGCTTCAATTTTTTTGAACTGTCAGCATTTTCTGCCTTTTCTCCGTGTAGGATATGAATGTGCTTGTAGAATGTGAATGTGCTTGTAGGATGTGAATGTGCATGTAGGGCGTAAATGTGCATTTAGATTGTGAATGTACCTATAGGATGTGAACGTTTGTGTAGGATATGAATGTGCTTGTAGAATGTGAATGTGCTTGTAGGATGTGAATGTGCATGTAGGGTGTAAATGTGCATTTAGGGTGTGAATGTACATGTAGAATGTGAACGTACTTGTGGGATATAAACGTGCTTGTAGGATGCGAATGTGCATGTTGGATAATATACAAATGGTCGCTTTTAATAATAGGTACATTACTCCATGTGCACATACGATCCTGATGGCTGTGTTATGATTTAAACAAGAAAATGAACAATTCATCTAAATGAATGTATATATGGCCCATGTTGAAATGACAGCCTCTGAGTACAGTCTCGTTTTTGGATAGAACATAGAACCCTTCTAATGTAACACCCATTCCACGTTTTACAAGCCCAGAATACGGGAACTAAAGAAGCTAATTAAAAACTGCAAACGTGAGTTTAGTGGGTAGGATTAAGAGCGATTTTGTATATGTTTTTCTTTTAGCTATAGAAGTGACTAAAGAGACATTTCGAAGTTTATGATGATGACGTGTCAAGTTAGTCATAGAGGACCTTCGGAATTCTCCTTCAGAAAGATCAACATTCAGTTGCGGCGTTACTGCACTTTGGACACACAATACCACAGGCGTCCTAAGGTTTATTTTCTCGATTTTCCTCACTTGGACTCGTAAAGGGAGGGTATGCAAATAAGTAGAAAATAAAAACAAGAATTCTACTTAATACAATACAGGGATGATGTTCATAAATGACCATATTTCTGGTTTGTCATTCTTCATGAGGGTGAGATTGCAGAATTTGAAGCCGATGTCATCAAAGTGACAGAATTTGAATACTTCCGGAGGGATCCCATCCAGATCAGAACTTTTCCCCACTTTAAGGGAAATCTTTACCTTCTTGTACTCGACTTCCATAAAGGGACCGTCATCAATGTTCAGTTCTTCATAGACCACTGGGATCTCTTTGTCTGGGTATTCTACTTCAGGTGGGCTGCCCAGCAGTTTCTTAAAGTGTGTGAACCAGGTGTTAACTCTCTCCTCAGGGCGTGATCTTGTCACTTGCCCTTCTTCTGCTTTCTTCCTTACAGATATTTAGTTCACCACTTTCCATGCTTTGCCAATTTCCACTCTTTTTGATCATCTCATGTACCACTTTCTATGAATTTGCAGTATGCTGATTCTACCTCCAATCTGGCAGCTACTATATCAGGATGTCTGGCTTTAAGTGACTTCTTCACCCTTGTCCTCTTTGGTACACATTCCTCCATAGATTCCTCATTTGCCTGAACACATTTTGTGTACTCCTCATCATTCACCCCATTATGCAAGAACTGGAAATGATTTCTGACAGCTACGGTATATCTATGCTGCATTTCTTGCCTTGAGTTGATATCACCCATGGCAACTACAACAGTTTGAGCTGGGGCATCTTGGGACAATTGAAAACAAATGTCTAAGAATATAGAGAATACAAAGTGTCAGCCCCGTGAACTGAATATTATTAACAAATAACCGGATTTAGCATCTTTACAGAAAGTGTCATACACATTTTATGGCGCAAAGTTAGTTGTAAAGCAGTAGGAAATATGAAAAGAGGAATGTTGATATAAAATAGGCACTTCCTATTACACCTAAACGAAACCTATTATCTCTTAAAGTACAGCTCACGCATGCGTGAATCAGCATTTCCTCTGTCAGCACCTTCAAAGTACTAACTCCTTCAACGGTTATGGTGTAGGGAACCAGCATTCGTTCACATCAGTATATTATGAGAAATACTGTTGGTTGAACGGTTTGGTTGATAAAGTGAGAGAGGCGAGATTGAGATGGTTTGGCCATGTGCATAGGAGGGATGAGCGATATATTGGAAGGAGGATGCTGAAGACGGGAATACCGGGTAGGAGAAGGAGAGGGAGGCCAAAGAGAAGGTTCATGGATGTGGTCAGGGAGCACATGAGGGTGGTTGGAGTGACGGAGGAGGAAGCAAACAACAGACTAGTGTGGAGACAAAGGATCCGCTGTGGCGACCCCTAAAAGGGAGGAGCCGAAAGAAAACGAAGAAGACTGTTGGTTTAACGACTGCTATCCTTTCTTTCATACTTCTTATGCAAAAAGATATGTTGACGACGTGTTCGCACATTCTCCAATATGAATTATATGTACAGATTTCAACAGTACCTCTATCACAAACACCTTAATGTTAATTTCACACCTTACATTTGCATTAGCAGTGTCATGCCTTGTATGTAAGGTGGACATGTTGCATTACCAGTTTTTCGGTAATCCAAATTTAGTCAAAGAAATCCCCCAATGAGCCTTACGACCTTAGTTCCTCTTTTCGTTTTTGAGCACAATTTTTGTTAATACCTCTATATAGTGATAGAAGTTAGAGAAGAACAAGAATAGCTCAACTTGCTATACAAAGGTACTCGGGAGTTGCATACGGCCTCCAGATAATGTGGAACATAGTTGTCAAGTGCTATGCCTTGATTTAGTGATGTCGTTCCACTTTTGCATTGTAACCATTCACCCATAAGAGTTCATAAAGAATGAGAATAAATCCAACTGAAGCAATAAAAGAAAGATTGCAATGAATACAAAACATCAAGTGCAACCGTACAATGATAAGAGGTAATGTCAGGCTAAAACTAAGCTATGAGAGACTAAAATAGCAAGATTATGAAAGTCTTAAGTCAACACAGATACGGTGATGCTAAAAAAAGATTCCTTTCAACTGAAGATGCAAAATTACTAGATGCTTGCAATGCAAGATCACAGGGAGGGGACATCAGGATTGTGTGGTAAAATAACAGAGAAAGATCAAAACACAATGCAGATACGTAAAAGGATTAGAGACAAGCTTTAGAAGAAGTAAAAGGACATTGTAAACTAAAAATTGACTTTGTGAGAGAGGATAGAGAAGCATGGATTGTGTAAGACCTTTGTAAAATGATTGGAAACGGTATTGGAGAATATTATACAGCAATAATTGAAGAAGCATTTGAGACAAGAAGAAGTCCCAAAAGAGCCACGAAATGCAAACAGAAATGGAAAAAGCTCATTCTAGCATTGAAAGAGGAAGACTGAGCCATCATAACCGATTATGAAAAAATACTCAGTAGACGTGCTTAGTTTTATTTAAGCTTGTACTAAGATGCAGACCGCAATTTCGTTAGAATGTAGAGGCTAATATGCAAGTCTGAAAAAAGGACATACAGGATTAAAGGGGATTCACCTACATAGCCCTAACATTACCCTATATAGCCCTAAATTCCCCTAGATACCCCTAGAAACTCTTAGACACACCCCTACAAGGGTGAAATCCCCTGGGCAAGGCCTCTGATTGAAACTCATAAACAACAAAGGTTTGACAAGGTATGTATCTTGTAAGGGTGTGAAAAGACATCAGACACTAAAGTTTTTCTCTTCTTTATTTAGCGCATATTTGACCTTAGATTACACCCTCATAACAAAGCTTGATTTAAGTCCATCTATAAACAGTTTCTTTGATCAGTGTTGTGGATAACAATACTTTCACTGATGCTTCACTAGACTTTGCATGAGTCCTGAGATTGAGTGTTTTGATGACATTTCTATTCTAGGATTTAAGACTAACCATCAAAAAACTTTTCTGATCGCCCATTGAACGAAGAGAACAAACATTTCACCAAGGCTTTGTTAGACTATGAGCAAGTTCCTCTATTAAGTAGTGTGCCGTCTTACTGGTTATGAGGAATTTATCATCGTAGATCATCACACTGAATCTTTTGAAATATCATGATCTATTTCCGTATCTTTTTCCAATGTGAAGATTGACTACAATAAACAATCACAAACCTATCGTTAGACATTTATCAAGTAAATAAGGGAATACAAATACCACAAAATATGATAAGAACCTGGCAAGCTAACAGAACTAATTGTCTTATGAATCTAAGACATAAATTAACGATCAGCCATGAATCTAAAATAGCGAGTGAAAGTCCTTAAGATAGCATCCTAAGAATTGTGTGATAGAGTTTGCTGTCGTAAACTAACGCTTTCCAATATAGATTCTTCTTTATCACTTTCTCAAGTGCACGCAAACTAAGTTTACACACATGGAGACGATCCGATGATCACTGCCAATTGGGTTGGATGTTGAGAAGGCTTTTCAATCTCTAACACTAGTTCACCATCTTTGACAATATAAACAAAAATCAATCTGTGACAGAACGTTTTTCTCGGGGAACGATATGTCCAGAACTTTCTGGTAGGCTTGCGAAACGACACCTTTCCAACGATTCAGCTATGCTGTTCAAAAAAGCATGCGACAATTGTCCATTACTATTCATGGATCGATGCAGCGAAAACCACAGTTCAAATGGGCATTGAAATCTACACCTAATATTATCGTGTAGTGAGGTGGGATTAATTCGACTACATTACTTAAATTTGTATAAAAATCTGTAGCTATTTTTTCGGGTAAACTGTTATGAGGTGCATAACAGGGCACAGTCTCAGTTTTAGGATTATCTTAAACGTAGCAACTATTATGCGACTATCATATTTGTTAACAGACTTGTGAAGTGGTAGTAATATTCTTTGGGTACAGAGACCAAACACCACCGATAGATGCACCACAAAACATTTCTAGTGGCAGAAGATGAAAAAAGTGTGGTTGAACCAAGGTTGTGTACGGTGATGTCGGGATCACTTTCAGAGTGAACTTGACAATGTTCGTGGATACAGGTCACCGATATATTTTGATCTTTCATGATCCTGTGTAGCTCAACACGTGATGACGTGGTACGGAGGGTTCTACAATTCAAGGTAGAAACTATGGAAGATAAAGATGGAAGTTACTAATGACATAATAAACTTGTCGAAATATTCCACACAAGAAATTGAATCTTTCTGTGCTTTGCATTTTGGGATCTTCAAAGATCAAAGAAGATTTTATTCTATGTCCTTTTAAAGTTGAACATGGATTATGCTGTTCAACTGCTCTAGACACCATTCTTATCAAGCCAGCTCAAAATGAAAGACTGGGGCCGCTCTTACAACACTCGATCCAATAATTACTTTCTACAGGTTTTACACACTGCTTATAATGGAGTATAGGCTTTTCTAGACACCTTCCTTAGCTTTTCCTAAGTATTTAGGGCGCAACCCTCAATGGAATTCCTTCGCGGAACCAATTAAGATACTTGAAACATCCAAAGACAATTTCTGTCTAAATACTATCAATTGTAAGGAGGAACTCGAGTGAATCAGTTCTAACTTCTTAAAATTTCATTCAGTGATCATGCCTATGTCCTTCTATGCAAATTTCACATTGTAATAAGCTACACAAACTACTGACCAGCTCCCAAAACAATAACAAGTGCCCAATGCCAATGTTTATGCAATAATAAAAATATCTGAGAAAAATTGTATCCGGCATTATGCATATCAACCCACAAATAGAAATTTTATTCTCCTAAATCACACAAAAAGCTGGAGGCATACTGCGAACACGATTATGAGTTGCACATAGACATGTCTTCAAGATCTCAAGACCCTCTTTTCGTTGAATCGTTAGACTGGATGCTCATTTTTTTTTGCGATGTCGGCAAAGGAACAAGGATAGTTTAATGGACGAAATAGATTATGGTGTAATTGACTGTATAAAATAACATATTTAGTTCCTTAACAGTGGATATAATAGTTCTATTTGCGTTTGTAAAGCTTTGGCTGATTTGGATGGGAAGCCTAAAAATGATAACATTTTTTAAGGACGCCGGTTTGGAAATTAAATATAGTCCATTGACAGACAGACAGTCCATTGACAGACAGTCCATTGACATGCAAAACGGGAATGTATATAATTTTCAGCAGTGAACGAAAACGGGAAAATAAACGTTTATACTGCAATGAATGATATTCATAACAGAGTGTTTCAGCATCACTACTTTTATCAAAGTAACTGTGACGTTATTATGACGTCATGGTGATGTCATGGCACGTAATCAAGTAACAGGCTCATCAAGACATATTCGGTGCTTAAGCCACTAGTATAATATTATTGCAGAATTAAATCATCAATTTGGGCTATTGGGGGGAGAAGAAAGCCATGAGGCATGCTAAATCGCTAAGTACACGTTTAGTTCGGCCCACAAAAATAGTGAGAGCATATATAAACTAGGCTTCATAAACATTTTCCTGCTAGTTTCGATGCTCTGGCTAAGCCTTTTGAAATTTAAAATATTCTCAATTATCAGCTTATGAGACAAATTCGACTTCTTACTAAAACTATCCGATCCCCGGTGGTGATATGCTTTTCTATGTTCTTTTCAAAACTAACATTTTACATCCTCTCTTCTCGATGATACTTTCTAACTTAATGGGCTTTCGACAGTATGACTGGCCGGATGGCAGTTCTTCTTTGGTCAAGTCACATGGTGCAGGGAGGCTGGTCTCCAATTGCGTTGAGCTGGATGTCGATGTCCACCGGTGGATGACTATTGTTTAAATCTATGTTTGTACATAGTGATGCTGATGTCCTTGTCCGTGATAACCAGCGTCAGCTCCCCCTATTACTGTTCCTCCGCGGGTCCTGCTTAAACATGTGACGTAAGGCTTTGATGTGTTATCACGCAGCAAATAGTTTTAAGCCTATAGCAAGAGTCGTTATTTTCGATGATTATTTTTTATTAGCAACAGCTTTTTAAGAAACTCAAAATGTAAAGGATATAAACCTTCACTTCGTGTTTTTAAAATTTTAGAATTCTAATTATAACAAGGCGCTTTCGTACTTTTAAAAACATAGAACATAGATATTTGGTCTGGGACTTGTTGTTTTGATTTAAGCTTGAAAATGTTGCCAATACTTGACAACCGTGGTTACCATAACGAGATCTTCTTCACTCAAGATCGATCCCTTCTTGATTGTTTATAATTACTCCCAATTTTGAGTTAAATTTTCGTTTCTTGTTTCTTAGAAAGTCGGATTGTTGACAAGCCACGGATGTCGGCAGATATCAAGACCCTTTTCTACCAAGAAAGTAAATACGAACACCATGAACTACAACAGTAGGAAAGAAGAAATCAATAATATCATGACCAAGGTAGGAAATAACGCATAAATGTTATGATTTACGTAGGAAGAAAGGAAGAATTTATAGATACAATTACCTGCGTATGAAGAATATTTAAGTGTTATTAACTAGATAAGAAAAGTAGAAGAAAACAATCGTTTGCATGCTAGACAGAGAGGAAGTTATTAGATACATAAGAACACAGGAAGAAAAGGTTTCTATTATTCGCTACATAGGAAGAAAAGAGATCATGTTGAGAGTTGATTTTGAATCTGGTCACATCAACAAAAAGCAGTCCTCTATGCTCAACTCATGTGCAATATTATTTTCATAGCCTTTCTCGTATCGCCGCTTCATGCAGTCTCTTGTTTTACCTCTTTTCGAAATTGCATTGTCCTCATCTATCAACTCAAGAATACGTAATGCTGCTACGGCATGACGCTTTCGACATTGCATCTCTGAGGAAGCCATTTATTAATTTAAAAGTTGGCGCCAAATTGGAACAAGGTCGTGAAGTCCTGGGAAGGAGTTTGCGAAGTCTAGTGAAAGTCGAGTCCATTTGTACACCCAAGGCTCGACTTAGCTCGACAATGCTATACAATGCTATACAATACTATACTAAGTCGAGTGAAGTCTAGTTGAAAGTCGAGCCCGTTTGTACAGGGCTTTACAAAGGGGTTTTTCGAAAGTAAATCTATTAGTTGATTGATGGGGGTAGAATTATGATACCAACCCCCTCCCCCCCTGGGGCTTGATGGCCAAGTTGGCACTGCAGTTTTGAATTGTTTGTGATATCGCACTTGGGATGTGCTGATAATATGCTTATGCTACTGATAAATCATATATTCTCAAAAGGACCTACTCTTGTTTGTTTAATTGTTGGGGATCCATGACAAGGGATGCGTGTGTACCCTCATAAATTTATTGGAATTGGGGCTTCATGAGAAAACACAACTGGGGAAATTTGACATATTTCAAAAAGAGTGGTTGATAATAAAATGGGGAATAGTTTTGAATTCAGTATGTAACTGTTTTGGTTTGGGTAGCCCTGACAATTCACTTACTGAAACACTGTTGTGTAGATTTCGTAAAGGTATTACAGTTACAAATCAATGCCTCGGATCCCTGTATAATGCCTTTGGTCAACCGGCATCCTTTGCAGTACAAAATGCGTTGTCCGATATATTGTATAATGTAAATGAGGAACGGGGGAATTTGACCATGGCTTCCATTTCTCACAGACTGATGAATTTGCTCGACCAACTTTTCGGGTTTAGGTGTGGTTGCTGCCATTCATTTGGCATTACGTTTTCTTGCGTTACTTCCTTTTGTATTGCAATATAAAACCAATTTTGAGTACTACCCTCGCCAACCTCCTACTGTTACAATTGTTAAAGCATCGCTGTGCAGGCATTGTAAAGGTATTTAGTTACAAACTAAAAATGCCTCGGATCCTTCTTTGATGCCTCTGCTCAACTGGGACCCTATTAGCACAAAATGTATTACCCAATGTTATTGTACAGCAATGATGTAATAGAAGGAAGTGGTTCCCAAGCTTATAATGCCCCCTCTCCCTTGGCTCCTAAAACATTTACTTAGCGCTTCTTGGACATTTATATCAAACAATGTGACACAGCGTGTGATTGATATTGTTGACACGCACATTTTAGGCAGTGAACGATGAAACACAGCAAGCAAAAGATTGACATTTACAAACAATAAAATGCAAAACCTGAGATTAACTTCTCACCTGAAACATAGGTTCAATTCGTCCTTTTCTTAAGCTGCTCTTTGAAAATTTCCAGCAGCTCCAAGGGGGAAAGCAATTTGGGAACCATTAAATTGTGCAGTTGTCTCAATGTGCGTTGGTAACTACTAGATAACGAATGATCTCATGACGCATATTTAACACAGTTTGCATACACTAGATGCGTACATTCTATGTTGCACAAAGCGTTCAAAATAGGCTCACGACGCATATTTAACATAGTTTGCATACACTAGATGCGTACATTGCATCGTGCACAAAGCGTTCAAACTAGGCTAATGACGCATATTTGACATTGTTTTCATACACTGGATGCGTACATATCCATGTTGCTCAAAGCATTCAAAATAGGCTCATGACGCATATTTAACATAGCTTGCATACACTAGATGCGTACATTCTATGTTGCACAAAGCGTTTAAAATAGTCTCCTGACGCATATTTGACATAGTTTGGATACACTGGATGCGTACATATCCATGTTGCTCAAAGCGTTCAAAATAGGCTCATGACGCATATTTGACATAGTTTGGTTACACTGGATGCGTACATTCCATGGTACACAAAGTGTTCAAAATAGGCTCATGACGCATATTTAACATAGTTTGGAAACAATAGATGCGTACATTCCATGGTACACAAAGCGTTCAAAATAGGCTTATGACGCATATTTAACATAGTTTTGATCCACTAGATGCGTACAATCCATGTTGCACAATGCATTCAAAATAGGCTCATGACGCATATTTAACATAGTTTGCTTATACTAGATGCGTACATTCTATGGTGTACAAAGCGTTCAAAATAGTCTCCTGACGCATATTTGACATAGTTTGGATACACTGGATGCGTACATTCCATGGTACACAAAGTGTTCAAAATAGGCTCATGACGCATATTTAACATAGTTTGGATACAATAGATGCGTACATTCCATGGTACACAAAATCCATGCATTTTTTTGTCAAGAAGCGAGACACGGAAGAAATTTATCAAACAAAAAATAGGAACTTTTCATTCCGTTAGTTTAATCTTCAGTCAGGGAAAATTAAATTGAGCGCCAGGTGTGTATGCAAAGCATTATAGTAATCCTCAGTCTCCTGTGGGTCAGCCAAGGTGTGGCCATGATGGTTATTTGGCAACCGCCGATTTCAAGGAAGATAACGTCGGCAAGTTACTTCAAAGTATTGGTAGAACTAGTCTATTCGCCATATGATCTAACCATGTAGCATTCAGTAAAAGTTCAGTAAAAACCAGTTTTATTGACAGTCCAACTGGTAGGGAGGTAGGGAGGAGCAGCACGCAGTCGACAGAGCCGATTTTGGCAGCCCATGTGCTCTGTTAGTGACCTACAAATACTGATGTGTCGGCTGTTAAATTAATGGAAGATCTAGTACTGATGCCGCGTTTTGTACGTTATGTCTATATTTTGTTCGCTGTTTTAGTTTCAGTTTCAGCTTCGTTTTGTGGGAATAGTTTGCGAAATTAGCAGGACACGTTAAAGGGGAAAACTGCCAGATTCAAAAACGTTTGTGTAGGTGGAAAAAAGCAATATATTATTTGAAAAATATATAACATTGAAACAAAAAGAGAGGTGATATATCAAAAGAAAACAGAAAACACATCGGCCAAAAACAAACTATGATATTAGGTAAACGATTGATTTTTTTCACTTTGTAAGTTTGAATTTTGTGCCCATCTGCCCTTTTGATAGTTTGGTCATAGTGGTAAATCTTCCCAGCGATTTGAGTACCAATAGTAATGCAATGAAAATGGCAGCAATGAATGCCGAAAACTTGTGCAAAAATCGAATAGAGTTTTACGCAATACATTGCTTATCATTTTTGGTTTTAAATCTCTTAGACGACAAGTTCCCTTTGAGACAACCTCAGTGATTGTCTATTAAGGTAATGAAATTGCAGCAAGATATCGTTTTTAGCGAATTTTGCCAAAAGAGTAAAAGATTGGTCATTCTCCTTTGCTGATAGTTATTGGTCTATCCCCTCTCCCATTATCCTTGCTAATGAGCACCAACATTTTACCTGGACTTGCAAATAAAGATTATAAATCTATCTTAAAACAATGCATCTTTTCTGATAACTGTCTGTAAATGTAACTATAGCAATACGAACTTAAAGATTTGCTCCATTCAGTTTTTAGAGACAGAAGTACTAGATCCCAGATACCTTGATCATAAGCGTATATTCATGGTATGACGCCTTCGTACTGTTATATTTAGTATGCGCCAAGCTCAAAAAAGAGGATCAAGTATTATGTAAAATATGACCATATACCTTAATGTAAATACAATGGTGAATGGCTTTTATAATGACGCAACTTGTAAGGTCCAAAGTACTTCCATTCCTTTATTCTTACGTAGAAGTCATTATTTGGTTTATAATACTGTCTTAAGCTGTTGCTACTTTCATCATCTGGCTTGGTATCATAAGTCTCGTCCGCTTTGTCCCTAAGTTTTCGACTGTTAATCACAACACCATCGCTTGCTCTTTTGTCGGTAATTACTGAATTTCTTGAAAATCGTTCAGATTCTATGGAACTGGGGTGCCTTTGAGAAATTCTCTTTGTTGGCTGTTTTTGTATACTTGCCCCTGTTAAAAGCGCCCGCTTATTATATCCTTTCTGTCGTCGGGAAATATACGTATATTTCCTTTCTCTACTCCCTCGTTGTAAGAATATGATAGATTTTGGTAACCCTTGATAGGCTTGAAATGTGAAAAGTTAACACAATTCGTAGTTGAAAATTTGTTGTAGTACAGAACATCGATTCTGTCCTATCCTTTTTGTGACTCCATCTTTGACCTTGTACACTATGTCAGAGAAAGCATCTTATAGTTCGATAAAGGTACTCCGTCCAATTGTTCAAAAGTTGGGAATTTTCGAAATCAAATTTAGACAACCTCGTGAAATAAGGGGTGAGTATTTCTAATTTCGTGTTCTAAGTCAACTACTTTTCATTTTTTAAAACATCAACAAGAAATAGCCACTCTTTTATGCCAATGTATACAATTTACCATGCATCTGCGTCTCACTGAGCATTAAAATGAGGGAAAACCTATAAGTGGAAGGTGATGATTACGTTTTGAATTTCTGAGCCTCTGCCTTATTTAAACATTATCTTGAAAAGACATTAGAGAAATAGAAAATATGTCACCACAAGACTCGATGGTACTCCAAAACTTATTCTTAATTCTGGCAAATTTAAAGACCGGTATTTTTGTAAGCTAAATTATAATATAAAGTAAATATAATGCCGTGTTAAACTTATTGTTAAGCACATAGCTTATTCGACGGCCGGAAGGTGAGTTATTTTTTATGTTTCGTGACCTAGTATCGTATATTTCCTCGACCCAGCCTTGTAACTGGAATGTACCTTTGCTTTACTTAGGAGAAGTAGTAGTAGTAGTAGTAGTAGTAGTAATAGTAGTAGTAGTAGTAGTAGTAGTAGTAGTAGTAGTAGTAACAGTAGTAGTAGTAGTGGTAGTAGTAGTAGTGGTGGTGGTGGTGGTGGTGGTAGTAGCAGCAGTGGTAGTAGTAGTACTTGTTGCTGCTGTAGTGGTAGTTGTAGCAGTATTAAAAGTAATAGACTTATTTTTATATAAGAAACTACCTCAGCGTCCTGCCCTCGAAGTTTCTTTAAAAATTGACCTTTTGAGGCCTCAAAGATTTTTAGCAGTTACTTATTCTCTGGTGTAGAAAGGGGTGGAATACACGGAGGGGGCTAGAAAACAGCCGGAGTTCAAAGCATATTATAAAGGATGAAGTAGAATAGAAAGTTGCCACTTGACTCAAGTTCACTATTTAGTTGGCTCTGCCTTGATTGACACACCCATTACGTGTGCATGTGCAAAGAAAGGGCCAAAAGATTATAAACAAAAGAGTGCCTATTAGTCACACTGCTGTTAGCAAATTCACCCTCCATTTAGGGTACCCTCTCTTCCATGTTTGCCTATTCATG
Organism: Alatinidae sp. Z8VKAUB7J3; assembly: GCA_010016025.2. Lineage (NCBI taxonomy): Eukaryota > Metazoa > Cnidaria > Cubozoa > Carybdeida > Alatinidae > Alatinidae sp. Z8VKAUB7J3. The sequence goes on from JAAAKM020073195.1 coordinate 214,175,622, forward strand.
GAATAACCCGTCATCAAACTGTCTAAACAGCTTTCAGAGATTTTTTGGGTTTCTTAGAGCAGTCCCATCCAGCCCTCGAGTTCCTTAAATTTTGGGGAGATTGAGCCCTGGTTTCTTATAAACTGGTTTCTTATAAAAAAAACAAGTGAAGTAATAGTAATAGTAGTAGTGGTGGTAGCAGTAATAGTAGTAGTAGTAGTAGTAGTAGTAGTAGTTGTAGTAGTAGTAGTAGTAGTAGTAGTAGTAGTAGTAGTAGTTATTTTCTCTCCTTCTGTCTGTCCATTGCGCTCTTCTGACAACCTATCTTTTTTGCTGCCTTCCTCTCTCTCAGTTTTGTGACCATGCTGTCTTACTCTTTGATCATCTTCTGTCCTTCTGTCTGTCTATTGCGCTCTTTTGATCACCTATCTCTCTTGCTGCCTTCCTCTCTTTCAGTTTTGTCATCTTGCTGTCTTACTCTCTGATCATCTTCTCTCCTTCTGTCTGTCTATTGCGCTCTTCTTATCACCTATCTTTCTTGCTGCCTTCTTCTCTCTCAGTTTTGTCATCTTACTGTCTTACTCTTTGATCATATTCTTTCCTTCCGTCTGTCTATTGCGCTCTTCTGATCACCTATCTTTCTTACTGCCTTCCTCTCTTTCAGTTTTGTTATCTTGCTGTCTTACTCTTTGATCATCTCCTCTCCTTCTGTCTGTCTATTGCGCTCTTTTGTTCACCAATTTTTCTTGCTGCCTTCCTCTCTTTCAGTTTTGTTATCTTATTGTCTTACTCTTTGATCATCTTCTCTCCCCATTTCTTTCTCTCGCGCCCTTCTGATCACCTATGTTTCTTGCTGCCTTCCTCTCCTTCAGTTTTGTTGTCTTGCTGTCTTACTCTTTGATCAACTTCCCTCCTTCTGTCTGTCCTTTGCGCTCTTCTGATCACCTATCTTTCTTGCTGCCTTCCTCTCTTTCAGTTTTCTCATCTTGCTGTCTTGCTCTTTGATCATCTTCTCTCCTTGTCTCTGTCTATTGCGCTCTTCTGATCACCTATCGTTCTTGCTGCCTTCCTCTCTTTCAGTTTTGTTATCTTGCTTTCTTTACAAGTGATCTTATATTGGCCTATGTATCTATATGTATACCAAATACTATATCTGCGTTGTACTGTAATGAAGGACAGTGCCTCTGTACCCGAAAGCAGAATGCACTGGCTACGCTTTTGCTGTTATAGGGACGAACAATTCAACAGTTTGTTATGTAAGTTGTTATTAGGTGATGGTTCCTAGACTCGAATCCAAATGCTCATAAAGAATACTTAAGGATGAAAAGAGTTGATAAGACAAAAAAATTGTCTATTGTCCAAATATATTCAAATGTATTTACAGAACAATCAAGGGTCATAATAAAATTACAAAATTAAAAAGTGACCTTCAGTCAATAACAGTTCGATGTAAGTGTTACTTTGAGACGTGCTCACCGACAGTCTTTATTCTTGTAATAGAAGACGATGTACGATTTCTCTGTGGACAATCAACCAGGTTTTCAAGTCTCGTAAGGTTCTGGCATTAACTCAGCCAAGTAACTCCTTCCACACTTGATTTCCTCAGTTGATCTTCCTTGGAAATGATTTGCTGCTCCAGTTACATATTTTATTTCATATCCCATCTACAATCGGACATAATGTAATAATTCCTATTTTAATGGTGACGTCTTTTGATTATATCAACATTGTCCCCTTTTTTTACTCACGAGATTAACATATTTGCCATTCCAACGAGGAAAGCCGGTGAGTGTTTTATACAATGGCGAGCAATTGTTTATATCATGACAACAGTTAGGAATGTTTAAAGCTTATGTCCAATTTTCTTTTCTCGGTGCTTTTATAACCTTCTCCTTCCATAACGCTCCTTAACGCGTTATAACCCAGTTCCCAGAATGTGTAAAGAGTGAAAGTATTGTGATCCCTGCTATTTTCACGCAGGTTTAGAAGTTAAAATTAAAAATTTTTTACATTAAAAATGTTTTAGGAAACCTTCCAGCATTTTCCGTGTTTTCATGACTTTTTTCACGATCGCGCATCACGCACGCATGAAACTTCCCAGCTTATTTTGTCTCGCATTGAGAGAAAAGTCATTACATAAATTGTGAATAAGGAAATATCTTTCTCCGCTCTATTTAACACTCAAAAAACTATGTTGCTCACTCACCTCGTCCAGCCGGCTGTGATTAAATAGGATAAAGTGCATTTGATTCCATGGAATAAACATGAGCAGGTCTTTGCGTTCCAATACAAAATATGCGCGTGCCCAAGAGTGTCTCTTCCGCGAAGCGAAAAGCAAAGCGAATATTCGAGGTTGCCATACGAGTAAGAGAGTCAATGGCACCTTTTTTGTGCAGGAACAGAAAACTTGCCCTCATCGTGTTATGCCTTCTTGCATATAGATGCAGACATATCTTACATATTTTCACGCATTTTTATTTTTAAAAAGTTGACAGGTCGGCATTGGGTCTAAAAATAGACTAGTCAAGACCATACCCTATTTATCATGAATCCATCACGAATTTTAACAGTTTTGCTGACAATTGGCTTTTCTTCGCGTATTCTGAATGTCTAACTATTGGTCCCTCATTTGACTTTCTTCTCCTAAAAGTTGCTTTTCGAAGGTGTGCCGGGCCTGGATGGGCAGCCGGAGAAGGAGTGAACCTCGATTTCACCGCTCAATTCTTGATAATGAGTCTTGGCGCTATAAACTGATATTCAAAGTGTTGAATCAAGACAACACGCACTTTTCAGTTGGTTTCCACATTATTTAACTGTGGATTGTTTTATCAAAATAGACCCTTTGAGTATACACAGATGAGACATTCTCATTCGCCTTGGTGTGAAGGGTAATGATTTTCAGTTTTTGCCAAAATTTGAAACTTAATAAGACAGGAACCCCTAACCACATTAATTGAAGACAAATTATTACTAGTTACTGATATCGAATTTCTCAAATCTTTCAATAAAATGTTCTCATAGCTGGAACAAGAAAGACTTCTTCAAAGGTATCAGGTATGCATCTAGGGGATGAAATTTTTTTACGTAAACTAGGGATAACAAAGTATTGTTGGGTCCAATTTCACAGCGTGAGGGGACTATTTAAGCTTAGGAAAGACATTTTTTACGAAATAGTTATTAGGAAGGAGAAACTGGCAGTAATAGGCCCTATGCAGGTATGGAGGACGTATGATTATAAAGGTCGTCAACAAAGGGAATAGCGCTTTAAAGGGCCGTTAAATTATGTCTTGAAAGATGTAAAACTTGAGACCTATGGCTGTATGCTTAATCGGAACTTCTATGGGAATAATTTAGATATGTACTAGACAGACAATTGCTATCTAGTAAAAACAGCTCTACATTTGATTTGTATTAGTTTATATAGGTAGGTAGGTAAGTATGTAGTTAGGTAAGTAGGTAGGGTAGGTAGGGTAGGTAGGGTAGGTAGGGTAGGTAGGGTAAGTAGATAGGTAGGTAGGCCTCTGTCAGTCAGTGTCACCATAGATAATGATGAGTCCTAGTTGGTTCAGTGGCAAAGTCTCCATGTTGATAACAATAACAATCCACTAGTCCCAAATACATGCTATGATCCTTGCTCCCGACATAAAATTTTTGATATAACATACTGTTCATTGTACACTTAAGACCACACTTGTTAAAGTCAATTTTTTGTACTTCAGGACCACTGTTGCAAGCCTTTCTGAATTCAGAGAAACTCTGTAGAGGACCTAGTCAGTCCCTTAGACAACTAAATTCTGTGATTTGGAAAGAGGAAAAACAGATTCCCTCTACAGAGACTACATAATTGTACACTGTACACGAAGCTTAAGGTATAATCTATTAGTCGTAAAAGCCCTGATGTGAGGGAATATGGCGATTAACCTCACATATGCGCACAAGACGGTGCGAGAAGAAAAAGTTGGGAGAGCATTGCAGTCTCTCAATCAAAGACCCCTGATGAGCAGTGGATCCGACGTTGAAACTACCCTAACTTAGCAGAAAAACCGCCAAACAGGCTAACTAATAAATAAAGGGCAGTTGGAGCGCCCAAGGGCAACGCCCCTCAATTTTGGCTCCCGACCGGAAAAGGAAGCCATGAGGCAGCCTCGACCGCCCGGTAGGGACGCCTCTCGCAGATTATGGAAAGCATCTGTCATTAAAGAAAACAGATACTACATTCCATTCCTTACCAAGAGGCTAAGATGCGAGAACGTTGCTCTCTGGTTGTGAGAACGTTGTTCTCTGCTTTGCTAAGACATGCGTGGGAGTGACTGAAGGGAGCTAGAATATACCGTGGCCATGGTACCGGGATATTTTGTGGCGAATTGCATTTTCATTTCGGTGAATTTAGTTCAATTCTGGAAATGATGTAATAAAACAAGGTTACGATTGCATCTGACCTAAAACAGGGATGAGTGATGTGAAACGTCACCGTGTAATTTGGGAACATGTGATTTGCAATGCCGGGAATATTAATTTGCAGGGTGTGACCTACAAAGCGAAAGGATAGTTAGTTTTCAATACGGAAGCGGAGTAGTTTGCTTGGTAGTCAAAGCACTCAAGAAGGTGAGGGGGCAAGGGCGCCCCCCCCCCTGAGAGAATTCACTAGGGTATTCCGCCCCCCTGACATTCTGATCAGTATATATTTTTCACTTTCGTACATCACAATGCATCGGAAACAAAAAATATCGAACCTATGGGATGACTATGGGGTGCCTCTTGCCCGTATGTCCATGGGTATGTGCTTTGAAAATTCCTTGAAAATGCCTTCCGTGAAATGTAACTTCAGAACTACACAAAAATTGTGTCTTTTGGCCTTAATGAGCAAACTTTTCTCACGACTTTCAACCAATGGCTTAGCAGCAATTTACTAGTCCCACCTAGAATTTAGACTATAGAATTTACCCACCTCTGACATTTTTGTATTGATGTAACCAAATGTAATATAAAATTGAATGGATACTACTTTAGGATTATTTCCAGAGAATGATGAAACTTATGACATGCCCCCTATTTCATAAACGAAGAAGTTGTGGTTTTGCAATAGGATACAAAGGATCCAAACAATTCTTAGCTAACTTCTAAGATAAACCGATACTGCTAGAGAGAATTCGTCCTCCGTCAATCAGATCCGAAAATCAAACATTCCCTTTGGTCGTATTAGATTTGCAGATTCTGGTTGTACATGTTCCACACTTTATTCATCTAGTACAACGTAATAAATTTTCCATGATGGGCATTCCAGTGAATCAAATCAACGTGAATAAAGACAGCGAAAGTGGATACACTCTGAATTCATTTTGTTAGTCGAAGCTTTCCGGTCGGCCCTTTTCAAGATCGTTTCTCCAACATAGCACACAACAATGGAGACAATTATTTAATACAAAAGCAAAAATAAAAAATATTTTAAACATGAACGTGCATATTGTAAATATCTATTGATTTACCTGCATAATCTATATCAAAACATAAGTTGATATTCCGAATTTCCGAGTGATACGGCATCATCTTTTTCTCTACTGCTTGCACCTCCGCTCTATTCGATTACAAGAGTACTGGGTACTAATTCTTATAACAATAAGATTACACCATTACACATATCAACGATATATGAAACATCTGGATACAATTGAATAAAACAGTTAGATATAGGAATGTGAAGTAGAACTGTAACTATAAACCTTTTCAGTTATTATATATAATGGTTATAGCTGAATGCACTACGCTCAAATAATCCAGTTATTAACAAAAATTCATTTTGTCCGCATAAAGTCAGGTTCCACAGTTTCATGATGACTGCCTCAAGAAACTTAAAATGTACGGCTAGCGTATTACTATTTAATGCCTAAAAACAACTATCGAGAAATCATCCAGGCTCAAGGATCAAAGACTTAGTTGCTGTGTTTACTTGAGAGTATGGTCTCGTTGTAAAAATAGATGAAAAATAGTTTGGTTCGCTTTGAACAAGGCTAAGACTTCAGAAAGTAACTTCATTTTAGCCTAAATATCTTGTCTTATATTATCTAAATAAATTTAAATTGGCTCGACAGTAACTTAGTCGTCAGCAATAAAGGGCAGGTTATAGCATATTTTAGTTGCTCTGTATGTAAACAAACGTGTTTCAGGGTGCTGTGCTCCAAATTTCGGTACAAGTAGGGATACATGACATTGAAGCTCTAGTCAATTTGCTATAGGGAAGAAAATGAACAATGACAATTCACTGCTGTATTTCTGCAAGCACAATAAACTAGCAATAATCAACGCAGATTATAACGGGTCATAAAATGAATCACATATGTTTATTTCAGAATAGCTTTTGTAGTTTTTGATAAAAATAATTCCAAACTAAATGGTGTTGTTTTTTAGTCATAGTCCAAAGGCATTCTATTAGACACAATAATAAAAATAAAAAACAAGCATGAATGAATGGCTTAGTTCTGCAAACCACCTTCACTAGCTTCTTCTTCTTCTGTTAACTAATGAGTTGGCAGCAGGGTGTAGAATATGTTGCTAGGGGCTAGCAAGAAGAAATTCCCCAAAGCTTATTGTTTAATGCAAATTGTTGATTTCTTATGGTGTTAATCTTTAAAAATTGAAGATCAGATTTATAATCAACAAGTTTTTCTCCAATGATGATTTTAGCTGCTGTTTTATGTACTCCTTTTGCAACATCAGTTAGGTAATGATATTGAGAATCTGAGACCACTGGATAAGGCATACATATTCTAATAGGGAATGTATATGTGTTAGAAATGCCATTTTTAAGTTAACTAACTCACGCAGCAACATTCAAATTAAAGACCTAAGTCCATTGCATATAAATAAGACATACATTTTAAAGTGATACAAAGCACAACATGCCACATTTGTCATTTTTCTTTATTTACATTATGACAAGTAACTAAACCAGGAGATACAGATGGGGCAGGTGTAGTTTCAATCTTTATTAAGCATAGTCACTACCCCAAAGATCCCACATAATTTACTCATTGATCTTTAATAAATGAAGGGGGGTGTTTTTGAATTTTTGAAAATTTTCTACCCCCCTCAAGCCTATTAGAACCCCCTGCTTAGCAGTTTTGGGAAATCAGCTTTGATAATGCAAGAGGAAACATTTTTATAGCCTTATTTGATGACGATTTTGACTTTGATGATTTTTTTAAGTGATGTAAAGATTTCTCAGGCTAAAATGTGTGTCATGTTCATATCTTTGTTCTATTTTCATTTCAAAACTATCAGACATTATTTTGAAAAGATTGATTCAACCCCACTCCCACCCCCATTAACTAATTTTTGAAATTCCAATCCCCTGGTTTTTCTAACCCCTCATTTGTTAGATATTAAAAAGCAGTAACAACCTTAAAATGCACCGAACAGCAATAGTATTGAGACAGGCTTATCGTTGGCTTGGGTATGTGCAGCAAAATGAGTTTGGAAAGAGGGGGAAACATTATATCTTTGACTTTTTATAGACACGGAAGCAGATGAATTATAGCCTCTATTGAAGGCAGCATCATACAAGAAACTCAAACAACTAAATTTAGTAGTAACTGCTCTGGATGAGAAATACTCTTTCTCTCTTATTTTAATAATACTTTGCACACAAAAAAATGTCTGGGGGTGGATATAAGCCAAGTAAAAAGTTGATAAAATAATTATTTTAAATGTACTATCATTCATCATTCATCATAACGAGAATTTTATAATATGGGCCACGTAAATAACGAATATAATAATTAAGTTACGTGAGCAAACTTTTATTAACTTAACCCTAAACAAAACCAGACAAATTTTAGTACATATCTGTAACCTTTGCTATTGGATATCATTCTCCAGTTGAAATCACTGAAAGTTTGAGGCTTTGCTACCCCCCCCCCCCCCCTCCTCCAATATACTGATAGGGTTAAAATGCCCAATGGGATGTCGCTGTATAATTGATAGTGTTTTATGTAACGGTAGGAAGGTGGTGTATTGTTTTGTATGTACAGTGGAAGAAGCAACGAATTTTTTCGGATTTTATTCTTCTTAGTTGTCAAGTGTTGTGCATGCCTACTTTCTCCCCCTTTTTATGGAGCGACAAAAAGCAAAAGCAGACCTAAAGATAACTTGCGTGCTGTAACGTTCAACAAATGACTAAAGCAGCCAATTGCTATCAGCCACCGACTTAATATGTAGCAGATTGTTAGGATTCAAAACTCTGTCAAAGACATCATCGACTATTATATGCAAATCCATTAATGTTCTCATAATCTTATTCTCCACTTCTTGTGTCAAATAACGATAGATGCCTCTTCGATGCATCAGTAAACATTTCCCCTACACTACTGCTCGACGCCATTTCAAATGAAGACTCATTCTATTTCTCGTTCTCTATTCTTCCACCGCGTCGCGGGGCAGCGAAGTTGGATTATTTTCAGCTTTGACGTATCGACGGAAAAGGCATCGCAAGCAGCCTTGGTCAACAAGACATTATATAACGTAACCTACGTCTTTAGCTTTAGAATTGAGAGCATAGCCGTCTTTCCTTGATATGCAGGTAACTGTTTCCTCTGTGAACATTCACTAAGACGTCAAATTTTTAATTTTCTGACACCCAACGCTTTTATCAATTTCATGATAGTGTGCAGAATATATGCTTGCATTTAAAGCATTGTACATGACTGAATGGCTCGTTGAGAAAATGTTTCTGGTATAAGTTAATCATATCATAGGGGTGGAAAATCTGTATACTATGGACTATGATTAAACTGAAAGCTGGCCGAGCCTAGGCCTAAGTGACAGTTCTGTTAAAAAATGAATGTGCTTATACGATGAGCAAAACAGGGGTAACGCTGCCAAAGTTAACGATGTACCCTTGAATATCGTTCCAAGAATGCAGACTACCAGAAGCAAGTAAGTGCCTAACCAAAAATAGAAATATTAATCGATGAAATTGATAACGTGCACCTGCTTAAATTCAATATATCGTCCAGAAGCACTCTGTTAACAGAATGGAGTAGATACGCGATTTCCAGACGCAAGGTCCTGTCTACCTTTGTTTACTTTGTCTTTCAGTGGTTTTTTCAAGGGATCATGTGAAAGAGCAGCAGGAAACATAAAAAGGCCCTGAAAGTGAGGTAATATACCCCTTTATGGCTGAGAGTCAGTTGACTGTGATACTTTTGACCAGACATTTGCGCCCTCCTCTCAACAGGTTCTTCAGATTTTGTTTGGTTGGTAAAAAATCTCATAATCTGTTTCTTACTACCTTGACGGAATTCTAGTATGGTCCTTGACCTTGTGAAGGACTAGCGTAGTGTTGTCTCTTACACCCTTATCGCGTATGCTACAGGTAATTTTGACACGCATTTATAATAGGGCAATTCAAAGTTATTATATGATTAAAACCAAAGCCCATGCTGTCATATGAATGTAATGATTTAGTAGTAATAGACGACTCTTGAGTTTCAATTTGGTCTTGTATGGTTAAGGTGTAGTAGATTGGCGTATCTTGTATTTGGATATGTAGTGAGAAAATAGTTCTCTTCTCTTTGATACTTTGATACTAAGTGCGTTAAGAATATCCGGACACTACAAACAAACAAGGCTAAAAATATTGGTAGATGACGTCTGCAATGGTAGATGAAAATATCGATATATGAAAAGAGAAACGATTATCCTTTGGTATCATTGTTTATAATGAGCTGTTAATAGAGGGATTATCTTTCACTGTGAAGCTAAACATTTTTTGTTAGGCGTATACATGTTTCGTCGAAAAATCTTGTCAACATCATTAACTCAGATATGATAAAAAGTTTCCGTTTCTTTTTTTATTCCAAACGGTCATAGAAGAGTTACATTTTTTGACATTAAGATTTTTTTCTTAGTATTTCAGTGTTTTCCTTTTTGTTCTCTTTGCCAGTGACAAACAGTCTTTGGAAAAAAATGTGGAGGGGAAGAAGCCCCTCTAGCTTCCCACTAGCGCCGCCACCGTAAAGGCCGTTCAAGCCTGTATTTTTTACTGCCGAGTATAAACTTGCAATATTTCGGATTATCTAATAGAGTATTATTGCTATTTCTTACATATTTCCCAGTCTACTGTATTAGTATTTATCGCCGCCATGACAGAAAGGCTAGCTTAGATTTGATCAGATGCTGCCTTGCGTATTTTTGCATTCTCACCTTGTTAGATTTCTAGGTCGTTCTGAGACGCATGATGTTGAGACCTAGAAGAACGCACTCTGAATAACATACTGTGCAATCTGTATTGATACCACAAATTATCCATGCATTATGATTTCAAGGAGGTATTCAAAGACAGTCCAAAAGAGAAGTCACCGCCTACAAGATTGACTATACGTGGCTCAAGCAATAATAATAATTTATAAACAACAATAATATATTTTTTTAAAAACCATTATTGCCGTTATAATTTTTTTTATGAGCTCAATTTATAAACTCAACTTATTGGTGATCTCTTTACAAAAACATTTCCCTCTGTTGTCACCTGGCGTAGTACATGGGACAGCAGGATTGATATACGAGAGTGTCTAGTCCGAAGAAATTTAAAAATAATGAAAACGACAAGAAAATATAAACACACACATACAGAAAAAATAGCTAAGGGAGAGACTAAAAAAAATGTACATGAAGAGTAATAGCTCCGGAGAGGTCCAGTCTTTGTTGCGCCAATTAAAAATGTAATATGACTTTCTTATGGCTACTTCCGAGCACTTCATCATCAGCCTATTGGCATCTATTTCTGAATTTTTAACAAATTTCATAAAATCGCATGAATCTTAAGTGAAAAAACCCAAAGTTGAGATTTCTAGAGTTATTAATTTTAATCCTAGAGTTTGATCAATAATGATTTTTTTTCAAACTTCAATCTATTCATGTCTTAATTAGCATACAATCCCAGTAATCACTTACAATAAGGCATACTGTCATGATAAAACGTGAGTTGTTATCGAATGCTTAGCATCGAAATGAATCACAATGACAGGCACACAGCTGACTTGATTATCACGATTCGATCTTTTTGCCATAGAATTGATATATTCCATTATAAGATTTCTATGCTTTTCGCCCACATTAGGCCACAATTCATTGTTATCTGGAGCTGTGACAGGGCTTTAAATTTATTATAAGATGTCTGTGAACTGAAATACCAAGACAGATTTGACACCTCAGATTCCCGAAACGGAAAATCCGTTTCACTCTGGTGTGCGTGCCCGCGGCTATTGCCCGTAAGGCCTTGAAGGAATGTTTAGTAGCTGTCACCAAAAATGAGGCTTTTTGTTTTCTAAGTTTTGATGCCACGAATCATTCTTAAAATTTCTTCGAGTTTGTATTGCTATTCCTATTACTTATTAATCTTATCTGTAAACAACGATTTATCGTGTGTCTGTAAAATATTGCATCATTTTGCTTTGGATCAACCGTTACTGCAGGGACGCCTTGCTTCAAATGGGTAGTCTTAATCAAGGCACTATTTCAGACCATCCCGATAGGTTACAAAATAAGGAGGGATCGTATTCCGCGGTTCAGCCTGCTTCATGGCTTGCTTCTCTGTCCGGTAGCCTACATTGAGGATCGCCGCCCTTGGACGCCCCAGCTGCCCTTTAATTCTTAGTTAGCCATTTTGGTGTTTTTCTGTTTATTTAGGGTAGTTCAAATGTCGGGCCTACTGCTATATCCCCTCCCTTTAAATTACAAGAACATTGGAATGTGTGCCCCTTAGGGAAACCAAAGGACGAATTGCTAGAACTAAGAAGTTGTAGCCTGAAAATAACAAAGATCGTCAGGCACGAGCGTGTTCAGGCTATGCTCATTGAATGAGTAACTTATGCAACGAAGGCTTGAAATATTGATACGCAATATCTTCACTGTCTATCCGTCACCTAGAGGTGGGTAAAGGAGCTGTTTTATTCGTTGCCATTTTTTCACCTCATGCCTTAGTAATTGGTTTATAATATGACAATGGTGTCCCCGAAGTGAAATAAGACTGTGAAGAGAGACAAGAAGACACAACGAAGTCGATCTTGATTGCACTACCCAACAACCCAGGAGTCTTCCATTTGCAAGTTACATCGAATAACTAGCCTCGTGATTACATGACCAAAGTTCTACCAAAAGTTCCCTTAGGTAAGGCAAGGAATATGATATTGTCAGAGATTAGTGATGCACAATTGGGTTTACTGTAACATGCAAGCACTCGAAATTCAATTTTCATTGTTGGAAAATTATCAGAAAGAGCATTTTAAAAGCAGAAAGATTTATGTATGTTGTTATATGCATCACACAAATGCATTTGATACTGTGAAACATGGATACCTGTTTGGTATATTACAAAACCTTGTTGTAGGAGTAAAGATCTGCGGATAATATGAAACTTAATTGGAAGCATTTCACATGCGTCAGAATTTGCAGTCATCACATTGATTGCATCATATTGCACCAGTAGCAAACGAGGTGTCAGGTAAGGTTTCGTATTCTCCAACGACCTGTTTCAGATCTACAGTGAAATGATTATGCAAGAAGTGAAGGAATCAAAAAGGACTAACTTTTGTAGGAAGGAACATCACAAACTATGTTGGCCATCTTGTCTTGCTGAATGTATGATTACGAATCCATCTTGTTCAAAGGCGTCCTCAATTTCGTTGTTTCAATGGATTTCTGCAACTCCAAGGATTTTTATATCAAATTTTTACATGTTTTCAAGTAGTATGTTGATATTTCCATCGTTGTTCAGTGTTCGGACATTCCATGTAGCGATGTTTACAGTATTTTTTTGAAGATTCTCTTTTTTATGTACCAGGGGATTCTTAGCACCCCCTCTCTTTTGAGTGCCTGGGACTGGGGGCAGCCGTGTATTTTAGTTTATTTGCATATTTGCCGGCGATTAATAAGCAATTTATACTTGGACACTTGCTTAAGGGCATTCCAAGCGCAGTGCTCAGGTAACTCGAGCAGTTTAATAACGTAAGAAGACACTGCCAGTTATGAAGTTTATGGTTTCAGCTGCCCCTATCTTCATCCATCACCCTGCTGCCAGTGACTTCTCCGCAACCCCGGTATGGGCGGCATACGGGTAATATGCCTTGCCGAGGGGCAACCCGTGATTTTGTCTGGGACTGCTTATTCAATATATTCGCAGGTAACCTCTATATCTAAAGGCCGACCCCCTATCCGCAACCTGGGGACCCAGTGGATGGGAGTTATCATCTCCACACCACATAAGATAAAAACGCTACGAAAATACTTGATACGGGATTAAGAACGGCGTTTAGTGAATCAATTGTAACAGGAAGAATCTGGGAAGCACTTTAACCTAAGTCCGTATAATTTTTTTCAAAGTGCATTTAAGGCGCATTAAAAACCGAACGCTTGAAATGAAGAAAGAGAGAAAGAGTATACCACGATACCACAGCATTGTGTGACTCGCTATTGACAGGATTGGAGGTATATGAAATTTGGAGGAAAATGACAAATAGGGATACTAGGCGAGAATAAGAGTGGCTGTGACCTCGAGCACGAGAATCTAGTATTTGACATTGAAGGAAATGACGCTACAGAAGCTGAATCGTCTACTTCAGATACAGATGACGTCGTTTCTGAAAACGCAGAGGGTGATGATGCTGACAGTGATAATGCATTTTCGGATATCGAAAAAATATTGTTGCTCGTAAGCGTGTTTGGGTGATAATCTCATCTGATGAAGATGAATAAAGTAAAGAATTAGACCGAAGATAACTTGATGAGTTAATTTATTGTCCTTTTGTTTCAAGCACGATGATACATTTTAACACCTTTTGATTTGTATTTCATGAATTCCTTATCAACCAAACTAATTTCTGTAGACTAAAATTTGCTGGAAAATATTGTCTTTCAAACATTCATTTTACTAAATCATTTTCGTGTGTCTGGCGGTGAATATTCGGTAATGTTGCTCTTTAAGCGCATTTTAGGTAAGCATCACGTAAATTTTAGGGGAAAAATTATTTTTTATGGTACTTGATTTTTGTCATTTATTAACACACGCATTAATTAACGATGGCACTAATTAATGCTTGATCGTTTGAAAACGTTTATTAATGTCGTTCAAACATTAAATTGCAGAAAAAACGTTAATTAATGTCCATCAAAATGCATATTTAATCTAAAAAATCGTTAATTAGATCAACGTTAATAAAAGCCGCGTTAATTCGTGTACACGTTAATTTTGTATATTACTTCATGTCACTGCCGCAGTTGGCATTAAATTTACAGACTTCTAAGGCTTTTATGTAGATCCTCCCTGGATTGTAGGAAATGTTAATCACAGTATTGCAAATTCAATTGGAACCACATCAATAACAAAATTGTTTGGTAGATTGTGAATTCTTTAGGTATTTAACTCTGAAGGACCTGTTGCCCTCTCTTTTAGATCCATCTATCGATTAATTTAATTTGTCATTCCTCCTCAACTATTTTGTCCAACATTTTCCTTTGTAAATGTAGTGAGAGATAATATTTGTTTGACGACACATTGGGGCGCATTAATCAAATCAGGTCTTCTGGTATTTAATTCTGAAGGACCTGCTGCCCCTCTCTTTTAGATCGATCGATCGATGAATTTAATTTGTCATTCCTCCTAACCTTTTTTGTCCAACATTTTCCTTTGTAAATGTATTGAGAAATAATATTTGTTTTACCACACATTTGGGCGCATTGACCAAGTCATATTTAATAAATTATCATGCTAATTATTCTACTTATTTATACCCGAAAGTATTCAAAGGGCCTAGTTTGACGATCGATGTTTTAAATCGATTTAATTTCTCATTTATCCTCAACTATTTTTGTCCAACATTTTCCTCTCATGTCCTTTGGAATCCATTTTAGCACATTATTATTGGTTTAAGACTCATACCGATTTCTGTTACTGCGTCAGCTGTTCCCACTGTCGCTGCTATAGGCGGTCTTTCCGATAGCATTCTTTTAAGTGAGGGTAAATCTCTAAGCCCTTTGTAGTCCTTACTCCAGATATCCTGATTTAAAAACCGAGTGATACATTCCGCTTGTAGGACTTTACTGTTGAGGAGGGATTTGTTCTGATTGATATGATACGCCTCTTTGACTTCTAACTCATGTCGAGTCCGCGCTTTATCAATAATGATAAATGATTCTGGACCAGCCTCAACCCTGTATCTTACATTTTTTTGAGGTGCTTGGTGATCTGGGTATCTACCAGATCCTTAATCTTCCCCAAGTGTTCAGCCATGCGGGTCCCTAAGTGACGCATTGTTTGGCCTATAGAACAAGCTTTACATCTCATTGGATAGTATGAAGATATGAGACAACTCAAGTGCAAGTGTTAATGAATATCTTTGTGGTGCTCTTTTATTCATGTAAATGGGTTTGTACTTGCATGAAAAAAGGACCGATGACCGTGACAAAGTAAATGCATTGAATGTATAGAACATGGTCTTTCTAGACAACAAGATCAGGTCCAGATTGAGTGTCAACACATCCACCAAATTATTACCAAGGATTATTAACAGAAAGTTCATAGTTCAAAGTGCATTGAATGTATAGAACATGGTCTTTCTAGACAACAAGATCAAGTCCAGACTGAGTTTTTAGAACCTGGTCTTTCTAGATAACAAGATCAGGTCCAGATTGAGTGTCAACACATCCACCAAATTATTACCAAGGATTATTAACAGAAAGTTCAAATATATTAGTTTTCACCTCATTTTGATCCGCACCCGTTTGGATCCGATACAAAGTGTTTGAACGCGATCCCTTTGGGTTTGCATTCAAACTGATCCACTTTGATAAGTGGACCCTAACTAGTACGCATACAAATCCAAACGAGTTCGAATCCACCAAGTAAAATGACGCCATGAAAACTTCCCATTGGAAAGGATGCAAGACTTTGAACATGAACTCTTAAACAGCTTCGGTTGGGAACGACGTTGTACTGCTTTTGTGAGTACAGTAACATCGATGTATGTTGAATGTTACCACCCTCTTCACATAGCCTCCTCCAAAGCTTATCCTCCCAATGGAAGGTACAATACCATACATGGATGACACACTGTTTCGCGATATTCTCCAAGCATTCTCAAGTTCTTTGCTTAAGCCTACGACCCTGATTAAACATTCTTACACACTATTCCACAAACTAATGATAAACTTAACACGATGCTATCGCAGTAAAAGCACTTGCTAACACGCAATGTACGAACACTGGCTAATCACATCAAGCCAACATACACCCATTCTGATTCGATAAATTAAGACAAAAACCTTCTACCTCAACCTGACAGGACAACCGAAAAAACGTCCCCTGGACAATAATACAACAAACGTCAATCGTGAACCTCGGACGCCACGTAAACACCTCTACATAAATTTCTAGTTTGGTTTAACTGTTCTTACTTTTGCTCAAAATGTACCAAAGCGAACTGAAACCTACAGCAACGCTCTGGGAAAAGAAAAAGATACACAAAGAAAAATAAAGCTTCCGCTACATGTGGTCTTTTTCACTGACATAAACAGGAACCAGAAGATTCATACCTAGAGTTCCTTGATAAACTCGATCGAGTGTTCGTCAGCCCGAGAGTATGGGTGAGAATATGGATAACTACATAAGCACGAACTATTTAGAAGATAGCACATCACTTCAAAGAACTTGTGCTACTATGTAATACAAACCAGGTACAGTTGTCACATTGCATGAAATTGTCATGTTTAATTTGTAAGTTTTTCCTTTCAACGAAGACATCCCAATGCCCGTTCACGATCACTGCTATCCAAAACAAATGCTTTCATCAGAATATTTACGACCGTTCGGCAGGCCCTTGAATCACTTGCCAGAGGAGCATCGATAAATGAACAAAGTTTCCTAATGAAATTTCTGCAGTTCTTTTCCTTCCCTTTCCTGACATTTGATACAAAATATCCACTGATTTACAAAGGTAATACGAAGTGGGCATCAACATGACTGAAGTAAAGAAATTCAATCACCTGGCGACCAACGACATTAGATTTTGAGACATAATTTTGAGACTGATTTTGAGGCAGGCTATATTTGTATTCTCCATATTTGTCTGAAACACCACTGCAAAATGACAAATCAGAGTTTTTCAATAAAAACTCTTTCTTGATCAACTGTGGACAAATAGTCTGAAATTTTGTCAGTCTCTTCAGACCGTTGTTTCTGGGATGCCCTTTTAAACTGGGGCGGAGGTTAACTTCGTTTCGCGTGATTGTGTGACGGTCTGCCTCAGACAAGACTTTTGTACGCGTTGGAAAACGGACGGAGCTGCCAGTGGTCGTTTGCCACCTTGAGATGTCACCCATTCACACTCAAAGTGTTTTTCGCACACATGAATTTCTTTTCTGGTCAGAAGAGAAGCACGTTGATTGGGCGTTGCATCAATTCACGGACCCCTCTCCTCCGAGTCCGATGGGATGCTGACCGTCCTGACGTAAGGTTCACCTCTATAATTGCCCTTGCAGCCGTAAACTGCAACGTTGTCCATAAAGTTTCTATATTTGGCGTTTTACTTTTGATAACTTGTCGGTGGACTATTCACCTTTCATTCATCTATATTCCCCGCAATGTCATTTTCCTTAGGCGATCTCCTCCCTGTGTTCCTGTGATAGGCTATGTTAATCACACAAAAAACAATATTGACTCTTCTTATACGTTCTTATGCATCTATGGCTCTGAGAAAGAAGGTTTCATATCACCAGCAGAGGACTCAAGATTTTCTCCAGATTTGGGGCCATATCAGCTGAAAACATCCCTCATCAGCTCCAACTCCTACCCTGCATCAGGTTTAATAGCAATGTGCTTGTGTACACTCCTCCTTTTGCACGGTTTAACAAACAAACGCAGTGTACATCACAATTATCCTCACAATTTGTAAACGTTCCTTTGTACGTCAAGTCTTCTAGAGTGGAGGAGGGCACCATAGCACCACCGGTGCATATACCAATTTCTTAACATTTTCTGATCTTTATATATTTATTGAAAACATCATCAAAAACGTGTATTAACTATATTATCGCGAATGCTTTTATCAAAATATTTAAAAGAATACGGTATAATGGATAGGTCTACCATATCATCCCAATCATTGGATGCTAATCGCTGCGAAGGGCTTTGACGAAACTGAATCATACGTAAAAAGGCCACCAGTATGCCCCTTCATGATCTTATGTGCTATTAACCACAAGATCTGCTTTGCTGCCTCCATAATCATAGGTTTCATTGTTCAGGCAAGCGATGTCACTATCGTTCAGATCAACTGGACCACAAACAACCTTATTTGACTGGATGGAGAAGTCTCTTTCATCTTTGCCAGTCCGAACCTTGTAATTCCAAGGACTTCGCCCTACGAACGAAATGATATCTTGATACTAACCCCATTCACAGAACACTCTCTAAAAACTACACTAGCAAAGGTACAAAAGCTTACGCATGTACCTGATTCCTATAATTTCTCATCTATAAATTCAGAACTAAAATTAATAGCGTAATTAATCAATCGCTAGAGTCCTTAGTAATACCATATTGACAAGCTTGTGTATGAATTTCTATGTATATATGATTTAGTGATTAGTTCTGTTCTCAAAACAACTGTGCCTAGCAGTTACACTCCTGTAGGAACTGCTCTGAAAATTATTTGCTGTCCGGCATTCTTATAAAATGACCCTCTGAGCATTACAGTTTTTAACTTGTCAATTAAGAAAAGACACCAGAGGAATAAATATTAAATCACGACGGGGAATCGAACTCGTGATGCACGCCATCCCGGCGTATGTACTACCAATTGGGCAAGGTGACCTCCGATGTTAACACACTCTTTGTCTGTAGTCCCTACATCAGCTCCCAGTCATCCGCTGGTGGACATTGACATCCAGCTCAACGCGGTTGGAGGCCAGCCTCTCTGCGTCATATGACTTGGGCAAAGATGGACTACAACCCGTTCCGTCTATCTGCCCAAAGCCCATTGGAAGTTACGCAGTATAGATCCCCGGTGGTGACATATTTTCTATTTCTCTATTGCTTTTTCTAAAATCCTCTCGTCGCGATGATATCTTTTGAATTCAAATACCAAAACAGAGCTACTGATGACTTACTCTCAACAACATATAAGACGTTTTCAAGTCTACAACTACACCTTTACACCCCGTCCTCCTGAGAGTTTGGGCGGACCTTAAAGGAACGGGGTACACTCGATTTCGGTAACTTAGAGAAACCAAATAAAGGGTAATAAAAAGGAAGGGCATGATGTATAATGCATGAAATAGATATCAATGGATAGGATTTTATTCAGAACGACCGCTTATTTTTAAGAAAGTACTAAACATCAAGGTTTCTTGAAAATACAATACTCTAAATTTTTGCAAGAAACACAACTAACCACTCCTACGAAGCACAAACTCATAACTAGGTTGCTCCATTCAAGCACTTTAAGTGCAAATTTTTCCACCAGAAAGATAGAAATTAACATTAAAAACATTAACTTGCCCACGTATTATTAGTTTTTGATGATCTCATGACATTTTCTTTCCCAAAATTGTCTTTATAATTTGCGGAATGTGTAAAATTCTATCTCCAAGAAACACAAAATAACAGGAAACCTCCATCGTT
Source organism: Alatinidae sp. Z8VKAUB7J3 (assembly GCA_010016025.2). Taxonomy (NCBI): domain Eukaryota; kingdom Metazoa; phylum Cnidaria; class Cubozoa; order Carybdeida; family Alatinidae; species Alatinidae sp. Z8VKAUB7J3. The sequence continues at coordinate 214,195,273 of JAAAKM020073195.1, forward strand.
TATCAAAATTTAAATAACTCACCAACATTCAAAGGAAGAGCGCGAATAGATGTCGATACCTAATGGGACCCCCGTCTAATTCCGTTTAATTAAAAAAAAGAGAACATTTACAACTTCGTTTTTTCTGACATTGCAAAATATATCTATCCGTTCGACAATTATTATGAATCCCGCGTTACCCAAACTGCTTGCCTTACAGTATTGGGAATAACTCTGCTAAACTTAAAAGCATGCATGTTGCTATGAGACTGATAGGTAATTACTTTCGATTCTTCGTTCAACTTACCATAATCAGCCCGGCCCAATGTCTCATTGTTGCAATTAAGAGTGATTTGCAGTCTCTCAATCAAAGACCCCTGATGAGCAGTGGGCCCGATATTGAAACTACCCTAAATAAACAGAAAAACCACCGAACAGGCTAACTAATAAATAAAGGGCAGCTGGGACGTCCAAGGGCAATGCTTCTCAATTTAAGCAAAGGGCTGGGAAGCAAGCCATGAGGCAGGCTCAACTGCTCAGTAGGACCGCCTCTCGCGGATTGCGGCAAGAATCTGTCATCGAAATGCGAACAGATACTACACACATTCCTTGCCAAAAGGCCGAGAAAGATCGACTTTAACTTAACTCTTCTAAGTACCATGTGCCTAGACCAAGGAAAGATCGCCATTTGGCCAGTCAATCTTGTTAAAAAAATTACTATTTTATTATGTTCACGTATTTGCATGTTAACCATGTAACGTATTTCTTGTATTCCAGACTCACTGTCCGCAGTCGATGTTGGACTCAGTGTACAAACAGAAATAGTAAGGTCGTTTATTGAATACTTCGATGCAATGCCATGTTAAATCATGCACATGCATGTCAGCCGAATTGTCTGAGTCTCGATGACTAACAACCGAGAATTTTCGGTGCTCAACAAGCCAGAACTCACGTTAACAGTTTACGTCATTAATGCTTCTGATTAACAATTCGTATTTGTAAAGCTATAGTAACTTAGGCTTCGTCATACTTCGAGAGTTTCCTGTGGTTAATTTTACGGTAAACGTTCTCCGCATTTTGAATGATCGTATGTATCTCACGTAGCATATTGGTAACAAATGCAGAATCCTTCTTATGAGAGGACGACTTTTTCGGTAGAAATTGGAGACTGTAGGAAAAAAAAAAAAAAAAAAAACAAAAAAGAAAAAAAAAAAAGGCTCCTCCTTACTCACCCCCCCCCCCCCCCCCCCCAAAAAAAAAAAGAAAAAATGTTCCGTAAGTTAACTTACAGTAGGCCCTATGTATCATTTATCTTTCATTTCCTATTGATTTCCTAACTAAACTGTATCTACAATACTAAGTATCGTCTCAGCACTTCTTGTTTGCTGTAAATGTCGCATCTCCTTGGTCCGTTGTCTCTTAAAGGTGTCGGCAAATATGGTATTACGTATGTTAAATCAGACTTCTGAAAGAAGCTAATCTTTCATTTAGAGTCTTTCTTACGGCCGCTTAAGGAAACAAATCTATCCAGACACATTGTCCCTGGACACGGGCAGATTGTTTCAGCACCGACATACATCTTTCTGGAAGCAGATTGTACATCCCGTCTCCGCTATGGGAGCAAATTATGATGATGATAATGATGATCATAATGGTGATGATGGCATAGGTTTATGATGGTGATGATGAAGATCATGATGATGATCATCATCATCATTATTCTGCTTAACGTCCATCTTCCTTCTTACTACGGGCTGGGCTGCCTTATGGTCGACCGTAACCGTCTTCGCCACTCGTCCCTTTTTCTTGCCACTTCCATAGTGAGGCCACAGGCACGAAGGTCTTCTGTCACAGTCACATTCGAGGTTTTCCTTGGTGTTCCTCTAACGGATCTGTCTGCTAACTCCACTGTCCGGCACCACTCGATCCATGTCTCACTTCTATGGACGTGCCCGAGCTATCTGAGGCGGTTGAGTCGTAGCAATGCATCGAGGTGTGGAACATAACCTGAAATTTTCATTCTGGTCTGAACATTCTCAGTAAAATGGTATTTTCCACGGCTAAGCCACCCCACTAGTAGCTCCATACAAACAAGCGTTAACAAAGACCTTCATCCTTCATATACATATTCTAGCTACTGGCCAAATAACCATCGAATGAATTACATGATAATCCTAGGAATCACCACATGTATAGAACTACAGTCATTAAATCTGTTAAGCATCAATCATTACATACTTATTAAGCCGAACGCTGCTCTGAGACAGCTAACGATGCACATGGAATCATACATTTGAGGTGCACACAAAAATTAGCTTTCGACCAACCTTCCCTTTCCTTGTCGTCAAGGAGAACAATTTTCTATATTTTCCGAATCAATGGAGCACCCACACCCCTCTTCGCATCAAAGACAAAAATATATGATTTTTCTGACCTATCCAAAGCAGGCCTCAATTTTAACATGTTAGTGCAAAAGAGGAAATGACAGCCTAAAAACGTGTAGTGAATATTCAAACTTGGAAGTGATTCTGTCCTTATGATTATACAAAGCACATTCAACAATCATTCTGTAAATATTAAAAAGATTAACACTACTGTTATATTGTAAACTGTAATACGTAACGGACTCTTAGCTTCCATCATGTGACTTACTTAACCATGGGCATGTGACAATTCCAAAAGTATGCAAAATGTGGGAATAGAGTACTAAAGTGATGACGTCACAAAAACTTTTTTCAAGGAATCGTAATCATAACTACATCACAATGCTAACGTTACCACCAAATGCCCGTATACAAAATATCGCGTTCAAATCTCGTATTCAAAAAAGGCACGAATAATTAGAATATCAAACACGTTGAGATAAACAATGGGTCATATGTATCGAAAACTTAAATCGAGCAATGCTTTGTTAGAAGCAGACGATAAAAATTTAAAATACTGCATCGTTCTTTCATTAACAAGAGTCAAATTTGATTTTGTAAATTGCGTTAGTAAAGAACAAAGAAAATAGAAAGTAGCTAGGTGATTCACAAAGAAGTCATCGATTTAAGAAATAAGCCATTCAGAAATGATATTTACATGCAGAGGTTCCTTGGACATTATTGGTCTTCGTTTGGTGGCCAATAAAATCGAGCACTGCATAAAAGGTTCTTCTTCATAAAAGCTTTCATTTTATCAAATACTTCTTAAGAGTGTGCTTTTTGGAGTCTTTCAAGCTGTTCTTTACTAGTTTCTTAAGGAATAACCAAATTACCGAAGATAACGCTGTAGCCAACAATTAGGTAATTTACGAGAAGGATCGCACGAATTTCTTTTGCCTTAAAACTTCAGGCTTCCATATCCTCATTGTACGATTCTTAATTGAAAATTCGAAAACAAACCCACTAATTTTAACTTACTTAATTAAAGTCAAGAAAGCTGAAGTAAAATCGTGGTTCTCAGTAAGTGAGAGAAGGGCCGGGGTATCCACAACCTTGGACTTACTGTTTCTCCCATCATACAACGTAACGAAAGAAAAAATGTCATCTTTACAGCTCAAACTGGCTAATCTCCTGCCAAACTTTGTTCTCTGTTAGTTTACACTTCAGTCCAAAAAGAATTCAAGATAACGATTGTCAGTAGTGTAGACTCACAGGACGAGGCTAATCAAGTTGATTGGTGAGCAATAGTCCTTTATTTTTGAATTTGTTTAGGTAATTAAAATTAATCAGGTTTGATGAATTCACGTGGGCATGATTTCAAAACGGTTCGATGTTATATGTTTTAGCCTTTCCTTTCATAACGCCAACGCATGCAAGCGTATGAATGCTTATATGAGCGTATCTGGGTGTTTCAGTGTTGTTTGGAAACAAGCGGTCGTAATCATGTGTCATGCCAAAAAGATATTACTATATGAAATGTACGTCTCCATACACTGCATTAAAAGCCAATACCTCCATTTAGCGAACCCACTTACCTTAGAAATTCATGATTCATTATGACACGTCAGAGTCTAGTATTCTTACAGTGGGTAGCCAACACCGTCGTGAAGCAACGGTTTTTAAGTCTCCTCCTCCCCAGCTCCTCAGTCAAAATCTACAATATCTGTCTTCTCTCTAATATCTAAACTTCATGGAATTGGGAAAATATGAGGAATAAGGCACGTAAGTGATTTGATCCACAACCCGCAGAGCCCCCATTGCCTTTAAGGCTGTGGCTTTCCATTGCTGGTGTGAAGCAACAGAAAAGTGGCCCTTGAGTTGTGGAAATGTCTACCCTTTTTATGTCCTTCTCTTCCAGATTAAACTCCAATCCCTTAGAATGCATATCTTACTTGCCACGAGAAAAGCTAAGGGTTACTTTTCACATCACTAGTTACATAGTTTCTAGTGAGTGGATATTATCTGGATAATTATCGAATTCCAAAGGACAATCACATGACAACTCCGAAGGAATAATGTTTAAAAAGGACACTGTTGTGTTGAAAAAATACCCGCCGTGAAATAGACAATATATTATTGTACTCATATAAACATTCACAAACATTTTCTTCAAGGGTTGCGCAGTGGGTCTCCTGTTTACTTTGAATTACTTATTTTTGGAATAATGAACAGTACAAACTTTGTTAACACCGTTCTGTAACAGAGTGATTTGCAATTACTAAGCCACATTTATTTGTGCTTTTGTTAACTTGGCTCATGCAAAGACGGTTTCTGCATTAAGAACGAGGTTATAACAAAAGAGAGGCTTGAAGCAGAATCTTTGCTCTCATTGATTTAACAGAGCGTGGTAATTTGTGACAGCGTTAATTTTAAAACAACTTTGCGGCAAACAGAAATTCTTTTAAATTTCGTTTTTTCATTGTTACAGAAACGGGGCAGTAACCTTTAATACCAATTTAAGTTTAGATTTTTTTCGTTTCTAGACTATTCTTCATCAGCCAAGAGGCGATCCAGTATCGTCGAGTCAGTTGATGCAACATTCTGGCTCGGCCCCGCCCTCTAGCTCCCCAAATCAGTTATCAGGTGCCCCACCTTCTTCTGGTCCGCCCCCTGTCAGTGGTGGACCTGGAGGCAGGCATGACCTGGGCCCCGGGAGAGATTCTAGAGGCACAAATGATTTGCCTAGGGACATGTGGAGATCAGGTAAGAAAAATCGATATGGCATCGTTCGGTATATTTTAAACTGCACTCTACGGTCTTAACTTTTTTTGTGATTGTACTTGTGTATGACTATTGCACATGTAATCGTATCAGTTATAGATTATCATAGCCCATTATTTATTTGGCTATACATATGTCCATCGGAGGGTAGACGTGTAACAGGGCGATCTAAATAACAGGCCTAGACAACATGCAACCGGGGGCCTGAACTGGAGATCATCGAGTAAACATACGTGGTGTATCAACAATGACTATTATTCCCGTAACCCTCCATCATAGCACATCTAGGAAGCACGTAGCTATTTGTGTTCATTATAGTTCATTACACAACATTTCCAAGGCATGTTTGTGTCACAAATGAAAATAATTTACTATCAGATTATCCTCCTGAGTAAAATACACTTTCACCTTCTAGACAAATATCAACAGTTCTGTTGTATTCAGAAGCCACGATCGTTCTATGAAAAATCTATGAAATTTACGCATTCGTTTTATTGTTGATGATTGAGTTTTCAATAATTCAATACTTTTTTGTGCATATATTATTCTAACAAAGGAAAACCAAGTGCTGATCAATAATTCCAATGGCCTCCAGTTCTGGCCTCCAGTTGCATGTTGTCCAGGCCTGCTATTTAGATCGCCCTGACGTATAATCTTTTTCACTGCTCCTGTTCAGGCTTTACGTTCTCTGATAATAAGACCCTGTTTACACGGGTACGGGTCCAAACTGATACGGATCGGCCTGACGTTTACACGGGACCTGGTGAAAGTGGACCAGTTTGGATCCGTACCTGAAGAGGTCTCGTGTAAACGCTCGGATCCAAACTGGTACTGATCGAAAATGAGGTGAAAAAATACCACTACGAGGTAAATTTGACGTATTCTATTCATATTCTATTTTCGTCCTTGTATTGACACGTTTATCCATAATCTCCTATTGTTTATATTTCAACCGTTGCCACATACATTTGCATGCACTGTAATCAATACTGGTGGCCTGCAGAGGCAAGTTGCCACAAAATACATCAGATGCAAATATACTATAAAGCAAAAATGCATTGTAACACAGCACCACAGGAAGGTAATCTAAATCAGTGCCGTACCCAGAGTATCTCTGTAGGGCATGCTTATTACCTATGAGCATATTTTAGAGCATGCTTCATAAATGTGAGGCTTACGGGCCAGCCTGTAGACCATTTGACGTAATTTTTGTGTAATTCCCTCTGGAAAATCGGTGAACGCTTTTAAAAAGCAAGGTAGGGGCGGCGGAGCAAAAAATGGTGAGGCTCAACTTACATTTTAGCCACTAAACACTAAAAAATCGGCATCATTTTAACAAATTCCAATATTTTCAATATATTGGGGGGCTGAAGCCCCCTAGCCCCCTGCTCCGCCGCCGCTGCGGAGTGATTCCGAGAAGCTCTATAGTTTTTATAGAACCTCTTAAGATTTTTATTAAAACCATTTTCAGAAATTTTAATTAAAGATTTTATTGCTTTTAGCTTTAATTGATAAAAAAGTGGAACCCAAAGAGCACTGAAACCGCATACTGAGTAAGAACAAAAGCATTTAAGTGCTAACGTAATAAATTATCAATGTAGAGGAAGGTATAAAATAGACGGTTTTATAAGCTTGGTCGTTGTCTCAAGACAATAAAAAGTAGTTCAGAAAGGATATGTCCAGAGAAGAAAATACTTTGTAGGTGTGCATATTTGATATCTTGGAAAAGATACATGGAGCAGGGTATTCAACAAGTCTGAGAAATGCTCTGACACATTTCAAAACTCATGTATTTAGTCTGAAGAGAATCGGCGAAAAGCTTCACTAACATTATGAGAGTTCTTTTTCGAAGTATTTTCAAATTCTGTACCACTAACAACTTATGAAAGCAAATCTGTAGATACAATTTACATCAGGGACATGTAGTAAACAATACAATATATAACCTTTGCCTAGATTCATGAAGGTTGAGACATAGTATTCCGATTATTTTAGGGCCAATTTCTGCTACGTACTCCGCTTGGCTTGGCCCGGTTATCGAAAAGGTCCCACACAACAAGCAAGCCATTAAATCATACGTATCGACATAAAAGCGTTTAAGCAATTATTTGGAAGGAAAGGTGTTGATGAGTTTCCCAAAGGCACCTTTTCCTTGATGCTCGTATTTGTTTTCGCTAACCTTCGATTCTTCACAATGTATTGCACGTCTTTGATTTGGGACAACAAACGCTCCTGCTCAACGTGACGTTTTGTCGATTTCTCCCACTGTGCACGTCGTGTCCATAACATATCTGTGATGATCGATCCCAGTATAATAGTTACGAATCACAAGCTGTTCATAAACTGATAGCGGCGCCTTCAATTTTCCAGGGTAACATATAATATATAGTTTCCTGATGAGTAGGTTATCTACAATAAAACTTTTCAGTTGTTGGGAAGAAGAATTGCTCTTGCGAGTAAGCGTTTCTTTGTACCATTTACTCTGCAAGCACTTGTCCTCGATACTTCGTTTAAATGTTATCGTTCCCTTCACCGAGTGAAAGCCTTTCTAATGGTTGAGACGCTTCATCAAACTCCGTCAATAAACTTGAATCAAACTACGCCACTTGGCCTGATTCTGATCTGACATCACCATGACCGTGCACATGAGACCAAAGTCTTGCTGAGTTTATTGAGGGAGGACTGTATTATTTTTTCATCTGCATACAAGTAGTTATTTTGATGTATTAGCGAAGACTTGCAAGTGATACTTTTCTTTGCATGCTAAAAGAGTTTTCAAACGTACTGGAAGATAAGATAACTATATATGCGATCTTTGGTTGTATTGTGTAAATATTTATCTATATCTATATGTATATGAGGTTGTGGGTTCGAACCCAGTCAGCCCCTTTAATTGTAAGCTATTTTGGTAATGTGCCACTCTTTGAGAATTACACTTTTATTTTTTTATAAACAACTCACTTTTTTGATTTTGCCCCAAAGGTTGTTTAGTTCTTTGGTCAAAAGTGCCCCAAAAAGTTGTTTAGTAGTTGTTTGTAGATTATACTAAACATCTTGAATAATTAATGAGGAATTATAGAAACTAAGGGCCTGTTTTTGTCATGTCAGAATCCAGCTAACAACACCAACATTAGTCAAATTCTGGGTGAATTCCTGTTTTTTTCCACAAAATATTGGCGATTGTAGGTAGATCTCATTACCCCTACTCCAGAGGATGGTTAAAGTTGGTACTGATAGCATTGGTTGTTAGTAGTGCCATTTGCCCTTAACAGTTATTTAATGTTTTACATAGAAATTCACCCAAAGTAAGATGTTTATAAGTCGTTTAAAATTTCAGTACTTTCTGGGGTGGTTGTTTACTTTCTGAGTTGTTTATCAAAGAAAAGAGTGGAGCATCTATATCTATATGTATATATAGATATATAGATATAATGTCAAGATTACGTCCAGCCCACCTCTCGTGCCATCTGCTTTTTATGGTCAGCAAAGCGTACACTGGTAATATGTAAAAATACGAATAAAAAGAACACCAATTAAATCTGACATGTTGAGCAACGTTACGTAATATGAAGGAATTTACTTCTTTGAAGCATGCTGCCTGTCACTAGTCACAGCCAAAACGTCTGGAAATGTGTTGACCGAATTCGAAACTTATTTTAAACTGCAATTTCAAATTAGGTACCAGTTTTCTCCACTTGTTTCCAAATAAACGAAATAGGGAGATCTTTATAAGTGCCGACAGTTACCCGATGTAGTTTTCCCCAAATCATCAGGGCCACGGTAGTTTTTAAAATGAAGGAAAGGGAGAGGAAGTAGTCCAAAATTATGTTAAAGTGTATGATTGTTTAATGCCAGCTGAGAGGTTTGATGAATTTCCGGATTTTTCTCCTCAGAAGCACACCTGAGTCTCCAACATCAAATTTTCAATTCGTCCAAGTCGCATATAGAAAATGGAGACTTGGGCAACGGCGTTAGTTCTGTCGGTAAAAATACTCTCAAGCCATTTCAACTGGCGTACTTCATCTATTCTTTAGAATCGGGCTTTTTATACGTTAGGGACGACAAACATTAAAAGTTTATGATTATAACTTCATAAAAGAACGCGATGTAAGTGAATAGTACAGTTATATTTAACTTTACTTTTGATTATAATCATACTGTAGTTTTTTTCTGTCACATTTCTTTCTTGAATGTAGAACGGTCTCCCGTCCGCGGACAACCCTTATGTCTTCAACGGTGACTTCGTTGATCGTTCGCCTCAGCAACTTCCAGATCTACGTTGGACAAAATGCTAACGGAGGAGGGCTAGGAAATAACCTGTGAGTACTATATACTTTCATCCATTTCACGGTAAGAAAGGAGACAAATGATGGTTGTTTAAGCGCTAAAACGGCCCACATGCTTTGCCGAGGTCTTCTCTTACTCGTTCTGTTTTAGGTATTTTGCCCTTGGACAGGTTTTGTTCTTCCATTACTCTCTCCCTTCTACCCATCACTTGATCATCACATGCTGCTGCCCGGTGTCTAGTATTCCTCCCTGTTCTTGCCACTGATTTATTCTTCCAACATCCGTACCACCATGGCTTTGTCCAGCAGTCATTCTTCCTACCGCACCATGTGGCCAATCAATCCTTTTATAATCGAGGCTAATGAAGACTTATCCTGGCAAACTTGTCTCAAATCTTATAAGCTCGTATTTTTAAGAGGAACTACCAAGCATTCTCTACAAGTTCAACATTTGGGAAACCTTTAGCCTGAGTGCCTAGCGTTTCCTGATTCCGATGCTATCGCTTCGTAAATGAGGTCACTACACACGTTATAAGTTCATGTCTTAATGTAACGACACGTGACTATAGTTGACTGAAGTTGATGTCTACCTCAATCAAGACTCATTTATCGGTAGACTGGTTCTCTAGTCGCTACAAAACATGGCAAATCGCTTCGCTAACCCGGTGAAATGGTACAGCCATTACTATTTGCTTGAGCTTAACTAAAAGATTGATTTTCTATCGTTTAGGAAATTGAGAGTTACGAGGCAACTTTAGTCATCGTTAGTAATATTGCAGTAGTGTAGCCTACCCCCCCCCCTTTACTATACGAGGATAACCTAGTGGACCCGTACGAGGCCACCTGGAAAACCAAGGCACTGAATCGCGCCTCATGGCGTAGCAGCTGCCATTTAAAGTACGGGGTTGCAGAACTTTATCCAAGGAGAGAAGAGCCCCAAGGAATTCCGAGACCTCGCTGTCCGACAAGGTAATCGAGTGCAGCCAATGCAGTAAAATTTGCCTGTTACTCAGCGGCCTTGAATCGAATCATCGAATCAAACAATCGGGAGATATCAACAACTAAGAGCCAACTGCAGAAACGTTTTTCATATCATGTAGAAATACCTGAATCAGCATGATTGATTCTCTGTAACAAACCGGAATTGTCACTCTCCAACTAGTTAGGAATAAAAAAGAGGAATACTAAATGTTCTTAATATACTAAACATCGTAAACGTAAAGGTCCAATCATAGAGTAAACACTAATTAGTCAATCGTGAGTGAGGTTTCATTTACTGTTACACCTTTCCGCTTGCTTTGTTTAGTCCACATTTTCAGGTATATTTGTCGCGCGAGATATTGCCAAACATAATTGTGGCTTAAAGGATTGGCTAGTTTGATATCTAATTAGTAGATATGGTTAACTGTTACACTGTAAACTGCATTTTTACGTACTGCTTTATATGCTTGATTATTATTCATACCATCAATTGATAGGGGAGACGTGGGGTTTTTACGAAGGTGTTTTCTAGTTGCTACTTGACACGTTACCATGCTTTTACCAAAACTAAATAGCAAGACCATTCCCTTGTTTGTCTTTTTTCTTTAGGTTCTCGTTTCTCTTCTACTTCATTTGTCAAGTCCTTGAATGTATTGTAAACTCCTTCCCCTTTCTATTTTTTACACGTTATTCCATTGGCGTCTTGCAATGTTATTCCTTCCTAAAGTGGCCCCATTTCAATTGACCCCCTTTCTTTTTTGTTTTGTGTTTATTTCTCATCTCACTTCTTCAAACTCTTCGGATTAGTACCTTTGCTTTTCTTGTTTCAATTCTCGAAACCCTGGCAATGTTTGGTACTGACAATGGGAAATGGCAAAGAAGGAGTAGGGAGGTATCGTTTGCCACTGCTCATATGAACTAGCAATGAGTAGAAAGTCATTGTATTTACAAGGTACAATCAAGAAACCATCTCCAAGAAGAATACAAAGTGAAGGAAGCAAGGATTGCATTTTTTAAAGAATGATAAATTACCCACTTCCTAAGACTATTTGATGAATAGCTTCATGAATTGATGAATTTTGCTCAATGGGGTCCTTTAATACCTTTCCTTTAAAGAAACCAAGTCTAAGGAATGCAACAAATGCCCCTTTTGTATGTACGTGATTCTAAAAATCAAAAAATTGACCAAGGCTTTTACAATTTTTCAAGGCCTTTAGTTCTCTTTAAACGAAATTGTGGCAATTGTTTTATCAGCAAGAAACCCAAAACTACAAAGGAAAAAATACAACAAAAGAACTCCATGAGTACCTTGTTTTATATGCTTCAAAAAAGAGAGTATTGTATGACATACCTCTGTTTAACACTTTATTCACTGTCCATTTTAACCACAGGTCCTTAGGTGTGATTTCAGTCCTCTTTGGGCAGATTGTCAGAGGTCTGAGCGCCGGATCTAATAAAGTCTCCACTTGTGGCAAAGATTTTTTCATGCAAACATTGATGACAATTTATGACATTTGGCAATTTTTAATGACATTTTTATGACAAAATTTCATAAATTCAATTTTTTATGCCCTTTTATGATTTAATGACAGAGTGGGAGAACTGGGTTATCCTAAAATATCGAAATCGATTTTTAAGATTATTAAATCGCATTCTCTTTACAGGGGTGCAACTAGAACTTTTTGAGGGCAGGGGAGCTTTATCAGAATTAGGGCAAGATTTTCTCATGTATATTTTTTTGAAGTGACGAAGTCGTAGGCGTTCGTTTTATTGAAAATCAACCTGTTCTCTACACTCTAAGTCTAATATACCTTTTTCCCTACCCAAAATTAAGAGCATAATTTCTAACAAAAAATACAATAGATTCATAGCATAAAAATTTAAGAATCGACTTGAGGCTCAAAACGCTGATTTCTTAAGAATCACGTGGCTCATAAAAATGAAGACCAACTGTTAGCGTCTTGCGTTCTAGGGCAAGGCCTTCTTTCTGGTTGTGGTTAAGATGAGGGCACAATTTTTGGTTGAAAAATTGGGGCAGGGGAGGCCTCCCCTCCCTCCTTCTAGTTGCACTCCTGTCTTGAGGCCTAGCAAAGACGAAAACTCTTGACTAGTATTGCGGGGACTATTTACATATTGAACACACGTGCTATCCTCTTTCTTTTCCCGTTTTTGTTGGCCTGATGGTTACAATATAAAACCACAGCTCATAGAGATCTCTGACACATTTATATTTTGACCGAGCGAAGCAGGGTCTTTGATTGAGAGATTGCTAATGTTCTATTCAAATGTTACTGTGATAGCTTCCGGTTTCATTCCATATGACAGCACGTTTGAATTTGCGGCCCTGCGATCGTACTAATCGGGTCGTTAAGTGATGGGGTCTACTCAAGTACAACATCGCAACTTTATCCATTTTCAATGATAAAAGAGCACCCGTTGTATAGCCCCATCATAAAGTGGGAGTGTACTAACCCACTCTCCCTGATTTATGCCGCGCTACCACATACAAGAAAAGGTTTTATTGCAAGAGGCCGGTCCTTAACAGATTTTACCATTAGGATATGCCGCCTGTAAGAAGATTCCATTAATATAGATTTTCAACAATAGATTGGTGAAGTGAAGACAATTATTTAGTATGTGAGTGCTTTTTGGTATCTCTGTAAACACTTTGGTACTAAATTATAAACAGCTTGAAGCGATTGGGAGTAGATGTCACAACTTTGGAGAGCTATATATAAATAACAAACGTAAATCTTAAGAAGATAGTAACGCTATTGGGAACATGACCATGCCTTGTGAAATATGAACTGAGTGTATCGAATGTTTCTTAGGTATTGTCAACAATAGTGGATCCCATATATGATTTATATAGGAAGATGATAATGATGTTTATGTTTAAGCTGTGGTGAAATTTAAGATGTAGAGTATCAATTTTATTTCAAGATTACTGACTTGAAAGTTTTCACCGCTTTAATAACAGAATAATTCATCGCACAATGTCACCAACTATAAAGCAGTGCCCCTACTCTTTGTAGGGCACCTAACAGAAGCTACGGCCATACCTTTTTTGAGGATATGTCATTACATACCCGTCTCGGCTATTCTTATAATCAATAGCAATGTTCATGTTGATTTCCCCTAATTGCTACCTATCAATAAATTCTTGTCGCAGGGAATTATTCCTATATGTGATAGCCTAGCATAATCAGTGGGACAAGATTTTAAGTAAAGAATAAAAGTAATTTCGCAACCTGATTTTCAGTGCACACTTAAGTTCATCAAATTCAGTGTACGCAATTTTCCCACGTTTGACCTTTTTGACTTAGTAATGCGCGCTTTCAAAGGATTAGAGACATGGTACTGCACTCGTTGTTCTCAACTGGCATTCTTACTTACAACGGAGAAATCAGCACACTACAAGATCAATTGCTTGCAAGAGCGCTCTCCAGTGTTTTAACAAGCGGTTTCGGACTGTCAAGGCTCACGCAACCGCAATCTCTCAGTCAGAGACCCCTGATAAGCAGTGAGCTCGCTTTTAAAACTACCCTAAATACGTAGCGTAAACACTAATCAGGTTATCTTTTGAAGGACACCTGGGGCGTCCAGGGGCAACGCTCCTCAATTTAGGCGCTGATGAAGCACGCCATCAGGAAGGCTCCACCGCCCAGTAAGAAGAATCTGAAATCTATGAGAACAGATACTACGCTCTATCCTTGCCAAAAGACCCACTAACCCATCCTCAATAAAGGCATCCCTATAATTAAATACTTGCTGAAGAGCTGGTTGAGAAGAAAAAAGGCACATAAGGAACACAAGCTTAATTCTCATCCACCTCACCTGATGTATCATTATCCATCACGATATCATCTGTAATGAATACATCTGCTGTACCTAATTCTACATCCATCACAAAATATATGTTTAGGTATACACTTTCGAATTTAAGACACTCAAAATCTTACTTTTCTGATGGCGATTTTGTAAATATTTTAGAAAGACGTCCATTGTTCAACGACATTTGAAGCCCTGTTCCACTGTAGACATCATCGGCGGTGGTTGGATATGGCTTGTTAGTGGTTAGAGAGAAACCATTATATTTTAACTTTGCAGTACTTTCCCAAATTGGAAATTGATATTTATTCCTTGTTAAGAAATATTCACTTGGTGTGTTATGGCTGAAGATATATTACGTTAAGACGCTATGGGCATTCCATTTTTGATATTTATAACCTGTTTAAGAGGGACATGTATGTACTACATGTATATACCCTTCTTTTTTCCAGCATCGAAATCTTTTAGTCTTTACAACCCTGAAATGCACAGAGAGAATTCAGGCTGTATAGTAACTGTTTCTCTAGAGTCCAAAAAATTCTTTTTGGATAAAAATTGATGTGCTTTCGGACAGTTTTTTATTGCTTAGGAATCAGATAATATTTTTCGATCACTTTAAAGGAATGAACTTTCTTAAAAGAATTAAAATACTTTGATTTTAATGAGACCTCTAAAATAGAAACAAGGTTTTACAAGCAATTCATTAAGAGAACCACAAAAAGTATATCAATATCTTTGTAAATGTAAATAACATGATGGCCTTGGTATAAAACAACATGCCGTAAAAATAATCACGTCCTTCCCTACCTTGTCATATATGCTCTCTGTGTGAAAAAACCCTGCATAATCAGTTTGTGGAATGAAATCAGACTACCCTTAATAACAAACTTAATTATCTTCATCCTTAACTTTATGATAACTCACAAACAAAGAAAGGGATCGAAGCAAAAATTTGTCGACCGCTCAGCGGCAATACTTGGGCATTGGGCATTGGCGTAAAAATGAGGAAGTCCTCTTATTTCACCGGATAAATTTAACACTGTAATCGCGCTACCGCGGAAGCTAGGATCACTTGCCTTTACTCTTATTCAGAGGTTACGTTTCTGACGTCGTTGAAGCATTACGAGTTTACGTTCATACCTCTGTTGAAAAAAAACATACAAGAAAACTCCATCTACCAACAGCCCCCAGGTTGCAACAGTAAAAAGGGAAGCATGATCTTTAATCTTTCAAGATCCGATTTCTTCTGAAAAACAATTCTTTACGTAAACGAGGCTAGACCATAATGGTAGACTACACAAAACAAAAGTAAAACTGTCACATGATAGAATGACAGAAGTTTCGCTTTCCTGCACAAGTTCTTTGGCTGGAAATGAAATTTATATGTAAATAAGTATGACAGAGTCGTTTTGATAGCCTTTTTATTTTTATACCTCCATCAATTGTGAGTATAATTTTTAGAAGGTAATGTTTATTAGATCTTGTTACCATTCATTATATTACCGAGACTGGTAAATATTCTAGCTAGGACAGTCTTTTGATAGGCCTATCATATCCATGGTCCTCACCGCACTATTGACAGTACTGACGCACAAGATTCCATTCTACCACACTACAGAAAATTAGCAAGATTATGAATGATTCACACATGCGTATTACACTGGTACATTTTATTTAAATCTTTAGACAAAACAACAATTGTATCGTAACAGATATGTATAGCTATAGGCCGATGACTGAGAAGAGGAGCCAGGTGCAGAGGGAGATGACTGAGAAGAGGAGCCAGGTGCAGAGGGAGATGACTGAGAAGAGGAGCCAGGTGCAGAGGGAGATGACTGAGAGGAGGAGCCAGGTGCAGAGGGAGATGACTGAGAGGAGGAGCCAGATGCAGAGGGAGATGACTGAGAGGAGGAGCCAGGTGCAGAGGGAGATGACTGAGAAGAGGAGCCAGATGCAGAGGGGGATGACTAAGAAGAGGAGCTAGATGCAGAGGGAGATGACTGAGAAGAGGAGCTAGGTGCAGAGGGAGATGACTGAGAAGAGGAGCCACGTGCAGAGGGAGATGACTGAGAAGAGGAGCCAGGTGCAGAGGGAGATGACTGAGAAGAGGAGATAGGTGCTGATGGAGATGACTGAGAAGAGGAGCCACGTGCAGAGGGAGATGACTGAGAGGAGGAGCTAGATGCAGAGGGAGATGACTGAGAAGAGGAGCTAGGTGCAGATGGAGATGACTGAGAAGAGGAGCCAGGTGCTTGAGGAGATGACTGAGAAGAGGAGTCACGTGCAGAGGGAGATGACTGAGAGGAGGAGCCAGATGTAGAGGGAGATGACTGAGAAGAGGAGCCAGATGCAGAGGGAGATGACTGAGAAGAGGAGCCAGGTGCAGAGGGAGATGACTAAGAAGAGGAGCCAGATGCAGAGGGAGATGACTGAGAAGGGGAGTCTTATATGTAGGGAGATGACTAAGAAAGGAAGCAAGATATGGATGGAGATGCAGAGGGAGATGACTACGACATTAGCTTTTGTAGAGGTGTACAAATGAACATTAAGACATTTATTTCTCAGAGATTCTACTTATGGTGGGCGGATTGCGGACGTTATACCTCCAATGACGTGTACCCCCCTTGATAGTAACATGTACCTGGGTATCTATGCAGCTATTATTATTTGTGAGAAGACTGTTTATTTTCTCTTCATCTGTTAGTGCAGGACCTTTTCAACGATCCTCAAAGTTGGGAATGAGGGTGATTTTGGTAAGGGACGGACACTGGTGGGGGAAAAAAAAGGAGTAGCGTAGGATATTCGAAGGAATAGCAAAGATTTATAATCGACAAAGTCTACTCCGGCGTTGAGTCCATAGGAGGCCAAACTTTAGGAATAGGTTGGAGAAGCCCGTGTCCGATACACCGCCAATTGATTCGACCCTGCACTGCAACAACTGAATATGCACAACCAATGCCGAATATAGCAATTAACGTTTTGAAGTCCATGGAATTTAACGAAAATCCTAATCCCTTAACCATATTCAGTTTAAAGGCTTGTACATTAAGTCTATGCCTGTCCTATAAACTCAAACCACTAAACACTTTTCAACTTATATCAATTGAAAAGTTTACCTTGGCAATCGCTAGGTCCGTAAATGTCTTAGTATTTACCTATAGAAGTATGTGAGTATATTTTTGTCAACCAAGAAGAATTACCTTTATTAAATATGGGATCTTACTTATATTGAAACTTAACCAAGAACCTTTGATGCGATCACAGAATATTCTGTGATATGATTCCTTTAAGCAACCAACTTTACTATAATCCTGTTTTATTCATTCCAGTTCAGCCATTAAACTCTACTACAACTACACTACGTCAGAATAGCTACTGGTAGATGATTGGGAGATAATGTGGCCATCAGAGAAATAGAGTATGTTAACATAGGAGGTCACCCAGCTCAGTTGCTAGAGAGTGGGTCACGGGTTCGTGCCCCAGGAGTGACACATTTTCTATTTATCCAGTGTCTGTGCTATACTGATGTTTTAAATCCTCTCTTCACTATGATAATTTCAATGGGCTTTGGACGGACAGACGGGGCGGATGGCAGTCCTTGCATGATTAAGTCACACGGCTCAGAGAGGCTTGTATCATATTGCATCGAGCTGGATGTCGATGGCCGCGCTAATGGATGATCGGGAGCTAATGTGGCCTTTAGAGAAATAGGGTATGTTAGCATAGAAGGTCACCTACCTCAGTTGGTAGAGCGCACGCAGCTATAGCGTGGGTCACGGGTTGAAGCCCTGGTGGTGACACATTTCTATTTCTCTAGTGTCTTTTCTAAAGAGATGAATAGAAATTCTTGTAATGGTCTATGTACATCATATTATGCATGAAGTATATCTATATTTTCAATGTGTTTGTAAGCATTTAAGGAAAAAGGTGGGTACAATGAAAGTAATAGAAATAGTTAAGTTTGTATTAGATGGAGGTAAGCATAACTATATATTATTTCATGTCAGTAGCTAAATGAACACTTAGATTCAGTACTTTTAGTACTTTTGTACTTTTAGAGCCCAAAGTACTTGTTTGCTCCAAATCCATTTTGGCGGTATCACGTGATGTATTTCGTTCGTTACATATATTCGCTTCTATTTCAGTTCCTTACATATATTCGCTTCTATTTCAGTTCCTTACATATATTCGCTTCTAATCTATCTATCTATCTATCTATCTATCTATCTATCTATCTATCTATCTATCTATCTATCTATTTGTCTATCTATCTAATTTTCATGGCTTGTGTGTAGAGTTGTTGACGTTAACCTCGTCATTTTAGGCATAGGACTGGGCGCTGCGGAGGGCAGAGGCTATCCAATTATGAAACACACTGAAACAGAGCCGGCATTAAAGAGATTCTTTGCGGTGGTCGTAAAGCACTATTCAGCTCGGAAATCCTAAACCTTAATCCATTCTGAGGCATGTACATGTTAGTTTCCTAACATACAATAAATAAAGTTTAACAGAAGGTCAATGGAAAGGTCAAGAGAGGTTACTTATTCCTAGGAAACAATAGAGTTTTTAATCAACTCAACAACCTTCGGTTGAAAGCAATTGGAAACAAGGGGAACAACGCTTTGCTCTCAACAAATTACGTGGCTTTACTAACACGACTATTTCGGCTTTGTTGATTTTGATGCCGATCGTGAAAATTCATATCTCACACGATATATTTATTGTAAACAGCAGATAATTCTCCAGTGATAATTAAAGATGATAATGAATAAGAGGTATTTCTCACCGAAGCGGGTACCTTGAGGGACGACTTGCAGTAACCGCTTGATAGAAATACCTCTAACTAGAAAGGCAACTCAGCCCGTGGTTTCCATGGTAGAGAATCTTGCAGGGACCTAAGAAAATTGGTTTCCATATAATGCTTTATTGTAAACTGTAGTTGACTTCTTCATAACATTTTGAGATGACAATCAATCAAGGCTGCTTCTCGCCGAAGCAAGCATCTTAAGAGGCAACTTGCTGTGCCGCATAAACGGTAGCTAACCAAGAAAAGAAAGTTCATTTTCAGATTCAGTGCTTGGATGCTTGGAGTCTTGGCACCATTTCAAAAAAGGTTTTGGGTTGACCAGAGTAAACAAAAGGGTGAAAAACTGATGGCGTGCGTTACTACAGTTACATAATATAAGGTACTTTAATAGCTACTCCTTAAGGAGACGTGCAAAGGCGTTCTTGTAAGTTATACAGGATGTAGAGGGGGCTGTATGGACCACCTGCTGTGATATCTTAGCAGAGGTGTTAACATTTACCGAAGAGCCCCGTTAAATATGCCTGCAATAATGGTAATTGATATTTGATTATATTCTCAATTTCCGTGAACGAGTTACATGTACCCCACCCTTAATAGCTTATTGCTCCCCCTTTTGGCCGTGGCTGGTTACGGGCCGCGCCCAACGGCCATACTCTGAATGATCTTAGTTTTCTGATTATCCTGAATCTGTGAATAATAAACGAAACGTCCACCAGTTTGATTGTTTTGTACCTTTAGATACCTATAGAGGAGCATTTCTGTGCTCCACCTGTACCCCTGGAGGGAGTCTTTCTATTAAACAACCAGCTCTCCATTCACAGGTCGGTATGACTGTCAGAATATTTAGTGCGTGTTGCTACTTTACTAAATTGTTGCAGGTTAACAATCTTTTTTGGTTATGTAACTCTTTCCAGCGCCGGATGAAGCCGGTGGGAGGCCCGGGGCCCACCTGGAAAGGAGCCCCCTTTTCAACTCTTTTTAATGCATGCATCATTGAATATTGAGCTATATTGTTTGGAAATTGTAGGTAGAAAGTGGAATACAATGACGAGTCTAGTATGAGAAATTCCTAACAGACATGCCCCTACAATAAGGAAGTTAGTGAAATACTGGCACTCTGTCTCACAAGTGATATAAAACAACTTTTAAATAAAAGGGCTATATGCTTTTAGAAGGCACGGAAGTCATTATGTAAATACAAGCAATAACAAAACCCTGTTAACGTTGTCACAAGTAATATCAAAGACATATACTACAGACGTCTCTTTACAGACGTCTAACTGAAATCAATTGCAGTCCACCAAAATTTGGCATTCATAGCCTCCTTTGTAACAAAAGTTACACATCGAAATCAAAGTTTATTTTATAAACTTTTAGATGCCTTGAGTGAGAAAGTTCCTTCAGAAAACAGTACGATACGGTCGCTCCCAATTTTCTTCACACGAAGAAAAGCAAAAGTATTATTATTCGACCAATAACAACCGGGCGGCAGAGAAGATCTGACCTGAAATTGTAAAAAAAGAACGAAACTAAAGTGGCTAGACAATCCCCCGCAAGGCCTTCTACAACATAATGCTGCTGTAGTATCATTGCCGGTTTTGCACGTAACTAATCTGTCATTGGATTTTGATAGGGGTATGGAACTAGCTGAAATCGTTCCGATGCAAAATTTTCCTTCATGTAAAAAACATATCATAACTACACTTGCATTCTCTACACTTTAGCTTTAGACCAAAAATGTCAGCTGAAGAAGCAGCAACACTCTCAGCGTTGGTAATGAAAACTCTAGCAGAACAGAATTGGCGGGTGTAAGTAAGTCATTCGACACTGCAGACGTCTCTGAATTGCTGTCTACGAACTAGCAATTCTTGTAATTTTCAACAGAGCATGTTTTTAAACTGGTTCTGATAACTAAGTTATATCGTATAAGATCGTTAAAGTGATTTATGAGTATTCGCATTTAATATATAAGCTTGCAGAGGTAGCAATTATCAAAATATTTCATCAGGATTGTTTCACAAAAACTCTTCATAAAGTATACACTTACCATATTTTGTCCTGCTAGAAGGAAGTCAGTGCAACTCAGAATTATATTACTTGCAGACTCGTAAGTCTTGGATCATAAGGATGGGCAGATAAATTGGGATTACAGAAAATTTCACCCTGGAAAGAATAGGGCCAGGGGAATAAGTGGAATGGGCTGGTGTTTGTGGAACGAATCTCCCTATACCTTTAGTCTATAATTGGGCATTACTTAATTCGTAGAGGATACGTCAGCCACGCAGCCAGTCAAATTTTGATGGGGGGTTGGAAACAATTTAAAAAAGTGATAAAAAGGGATTTGCAATCAATATTTAAAATTAACAAAGCGGGGGTTGGAACAAACAAGGGGTGTAGAATATTTTGAAAACAATTTATACTATTTCAGTTTCGTTTCTACGTATATGTAGATAATAGACAGTCAAAGTGTTTCTACATGCTGGCGAAGAAAATAGGCGTGGTTTGACTTGAATGCATTATATTAAATGATTCCTCAACGATTATTGCTTCTTCTCCAAGTGTTTTTGTCTACGTGCTCTTTTCAGGTGTCCGTAGTGTGCGAGAAACTTTGAACCATCACGTAGAGATTTATAATCGTTTGTAGACAAATTACGCTGCAGTCTTTACTTAGCCCAGGCTCAACAAGATTCCCAAGGAAAGTACTCGATAAAAAGATAACGTCAAGACGTGACATGGCAATCAGTACGTTCTCTTTGCTGTACAGTTTGTGTAGAATGATGTCTAGTATAAATCTGTCATGATTGACGAGGTTGTGAGAAAAATAACGGATAGAAATATTAAACTGCTTGTAGCATTTAGTATGCCCTTGAATAAATGTGCAAACCCAGTCTCCTTCTGAAACTGGTTGAAAACGAAAACAGTTTTTTTCCGAAAAGGAGTATTGACAATGAAAGCATTGCTCATCCCCAAACGCCAGAAGATAAAATTCATGGAAAATGCACTTTAAACTTCGTCAGATGTATCCCCCATCCTTTATTATTCAATACCCACTTCCGAGATTGACATCACATGAGAAATATAAGAGATTCTTTTAAAATTGTGATCTGCAGGTTTTATCGTAACACGTAAAAGCAACCGGGGCTGAATGGTTCTAAAAAACCTTCAAAAAAATTATATAATAAAAAGCAAGATAAGCAGTGTACGAAATGCGTGGAATCGGACTGCTTGTTATACAGATAATAATATTGGGTCCATGTCAACAGCCACACCCTGCTATATTTATATCCATTCTATATACAAAACGTAGGAGAGGACGAATTCATTAACTTATAGAGAGGCCATTGACACAATGGCCTCAGGGTTCCGGCGCCTGGAACTAAAAAGAAGAATTAGGCCTCCCACCACAAAGATGTATAATAAATTCTACAACATAACGTAAAGGATGGAACGCTGCATTACCTTATGTTTTTCTTCTCCGAATGAAGCTGAAATGAAATGCAGTATCCAATTGCTATTGCCAAGGTGGCATTGGGTAGAGGTATCGGCATCTCGTAATAAAATTCATCTGCAATGAAATTAACGGGGTATTTGATGATATGGTAAGTAAGAAATGAAAGCAAAGTTGCCAGGCTTATGATCTCTGGAGCTAATACAAGCAGGCCATGATAACACTTTCTTCCACTCTTTGTTTTAAAGGAATGAATCAGATAAAATGGTTAAAAGATTAACAAATGAAAATCAAAGTACAACAAGGAACAACATACTTTCTCCAATCGACAATCTCCTCTTGAATCAACAATTCACTCCTTCGTTATATATTCATTCCTCCACTGATTCGATCATTTAGTACTTTTTACTCACCAGGCAAAAACAGATCAATACACTTTCAGAGAGCGTGGCCATTCAATAAAGAGTGGGGGACTGAGATATAACTGAAGGTTTCGTTTCTTTTCTTCCATACACTGCCATTCCGTACAATTTTCAGAGAGGATTTTGTATACCCCCCCCCCCTTTCATTATTCAGTGTTTCCATCGTTCCTTTTCTCTACCCCTGTGGTGTCACCCCTGCTTTGACAAACGGCTCTCATTTCCCAATTCAATTCTCGGTAATTTTTCCCAACTCAATGTTGTTTTACTAATAGCACCATGGACATTCTTATGTATGCCATGCTCTTATTTTCGCCTCCTAAAGACAAGGCATATATGTTTTCCTTGATAGCGTACGGTTTTCAATGCACAACACATCATTTTCAACACACTTACAAACAGACAAATTTACATCAAAGTCAACTTACCTAATTCATCTTCACTTGAGCAGAAGCTGGTGAGCAGTGGGCCCGACATTGAAACTACTCTAAATAAACAGAAAAATAAACAAAGAGACTAACTAATATATAAGGGGTAGCTGGGGCATCCAAGGGCAACGCCCTTCAATTCAGGCTACCGGGAGAGAAGCAATCCCTGAGTAAAACCTAACTGCCCAGTAGAACCGCCTCTCGCGGATTAAAGGATAGTAAAACACCATGTGAGGATAGCTATAGACTGGCTTAACAGGCTAAGGTTCCATGGATTGAAGGCAAGTTAACAGACGAACAGTATTTCCTTGTTTCTGTATCGAATGAAAGTAATATCAACGAGAGTTCATGCCTTGATAAATAATGAAGCTCACGGCAACTTGAAAAAAGTCTATTTGCACAAAGGAAGGGACTTGTAACCCAAGTAAAGACGGATCTCAAGGAAGCAGAGACTGGTAAGTTATTCGAGGACAGACCACCTTCTCACTTGCATAGTACAGTAGGGAGTTTGACGATTTTGGAATTTCAGGATTCAAAAGATTTTATGAAGTCAATAGAGTGGTCAGGTACATACAGCAGTAGTGGAATAAAAAAAAAAGAAAAAGAGAAGTAAGGAGAACAAAAAAGAAGGGAAAATAAATAGGAGAAAGGAAGAAGAAAATGAGGAAGAAAAAGAGAAGAAGAGATGGAATAAAAAAGAAAGATAACGATGATGACCGGGATGATCATGAAGATGATGCTCATGACGATGTTGCTGATGATACTGATGATGATGCTGGCGATGACAATGATAAAGATGATGATAATAATGATGATGATAATAATAATGATGACAATGATAATGTACCGCTCTTCAATGGTATTCTAAATAGGGATTAATACATCATTAGCGAAGGCAGATATAGTCCAATATCTGACAGGAGTTTAAATATATGAGAGCTCTAAGAATTGATCAAGTATTTGTATTGCGGCAATAAACCCATATTCTCTCGTGAAAGCGAAGTAAACGAAGCAATTTTCTCGTGAAATATACATTGTCGAATAATCAGTTTAATGCTTTTCGGCCTTTCTTTGTCTGACAGAAATACCCTAAATATCTGAATTCATCAACAAAAGTAGTCCAACAATCTCAAAGTTAAGATAGTTAGCATCTTTGCATCAGAGATGATCAGAAATTATTAACAACACACATTCCAACCTTCTTCTGCAGTTTGAAGTATAGAAGGGAAAGCATGGTACCACGATCTCCATCTCCTCTTACTCCTCCTCTTACTCGTCCTCTTACTCGTCCTCTTACTCGTCCTCTTACTCGTCCCCTTACTCGTCCTCTTACTCGTCCTCTTACTCGTCCTCTTACTCGTCCTCTTACTCGTCCTCTTACTCCTTCTCTTACTCGTCCTCTTACTCCTCCTCTTACTCCTCCTCTTACTCCTCCTCTTACTCCTCCTCTTACTCCTTCTCTTACACGTTCTCTTACTCCTCCTGTTACTCCTCCTGTTACCCCTCCTGTCACTCCTCCTGTTACTCCTCCTGTTACTCCTTCTCTTACTCCTCCTCTTACTCCTCCTCTTACTCCTCCTCCTACTCCTTCTCTTACTCCTTCTCTTACTCCTCCTCTTACACCTTCTCTTACTCCTCCTCTTACTCCTCCTCTTACTCCTTCTCTTACTCTAAAAATAACGTTTCCTAATTAATAATTAGTAATTCCTTTATTCGCTCCATGAAAATCAGAACCATCCTTGAGAAAATTTAAGAATCATTTAAGAACATTTGAGGCTCAATTCAGCAGAATTTTTAAGAATCGTGAGGCTCGGGCAAATTTATGTAATTCTTATAAAAAAGAAACAGTGTAATTTCAACATTCAAGCCCATGTTTCGGAAGGGTAATGAGTCTATTATTTGCAAAGAAACGTTCAAAAAGGAACGAGTGTATGGAAGGCTATAACCACGAGGACGCCAATTTGGCCTCAGCCCTCAGGCCTCAGTATCTTAATCCAACACCGTACTTATTGTGACTTGGAAAAAAGCATGTTTCGCCAAGATCCAGACAGTTGAATACGCTGATTATCATCAGATACGTTGCCTCGCCGTGTATAAGATTAATCGTTATTGTTTTGTGCGACTCTTTCTTGGAATAAATTCATGCTCCCGTCACTGACTGTGAACAAAGTGTCAGTCAAGAAGGTGAGGGGGGGCAAGGGCCAGCGCCGCCCCCTGAGAGAAGTCACTATCGTATTCCACCCCCATGATATTCTGATCGGCATATATATTTTTCACAGTAGTATATCAAATTGCCATGGAAATAAAAAATGTCGGACCTATTGGGTGACTATGGCTCTTGCGCGGATGTCCATGGGTATGTGCGTTGAAAGTTCCTTGAAAATACCTTCGGCGAGATATAACTTCAGAACTACAGAAAAATTGTGTCTTTTGGCCTTAATGAACAAACTTTTTTCACGACTTTCAACCAATGGCTTAGCTTGTCCCAGCTAGCGACAGTGCATGACTTAAGTAGTTGTTATTCTTGTCAGTTCAATATAATGTCAGAAGGCGTTATAAGAGAACGAAAGCTTTTCTTCATCAGCTTTGTTTTAGAATAGAAGTTGCACTGGTAGGACACAATGAACTGAAAGTAGCCGCAGTTTATATTTTGTAATTCTGCTGTAGAGCAATTCCTAGATAGTGAATGTATCCGGAAGGCACGTGTTTACTGACATGCCCCCAGCGGACACATCCCGACCCGGACAATTCTCCGAGAGAGCATATGGCAAGGGATATGTTAGGTGTACATCCACTTAAAGCCTTCAAACCTACTCCTATTAAGTTCCATTTCGGAAGACCCAGTTCTCCCAGCATCTTCATCCTTATGCTATTGTGGTCCCCTGTGCCAAGATTCTTTCCGCGAACTGCTAAGCTGTGGAACTCGCTGGCATCTGATTGTTTTCCCTCTTCCTACGGCTTAGATTCTTTTAAATCAAACGTGAATTCCTTTCTGTCAGGTTAGTTGTTCCTCTCTCTCTCTGCTTACTTTGTTTACCTCTCTTCTGGTCCATACACGTGGTTGCTTTTGTTAGCCTTGTATGGTATCACGTCTACTATAAAAATTGAAATGAGGCGTTTTTGAGTTGTTAACGCCAAGAGAATTTTGACTTCAATCTAACAAATTGCAAAAAATGAAAGACCATATGCAATTTCCCTTAACATTTCTTACTTTCCAATGAAATACTTAGTTTGATGTTTGAGTTTCCGAATTCTTAAGCATCCTCGAGCAATATGTGCTTGGTCATTTCCTTGATCGCCCAATCTTCCTGTGTTATGTAAACAACGAGAACAAACGTTCACCGAAGCCGTCCGTTGAGCTTCTGCAGTTGTACCATCGTCGATAATATCCTAAGTCGTTGCCATTGATAGAGCCATCGCCCGTTTTTGATATATTGAAAGAACTGGCTAACCACCGTTGTCCTGTACTCACGTGTGTACTCCAGCCGTGTTTGCCGCGCCCCGACCATTCGTGCAGTATCTCTCATATTCATTTCAATACATGATGATAAAGTTATAGGAGCTAATGTAGTTTAGCACAGGCTGCCTTGTTGTAAGTCATCCGTGAATGTTATGCAAGTGTCAGCTCTACAAATCTTTTGATAAAGAGTCTGAAGATGCTACGTACAAATGCAGTAAGCTACCCTGCACTGTGAGCAATGACTTTGATTAAATTCTTGTAAAGAGAGATTTTTCTTTGAAAGGCATTTTACGTTTCAATAATAATATTGATGATGGAATGAATCGATATACATCGTGCGCAAGTCAATTAATAGTTCACAGAATTCAAAGAAGATTTTATTCACACTACTATCAAAACAAGGGTAGGAAATGACTCCAGAGTTGGCAGACCCAAAAAAAATTCCTGGATTCGTAGAGCATATTTGAAGAATTCTGGTTTGGGAGACTAACAATCTTCAGTGAACACCTCCTGCGCCTTTCATTACTCTGCCACAGTAAGGATTACTTTACCAACTTTGACAATAGACACTTCCCGAATTTCTCTGACCTCGTACTCATCTTCAGTGAAATCGAGGCTTACCATGATAGCACTTCCAAACTTGTTTTGATGAAATCGTTAAAATGGCTGGGCAAGTATTTTTGTTACAGCCAAGTGAAAACCACATGAGTTTTGTAAATAGGCTTATTCTAGTAGAGCACATGCTTTAGGTCCAATAAATATTTTACTGTCGATCTTTATCCAAAA
Source organism: Alatinidae sp. Z8VKAUB7J3 (assembly GCA_010016025.2). Classification (NCBI taxonomy): domain Eukaryota; kingdom Metazoa; phylum Cnidaria; class Cubozoa; order Carybdeida; family Alatinidae; species Alatinidae sp. Z8VKAUB7J3. The sequence goes on from JAAAKM020073195.1 coordinate 214,222,842, forward strand.
TGCGAGTAGCGCTGCTTTAGATCTTCAAGTTCTTTCAGCAAAATTTTCATGATTTGACGCTCCGTCTCGCTAATACCTGTGGTCATTACATACAAACACGGTACTACCAGAGTTTTTCTTGATCAACTGTGATACTACAAGTCCTATTTCCCTCTGTCGTTTGAGTGCCACCTTGCAGATAGTGTCAAATCCAAATTAACAAAATTCAAGGTAGACCAAAGCATTGTGCCTGGAGGGTGTGCTAAGTACATACAGGCCCCCGACATTTGCTGGAACAAACGGTGTTAAAGAAATGTGTACAGAATCATGTGACAACTGGCTGGCGAATGCAAACCACCAGTATACTGACGCCGGTTATCTCCATCCATCTGCTAGGAGTGAGGTTCTCAAATGGATTTTGTCTGCTTGGGATAGTCTCCCTACAAATTATTGTTGAGTCATTCAAGTTCTGTGCACTCACTTTACCCGTTGACGGCTCTGATGATGACAAAATACATTATTTTAAGGAAAATCAACCCTGCGAAAAAGGTGTGCAACGCCTCAAGCAGCAACTCGGCATTCTGAATGAACCTTTTCTTGGAAATCCATTTGTTGTAACCACAGAAACGGAAACTGAAAATTAAAGACCCCCTCTAATTACTGACCCTCCTAATTATAGACCCCCCTTTCGGTGCCCTCAATTAATTATAGACGGGTCTATAATTAGAGGAAATACTTGAATAACTTTCCATGCAACATTTGACCCTGAAGCAGTTGCTAATTAGTCAATTAGTACGATTTTTGTCCTCATATGTGTCATCCTAATTTAAAATTTTCACGAAATTGAGACTGGAGTTCAGACCCCCAGTTTATTAACTTTAGACCGCGATGGTAACCCCCCGTTTATTCAGACACCCCCGTTTAGACAAAACTTAAAGATTGCTTTTCTAAAAATGCCAAACAAACTTTAACAAAGAGAAAGGGATCGATTGTCAATACATTTAATCTTCCCAATTAGCAACTCAGAACAGTATATGTTTATTTCCAAGTTTCGATTTTCAGCGATGTTGCATGTTTCTTTCACTTAATAGCAGAATCTTTAGTTCACACCTCAAATAAAAAAATCACTATAAACCTTTTTAATGTTGTCCCTATCATCTTCAATTGTAGGGGAAGTTCTTACTAAATTTATTTTGCATTTCATGGTAAGACGTCTTCTTTTAATAAATCTTCTCTATTTCTATATTTGTTTGCATATTTTAAACTAACGTCTCTGTTATTTTGTATTTTGGGGGGTAAGTTGTATTTTTTGCCTGTAGCTTCCGTTAACTTATTATTTATGACAAAAGAAATACATACATACATACATGCATACATACATAGATACATGTATACATACACACATACATGCATACATACATGCATATATACATTCATACATACATACATACATTCATACGTACATATATACATACATACATACATACATAGATACATACATGCATACATACATACATGTATACATACGCACATGCACGTATACATACATACATGCACTGTTTTCCAGTTTTAGTCTGATGGAACCACCACTGTCACGAAAGTATATTGTACATCTCAAACATAGCTAAAGACGAAAAATAACTATTCTATGTTGTTTCGAGACGTTTTCCTTTAGCAACTGAGCTATGAAGATCAAACTAATTGGTATAAAAAACTACAAACCTCACAAAACTAAAATTTAGATCAATTTCAATGAAAGCTTCTTATGCACACTTATAAAAGTATTTGATGTGAACTTCGGTACTTTTCCAATGGATGATTTTAAAATGAGGTACACCACCACAGGGAGGAACTGAATGTAGAAATTTTAATAGAGAGGGCCTTGAAAAAATTAAGGATAGATAAGTGACACGTCGATCGATCTTGAGTCCTATAATCTTGAACATAGCAGTTGTCGAAAATGAAATGACTCGTACTTCAAATGCACTATCCTACAATTTGTGATTTCGAAGGCAGATTTTCTTTAAAAAACCCACCAGTATCAGAAAGTTTTCTTCCGTTTAAAAATCATGAAATTTAGTGCACTGCTTGAACTTTCCTTACACTGATTCCGATTTATCTGACAGACAACTATTCACGATCCAAAGATCAGATAGAAAATTTCACCCAATGCATTTGGTTTATCCACAGCAAAAATTGAGACATTTCATGTTTATAAAATGCATTGAAAACACCGGAGATCACCTAGAATGTGTTGCACAACATATAAGACACTGAAAGGACCTTAGTTTCTATGTGTTGTCAAGATTCGAAATGCGTCCCTGCAACAATAGACAGACTGAAGTTTTAATTATACCAATGACAGTAAGTCTTAAAGTAATTTGCTTATGCAGATAACTAAACCCATGAAAGGTTGCAGGGCTGTCAGATATTTATATTTGAGCTCTATTAAAGAAGATGAATGCTATAAATAATAATTGGGCATCGCAAAAAGATATTGTGGGCTGCATGTGTTGGCCACCATTGGTAAATATTTGACATTAAAGAAAAATAAGCCGGGAAATAGGATAGAATAAAAATGGAGGTTTGGGGATGTTTCAAAAATTGATAAACGGAAGGTCTTGGCCTACTTTTGTCATAAGGTCGCCTTTTTATGTTAGCAAGAAGGAAGCATATTTCTATTTCTATTTCTATTTCTATTTGATTCAATAATTATGGCAATGTGAAAAGACCAGCAACTGAAGGAGGAATCGTAAAAACCTTGAAATTTCTATATTCAAAAACAGAATTACAGAATTTCAGTTATGCTGGACTGCAAATAAGCAATTAAAAGGCGATGTAAAATAAATATTTGCTTTTCTGCTGAATATATTCCCGTTGTAAAAGAAAGAATTGGCCTCGTTGCAGTAGCATTCAGACTATCTTGCTTTTGATTTCCCTAAAAGCAGTTAACAAAGAAGGTCTCTCCGGGCAGTCCCCCCTCTAATAGTTTTTAAAACATGAATTTCAGAAAAAAATATACCAAAGCCCCAGAAGATCCCAAGGAAAGGGGGAAATAGAAAATAATACCAATAATTAAAGCTTATGTTATATGGCACCAGGAATTGTTTCAAAACGATTCTTAAAAATTTTACACCATACTATACCGAAAAGACTCGTCGTGACGTTGTGGCTAGCCAGGAGATTAGATTTTCAAAGTTAAGTGGAATTGATTTTAACAGTTTTATTTTTTATAATCAGTGCATGTTTAGGTCTGTTTACCCTACCATTAACCAATTTGTTGTCTACGTGTGTCGAGATGTTACCCAAGTATCAACAGTATTGTGCCATTGGGGAAGCGGGGCTAAGACACCTTTTCCGCCTCTTATGTTATTGAAATGGGCGTAAATTCATTTAGTCGATTGATTGTAACAAGATTTCTCACTTCACTCCATACGATTGCTGTGATCAGTGTATGGTGAAAACGTTTAGCAATACGAATCTGTTACTCAACGCAATATTCAAATTTCGTACCACTAACCAACATTTTTGCAATTATAGCATTACATCCAATGTGTGATGAGTGCATAAAGGGGGAATAGAAGACTTGCTTTGAAAAGACGGGCAAGCAGTAATAAGCGTTAAAAACTGGTACTTACTGTTTCAGTGGGTCCAGAGTTTTGCCTTTAGCATCAATAAACGTACCGCCAGCCTGGACAACATATCTGCTATGCAAATCCATTAGATGCTTTTTACATGAGACAGGTGAATCCTTCGGCACATTTGGCCCATTTTTTAGGGGTGAGAACTCGTCTTCTCTTGGTACTTCCAAAACTGCAAAATGCCTAGAACAGAAGTTATAACCGTTTAGGCCTGAAATTTTAGCTCTGCAAAAATTTGGTCTTCGTAATATGAGAAGGTCTACAAGGTAAACTGTGTTGAGGGTCATTATATTAGGCAACGAGTCCAACACCAAGGCCCTCTGAATGAAATTAAAGACCCTGTCTACATGGGAACGGATCGGTCTGACGTTCACACGTGACAATCGTGCAGAAGACGAAACGTTGACAATGAAGTTTCTTTAATTGGCGTTTCGTCTGGTATTATTTCCTCATTTCTTTCTCTGATATAATTCCTTTATTGAGTGACTTCTTTCCCATTTCAGGTCGCTGTTTTATTGATCTTAGTGCAGAGATGAAAGGATGTTATGCGATTTACTGCAAGAATTACGACGATGCACAGGTGTTATCGGAAAAGGTAAGAACTGAACTATCGGATCCCAGATTTGGAACATCAGAAGTACCAATGTATTTCATCATGTACCATCATCTTCTGATGAAATTTGACAGTAAATGACAGTGCCAGTTCACGACAGTAGATGACAGTACCAGTTCATAACAGTATATGACAGTACGAGTTCATGACAGTAGATGACAGTAGATTACAGTACAAGTTCATGACAATAGATGACAGTACGAGTTCATGACAGTATATGACAGTAGATGACAGTGCGAGTTCATGACAATAGATGACAGTACGAGTTCATGACAGTAGATGACAGTAGATGACAGTACAAGTTCATGACAATAGATGACAGTACGAGTTCATGACAGTAGATGACATTGTGCGCCAGCTAATGCCTGAATAGAGAAGTAAATAAATAGTATAACAGTAAGTAACGCTATGATAGTGTGTGACCACTAACAAAAGATAGAGCAGTCGATAGCAGCTGATGGCAGTACATCGTAGCATGAAAGTTTCACTTTTATGTGCACCGTAAGACCAATCATGATAGTAGATGACAGCATATGACAACATATTAGGAAGATAGTATGCTAGTGCCTTAGGTAACTGAAAATAGCATTTAATATAAACCTACGGCCTGACGAGTTCTTTGCGGGTCCGGCCTCGTTCTGGATTTTTGTGTGATAAAGGTCCATTGGATCCCTAAAACGGTAACACTTTACCTTAGCGATAGTTGAATGCTGGGTAACATCCCCATGCGCAGACGGTTTAGAAGCAGTATTTAACTCCTTGCTTCGTTGTACCAGAGACATTCGCTCGTCTCTAGAGGCACTCTAACCTAGTTAATGTTCAACCACTTCCTAATGTTGACAAAGAGATAAAGTTCTACGTACAGGTTACTCTAAAATACACCATGATTTTTGTTATCATCCAAAGAAAGCGCACAGCTATTGCTTAATTACTGCAATCTGGTGAGATTTGTACGGTATCTCCCTTACCTTAAACGACCAGCTTTTAAATATTATATCGCCGGAAAGTCAAATTCGTGTTCAGATTGAATTAATTATCCAACCTTTGTATTGATCTCGTCTTTATGTCTTTTACACCTCGTCCCGCTGTATCAAACAGCAGGGCCTTCTTTGATCCCTATTGGTAATTCCGCATGCAGTGACAAACGACTGAAAATCGCTATCTTCCACATGTTCTATTTCCTACTTGGATCGTAGGTTAGCCTCGAATTCCCTCACAACGGCTATAATCCAGTAATGATGTTTAACGCTTTCGTAATCGTTCGCAATATGTTGTACTGCTTAGATATCCAGTTGGCATAAGTGACAAAGTTACTAAGAATTCCCAATTACTCAAATTTATACAAAAATGATTTCAGTATAACAATAATTAAGATAAAATAAGATAAATCATAGTAACAAATTAAGATTTTACAATAATAGGCCTTCCACATTTCACTGCTTCCATCAAAATGCTTTGGCTCCAACAATAAATGGGAGCTAAACCTCTCATAGAAATTATTATTACTAAACGAAAAACTTGTTAACATTAAAAAGCAAGTAACTGAGAATTTCTGATCAGAGAAATAAAATACTCCCTTATTCCATCTTAATGTTTCAATCACATTACGTCCCTGACCTAGTAAGCCAACTTTCATTCATTAGAAATGTTGTCAAAACATGCAACTACATAAGCAATGTCCATATACACATAGTCAGATTTCCATATACACTTACATAAATTAATAAATTAATAGATTCATAAATGGTATTTTCTTTATCATTTATCTTCAGAGAAAGTGAAAAGGGAGTTGTAATCTTTGTCAATAGTTGCTATATATAACATGTTTGGCTTTTGCAAGGGTTTACCGTGATAAATACAGTATATTTGACCCCCACTCCCTCTTCTACACAGTCTAACTCTTGAACATAAACTAAATGGATTTAAAAATTCCTGAGCATACAAGAAAGCCATCATATTGACTAACTTGTAGGCCTATAGCAAGGTCAGATCAGAGTCTCTCACTGAAAAGGTTCAGTAACTCAAGCTGTGCATGCAAAATGTTACTGTTCAGCTCTTGCAACGGTCACATGACCCTCAGTTTGCACCTTCAATCTCAGTGCCTACTACTTCATGGTTTTTTTCATTGGTGATGAGGGGGATGTTTTTCATTGGTGATGTTTATCCTCGAAAGTACTTTGATTTTCTTTGGAGGAAATCATCCCCAACTAGGGGTGAATTGCTGTATACCCAGTCCATATCAGCAGAAATTCACTAAACGTCAAGCTTGTTCAATTCAACCTGAAAAGGTGTGATTCAAATGTTGCCGAGGTTAGATGAAAAACATGACAAAGTGAATATTGCTGTGCACTTATCTGAAGGAGTGAAGTCAAATTTCTACAAATTTCTACAGTCTTCTCTTTCTAAAACTTGTGGTTTAATGTAATATGATCCACATGCTGTCATAAAAAATTGCAGAGTGCAAAACTTCTCAGTCCATGAAAGGCACTTTATCAGAGCACAGTGACAGTTTATCACACCAGAGAAATGCAGACAAGAATCTGACACAGATGTGACAGAAACAGAACACAACACATCATCTCTCACATGTGATTCTGAGAATGAGTCAGATAAGGAGAATTCTGCCATCTCTACTCGTGATCTCTTTCACAAAGTGCAGATGCATCACATTGCGGTTGACTTTCACGTCTTATTTAAGTACCCACAATCAGAAAAAAACTACATATGCTAGTGTACTGAAGAAGATCCAGCAAATGTCCAGCTATAATTTGTTTTTCTACAATACCAGAGCGACTTTATGTTTACATAATGGAAAAATGTGTTTGAGGAAGTAGTCCCATTTCAGGACGTTTGGACCATATTGGGTAATCTGTATCAGTCATGTTGAGGTGCAGTTCTTGATTTCCAATCTTCAGCTAAACTGTTAGACTGTATTGATAAGCACCTATTGTACTACTTCGTAATAGTTTTCAACATCACTCCTGTGTAAAAAAGAAATTATATGGTGGAATACATGATGTGCAATTCTGTAACAAAATATTATAGTTGCATTCAGTTGTCACGTGATACTAAACAATAACATGCTCTTGAGCACATGCTGTCGATTCCAGACAATTCCTCCATCGGCTTTGGCTAACCCGACTCCAGTGAAGTGTGAGTTGAGTTGCAATGCTGGCGTCGTGGGTTAGAGAGAGAGACTGTGTGTGTTGCTAAGCCGATGCTGGGCGCTGTAGGTTGAGGAGCGTGTTCAGATTTCAGATCTCCGTTTGACTTGGGTGACTGATGACATAGGATGAAAAGCTCAATGTTATAAGCATAGGACCACAAGGAATCGAACCCCGTCCTTCAGCATTGCAACGTCATGTACTACCATTACATCATGGTCCCGTATTATTGAGGCATAGAAATTTGGGATGTCATTTGTTTCGATTGACGTCACTAGACTATCAGTTGTTCCCATTGATGATATCATTATTGTTTGACAGTATCATCGAGGAGAGAACATTTGAAAGTCAATTTAGAGCAGACATTAAAGAAATACAAAATATGTCAACACCAGGGATTGAACCCGTAACCGAAGCTATCGCGGCGTGTGCTTACTAACTGAGCTAGGTGACCGCCGATGTTAACATATTTCTTTGGTCGCCACAATAGTTTCCAATTATCCACGGGTGGACATCGACATCCAGCTAAACGCAATAGAGTACTGAAGTGTGACGTCACGATTTAATGAATATTAAAAATTTGATAAATGTTTGGATTCATTGCTTTCTTCTTGTTGACATAGATAACCTGCCCAAATTTGAGTACGATATCTTGAGCAATCGATGAGATACGCCCCTCCAAACTTTAAGTCATGCCTATCAAAACCTTGTTAAAGGTTTATTCCTTGATATTTGCATAGTTGCCTTCTGTTTTACTGGTGCGGGCTTTTTCATTGTATGATGTTGCTACTGATAACCAAATAATCGAACTTGGTATTGCATTTCCTCAATTTTTGCACATAATCCTTACTGCCTCGGAAAATCCGCATAGTTTCATGGGTAGGAATCCTTCGCAGGCCCAGGACCCCGATTTACGAATTCGTTACTAATTGTTGTGAAAACTTCGTAGACTGCATGGAAAGAATGCATTAGGGTTCACGACGAGAGTGAAAACTGCTAAAAAAATTCAGTAAAATTCGGGCTTTTTTGTTGTATGATGTTGCTACTGATAACCAAACAGTCGCACTTGGTATTGCATTTCTTCAATTTTTGCACAGGATCCTCACTTCCTCGGAAATTCCGCATAGTTTCATGGGTAGGAATCTTTCGCATGCCCAGGCCCCCAATTACGAATTCGTTAGTGATTGTTGTGAAAACTTCGTAGGCTTCATGGAAAGAGTGCATTAGGGTTCACGACGAGAAAGAAAACAGCCCAAAAAATTCAGTTAGAGGATAAAGTATTCTCACACTGGTTGACTCATTGCCATAGGTGGTATAGTTTAGCATGAAACAAGTCGTAGTTTCTTTCTGAGCATGATAAGCTCTACCATTTACCTTAGAATACGTTGAATTTGCTATCGGGGTCTTTGCGAATGTTACTTTAACATCTTCGAAGCGAGGGTGTAAAATTTCAATTATATTGTAAGGAAAGGTGCAACCAAACACTGATTTGGCCGGTATCCAATCGCAAGCCCTGAAGACGTCACTAAAGGAAACGTTGTCGGTGGAGACGCGTGGGCATTCACAGTGTAACGCGACCCAGGCAACATGGCAGTGTGCAGAAATCCGGAGATCAAATACACCCAGGTATGTTAAGTCAATCTTTGCTTTTTTAATGTCAGAGCACTGCACCCCGAAAATACGCCGAAACAAATCAACCGTGGTTGAAACACGGCCTTGGACACCTCTCTGAAGGGAATCTGAAAGCCGTAACTGGGGACGGGTACGCGGACTACGGACTACTTTATACAGACTGTAGTTATCATGACTTTCAAGTAGTAGGTCCCATCTAGTACACTACCCTAAAGTACTTTGCAAGTAGCGTTGTAAGTTGCTCTGGGCATTTTGTGTCGCCGCCCCATAGTTAGCGACGTAAGGAAATCAGTGGGATAGGACTTGTCGCCATTAAGTAGTCTAATGTTAACCATTAAATTGGATGGAGGCGTTGTTGGTCTAGGGTCCTAGGCTGTTGCAACGTTCAGATCAGTGTCGGTGCTTTTCAGAAAGAGGGGTTCCATACCACTGCTTTCAAGGTTGAGACATACCAGTCGTTACGCTTAGGAGCTCCTTTGATATTCTGTTTAAAGTCGCAAATGTCCGTCTTGCCATACATCCTTACAAAAGCGACATTATGCTACGCAAGTGGCTATATCATTTACAGGGCAGTTAAAGTAGGTAATCAAAAAATACACGATATAGCGTAACTCTGACTAATTATTCTCTAGTGTCACACGTCTGGAGCTTAGTGATATACTACTTGTATACTGAATTCCAATCGGAATGAATGAGATGAGATGATAAATTTCCCCTCTTTTTTGTAATCATAAGCACTATTGTAAAATAAATTTTAAACGACCGCTAATGATAAAATTACCCAAAATGGATATTTACTACCGGTTAGTGCTGTAATGGGAATTATTTTGAATGCCGAGAACTCATTTTATTTTTATGGGAAATGTTCCAGGCCATATAGATGATTATTGTAAAATTGGATAACGAAATAAAGAAAATAAATTTGTTGCAGCCTAAAATCACGACAAAAATGCTTAGTTGCGAAAAGTCCCCAAGTTACGACACCGAGTTCGTGACAATAGTCAAAAATGAATCTTAACTAATAAAGTTTTGAGAACCACAGATTAATCTTATATGGACTGCGTGACTTCTCAGAAATGAATGCGGCAAGACATTACTTTCTCTGAAACTGGGAAGCTGAAAAAACAACATTTTCATACTTTAAATCGATTGGCTGTCTCAGAATTTTCCATCGACTGACCCTCTTTGGGAAAAAATCGTAGTTGGTACCAGAAACTGCCACTTTTAATTTCCGTTCAAATTAGTCCTCTCTCTATTTTCTATGAACATTGGTTCGATACGATCAACCCAAGGAAAAAGACTAAATAAACGTGCAGCTGTGACCTTTCGTCTGGGAAAAACAAGATAAAATTCCGCGTTTTTGTAGATAGGAGATTGAAGCCTCTATAACAGGTCTCTATCATATGCTGAACTTGGATAGTGTGATTTTCATCAAGGTCATTCGCCTTCTTGGGGACGTTTCTCCCTTTTTATTAACTTGACTTACTTGACTTAAGTCTCCTGCCGGGCACTGCTCGGCGTAGAGAGTGACGTCTGCCTCCTCCACCCGGTCCGTACCAGTTTGGATCCGTACCCGTGTAAACAGGGTCTTACTTGCACTTAAAAACTTAAGTCAGGGGCGTAAGAGTCGATTGTGATATACATCAATACCTAGATGAGAGAATAGAGTACGCTTGAGCGACATATGAGAAGCGAGAGGTGTGGGATCAACATACCGTAGTGATTAATGCAATTTCGACGGTTGATAAATACCAGGCGCATTTCAATTCTGCTGACAGGATAGACAGTAACATCATTTCCATGGAATCTGCCATCTGAAGGAAATAAATAAAACAACACATCACACGTGTTTCTTTCTATATGGTGCAGTATGCTGCTGTTCCATTTTCACGAGCGATGCAGAAGAAGCACGAGTCTCCCAAAACTGACAAGCAGAAAATTTGGTGAATCATAATCCTACCTTTACCATTATCTTTATTATTATAACAAGCCTACAATTCCTTGTGAATCTTTGTCACATAAGGCATCGCGACATTTGGCGAGCTATTCTCTGTCTTTGCCCTGCTTTATATATCTGTACCTTACCTAATACTCTTTTATTTTTTCCTTCATTAATTGAGAAAATGTCTTGTGCTAATAATAGACCCACGCTCACCTATACAGCAATTTATTCCTTGGGTAAAATCTTGGCTGGCTTGGAAGATCGTTTTCTAATATCGGCAGACAAATTAACTACTCCTCCTTGTCTATAGTCGTGTCTGACTTTCTCACATGTAAATGATTAGGTCTTTGTCAATTAAGTTTGTCTTCCCACTACCTCCATACCCTAAATTTTAACCGTTCCAAGTGTTGCCACCGAAATCGACTTGCTGGACGAGTAAGCCAGACATGTAATGGATGTGAGTCACTTTTATCAGCACGATGCTTAGTACCAGGAGTGGTACTTTTGTCGAAACTCCAATCTCAAATGCCGTAGACTAAAAATAACTAAAAATAGATAAAAAATAACTGTAGTAGCCGCTGGTTGCGCCCTATCTTCTATGAGCAACTGGATCCCGCACCATAAACTGGGGGAGTGGTTCGCTGCCCTTGTTCTCCTGCGGAGTCACCTTTTTTAAAAAGGGGAATCCGTGGGCTCCTTTGCCAACATATTAAGTACTTATATCCAACAGTTTAAAGAGTTACATGATATATATTCTTACATACGAGATCATCGAAAGGAATATTTCCTATTTTCAATTTCTGGCTTACTACAAGAATCTCGTCTAAAAGCTGACTCTAAATACAATGCGTTTAGGTCCCCTGCAGGATAACACCTGCCTCCAGGTATCACATAAACGCATGGGTGCTTGATCTTGGTCATTGATGTCTGTTTGCCAAACCTCGAACTCTGCGTTTACGGTCATACATACATATCAAGAGGTGCAATGAACTGGGGGTTAATAAGCGAGTGACTTAAAAGATATTATCAAACAAGTCCTTCCAGGACAATTAGTTTGCCTTAATTCCAGGACTTTTCCAGGATATTGACCAGGTGGTTAAAAACTGACTTGGGATAGGAGTGGCGCCCACTCCTACCACTCTAGTGGTAGAAGCTAAGGAAAGAGGAGTATTTGTGTTGCCTCTGACTACAGTCGACCATATTTTTCTTCTTCTTTCCAGGGCTTTTCCAGGACTTCTCTTTTAGGGTGAATGTAAGCATTACAGCATTATTGTTCTTTTCCTCAATGAAAGGGCCACATCATACAATAATATTTATCAATTTTGATTGTGTTCATTCCTGCAACGTTCAAGGACTATCTTGCTTGTATTAAATTCTCATATAAATTCATTATCGCTTCTATCTTTGCAATATAAACTTGAAATCTACAAGTCTTCAGCACTGTAACTATGATGTTTGCTTTTTAAGATAGAAAAAAATCAACAGTACTTTACCTTGGTCTGTACTTTTGGTTGCATGTGATTGAACTTGCTTGTTTGCTTTATTCCTGTCAAAGTTGAAGTAGTAGGTCGGTCTGAAAAACAACAAGAATGAATTATAACTAATTTTAATTACTTTCTATTATACATTAAATTTATAAGTGGTAAAGCATGTTTAAATATCATACTGTATGTATACATACTGTCTAAACATAAGAAACAAACCGGAGAGAGAAATTAGCTTAATCTTTTTCTGGCCAGGTGATACTGTTTGGAAACTGACTCAGAGTCTCTTTCCTTCTAATATTAAATCAATTTATAAAGTGATTACTTATTTGATATGACAGTTTTCCGTTTTATTTTTTTATTCTCTAACCTGTCACTATCAAACAATAAAAAGCTGCTCTCATAAACTGAATCTTTCCAGTAAATTACTTTAAACTGATGCATGTTTTTATATTCCAGCATATAGACTACCAAAATTGATCCAATATATTGCTACTCAAAGAAGCCATTGCAATCTTGCTCACGTTCTTGTGGTATGTCAACCCAACATGCAACTGTTTGAAGCAGTAGACATTTTTTACGTTCTGCCAAACAGAGTGCAACTTGATTACTTTTATTGATAACTATTTGTACAAATTGAGGTAAACGACATCCTCGTGTTTTTTTCAAAATCATGACTCATGCTCCTATTCCAATCCTACTGCAAGTCATCCATTTCCTCCGTACATAATTTTCATTGTTTGTCCGTAAGAAAACTGTAATCTATAAGAACAGGTTTTTCGTAAAAAAACTAAGTTCCATCCCAAGTGAGGGTGTTCTAGTCGTAATCTGCCACCAGCGTTATCTATCCAATTCTTGTTTTTCGCATTAATGTGAACAGCTTATTAATTTTCTAACAATGCAACCCGTTGAAAACCCTAGCGAAGAAGAAACAAAACCATGTTGTTGAATACGAAGTTAGAGAAACTTAAATTAAGTCATCAAATTTGAAACAGAAAATGTTACTATTAGTAAAACGATGACGACATAGACTCCTCCTAGAACTGAAAATAACATTCCTTTGAGAAGATTAGACATATTGTAACGAATGGTATTATAAATTAAATTTATCTAACAGCTGAGTTGTCATTACAATGTTAGTTTGTTTCTGAGTCCTTTCTCTTTCGATTTCTTTAATCTACACACCTTCATCATTTGCTTTACATCTTTCCTCAAAATACCTCTACGGTAAAGATCACTTACTTTAGTTTCTGGAGCCTCATCATTCCTTCTCTCTAGTCCCTCAAGTTTCTATGGTTGTTTTTGAAGAGTTTATTTTATAGGAATTTCTCTATTCTGCTGATATAGCGTCTGACTTTCCAAACTTAGCTGCCAACCTCTGTTGTAGTCCACTCTATAATAAAATTTTGCTAGATAGATAGATAGATAGATAGATAGATAGATAGATAGATAGATAGATAGATAGATAGATAGATAGATAGATCTTTCGGACATTTTGATGATAAATCTTTCTGGGAAAAGCAGTTACAAGTGTCTCAGTATGAGTAAATGATTGAAAGATACCTTGCATTACTTACTCTGCTCTGCTCTTGCCATGGCAAGACTTTTGTAAAAATTTGTAACACTCTATTATTCTCTAACTGAAACTTGGCTTTGACTGTCACTTATATCAACTACATATACGCCAAAACTCAGATTTTAATAAAATGTATCTATAGGTAGAATGCCAAGAAGAAAGCTACAATTTTGACAAAGTTTCCCCTTTTCTTCAAGGCCTTGTCAGGTCTATTTACAATGGAGGTTACAATGTTGATGTACATAGACCTGACAAAGTCTTGACGACAAGACAAAACGTTTTCAAAATTGTAGTTTCCTTCTTGGTATTCTACCTATAATTTGTTCGTGCAGTTGCCACCACAATATCTAGAACTTATCTACTCATTACATCACAAAGAAGAATAGTAAAGTGAATCTTTTGGACATTTTGATGACAGGTAGTTAGATGAAAGGTATGATCAATAATGTGCAAAGTTGCTAATAGTACAATGCTTTATATAATGCACTTAAACGACAACTTTATTTCAACATGCAATTTCAACATAATAAATAGGTTTACTTAGTCTGCTTTTATGCATTACTTATTAATCACACCTAAAGGAATACCGAACTATATATGAAGCTTTACGACCTCAACATTAAAATTTGTAAATACAATGAGTCTCATATTACAGTGAGTCTATGGGTTTTATAAATAGAAGCGGATACCAAAGCGATACGAAAGTACGAAATTTGATAAAATGTAAGAAAAAGGCATAGCTTAAGTGAAAACGAACGATTGCTAAACCACAATCTGCAAGATATGGCAAGCTGTCTTCTATTTTCTACCCCTTTACTTGTGGGAGAGAAGAGAAGACACAGGACAGCAGAGTATTGGAAAATAGAATACAATATGGGACGCTTTTAATACCATTGAGTACTTTAATTCGTATCTAACGCATTAATCAAAGGCAAAACATCATCTTGACGAAAACAATTCACCCGTGAAAATATTTATAGGCAATGCCAATTGGAGTTGCTCCCTGTAATCTCCTCGTACGTATTCATCGTTTTTAGGCACCAAGGATGACTAAAACCTGCTCAACTTTGTTTGATTCAACTCTAATTACCTCCGAAGTTTGTTAGCTAACAACCCAAATAATCAGACATTACGTATTATTAAGAATTGTCATGCTCCAAAGTCTCTCTATCATTCGTGGCGATAGTTCTCGTAGACGCCAAAGTCTACAAGGTTCAGATAAATGAGTAACTTTGCAGGCGTTCTGGTCTGCATGCTAGTATATATTTCAAAATGTTTTAGAAATTGCATTTAGAATGTATAATAACATTCTATTTTCTTTCTCGGATCAGGGACAGCACGTGGATTGTATGAATTTCGGTCTGGAAAGACGATAGATATTTTTAACTTAAGTCACAACTGAGTTACTTTTATATCTAAGAAACATTTACAGGTTTTTAAATTCAAAACAGAAGGCTCAATATTTTACAAAAGTTTGAGATGGGGTAAGGATTGGAGAGTGAGTTCAAGGAGACCTATGTTGTGTTTATACCTTTCCTTTCGTCTTCGACACAAAATATCGCACTAAGAAATCCAATCTGTAGCAGCAGTTTGACAGTTGAATAATATAAGAAAATGAAAACTGCAATACTTTGGTAATGAGTTGATTGCGCATATCAGTCATGAAACCAGTGCCAAAAATTAAAATGGGTACAGAGAAACAAGTCCACAGAATCAACACAACACACAACGAGCTTCAGATTTCGCTGTCGCGATCTGATCCTTTAACATAAAAGTGTACACGGGAAGTGGAGTGACAAACTTCGGCGTAAATACCCTGGGGATCATTCCTTATACAAAAGGCATCTACTGGGGTCACAAAGAATATATGAGAAAAGCTTAAGCTGAAATTCTGGCAATGCCCTACCAAATCAACATGCAAGTAGCATCACAAATGGCAACAGGTGGGGCAGTATTCTTCTTTCTTAAACTTTCAAGCCCCACTTGTTCAAATCGTTGACAACAAGTAGCGATTATTTTGCGGGGTGACATCCTTTGCAGTTTAACTGGGTTGGGGTTGGTGGTTGAAGTAAATGGTTATAAAAGGGGGAAAGCAAATAATTTAGTCTGTGATAGTGATAGTTAATGTTGTTTTTCATTCGTTCAAAGTAGTATAAAAGGTGGGTATCGAGTATTTGCAAAGTTTGAGCATAAGTAATAATAAAAAATATGCTAGAGTACTAGAAAGCGTCGCATTTAAAGTCCTAATAATAGAAAATTCCTGCCAGATCAGTAAATTCCTCCCCATAACACACACCATAATACCCACTGACTGGAGGAGAATTCGCGAAAGATTGACACTAAAATCTTCACCTTAGCTTTTGAGCCTCGATGGCTCTATGTTTAAGGCGTTGGTTTAGTAATCATGAGGTCCCGGGTTAGAATCCGGTCAGCGCCGGTAAATTGCGAGCTATTGTGGTAACACTCCACTCTTTGAGAATTATATACAATTGCAATGTGTCTGCCGTATGGTATCATGTGACTCTGTTAAAGTGCCTTTTGTTGCAAGCATATATACTAAATTGTTGCTGCAATTTAGCCTTAACCCTCAGATCTGCAATGGCACGAAAGGCGAATCAGTGCTGCAAGTTAATTATGTTTACGAGTTCGAAAAATTACTATGAAATAAGTCACCACTGGGTTGTTTGGTTTTCTCTAGTAGTAGTAATTCTTTACCACTTCAATGTTCTATTTATTGGAAATAAATGTCATGCTTAGAGTAAACTTTGGGATCCAAAATTGTCGGTGGAAAAAGTGGAGAATGCTAAGGATTACCCTGTAATAACGAAAATGAGTTGCTAAACATGGTATATTCTTTCCTCTCCAAAAGGAACATGGAAAATCTGCGCAGAGTCTTAATATAACGGCTTTTTAAGACTTCTTGCAGCGTGGTTCACGGGTTCGATCCGCGGTGGTGACATTTTTTTTTCTCTAGTGTTCTTTTCAAAACTAACATTTCAAATCCTTTATTTTCGATGATACGTCTTACAGTTGTTGTGATAAGGCGAGACCGTTCAAAAAGTGCGTATGCTTTTGGAGTGGAAGAAAAGGGTTCCAAGAGATTGTTAGCCTGTTTGGTTGTTAAGAATATTTGGGCCGGAATAACTCCATATCGGTGAGTTTCCGGTAGTTTTGTAAGAGAGAAAAAATGTTCCAAAAGTCAAAATGCATCTATTAACAATAGTCCCATGCCCCCAAACAATTGTTCAGGTAATAGGAACATTGGCCCAAAATTGTTTTCAGCTTCACAACTTTGCACAATCCCAATTTATTAGGTTTTAAAGATTACCTTACCTTAATTACCTTAATCCATCTGAGAGCTTTAAGGTCTTCCAGTCCCGTAGTGCTCTTGAATTGATGACTGCCAGTCGAACCTCCACTGCTTCTTCTCCCACTCTTTATCAAGTTGGTTTTTGAAGGACTGGATGGAAGGACTGGATGAGAGTTGAATCTTTCAGTTTATTCCAATGATTTATGACTCTTCTCGAAAAGAACGTTTGGCGAGTTTTAGATCGGGAGCTTGACTTTGGTAGCTTCTTGGAGTGTCCTCTTGTGTATTGCTGGCTGGTACTGAGATTGCCGCCAAAGATTGCTGACTTTTTGTTCTGTAGCTTGTAAGTAAGCATCATATCGCTGCGCAAGCGTCGGTAAACCAGAGTGGGTAGTTTGAGGTACTTGAGGCGGTCCTCATATGAGGTTGATGCTAGACTTTTTATGCATTTTGTTGCTCGTCTCTGTACGTTTTCGATGAGCCTCACATCCTGTTGGTAAGAACAACCAGCAAGACACATGCCAAAATCGAGATGGGGTAGTCTAATATCTTCATTTTTACAACATACGTAGCTATTACCCTTGAAAACTAAAACTTTTGAAATAGGGAAATAGCCTTTAATCACATTCTTTACAAACCTTTCTCTGAAGGACGGTTATAGACGAAACGTTATCACTTAAAGAAAAACATCTCCATACTAAGCAAGTTAATGAAGTTGTTAAATTTGGTTGGGCTTCCGATATATTTGTTTAAATAACTAATCTTGTTTTATGAACAAAAATGATTGGCGTGGGGGTAGGAATGACCGCACTCCCCCCTGAGGGTTCCGCTGTGTTGTTCATTGTTGTTAATTACTCTTGGGTACAATTATGTACAACTTAGTTTTACTACGGACCAATCAAATTGATTAGGAAAGTGCTGCTCCAGATTACTATTCACTGAAGCCGATTACATGAAATATAAGCACACAAAAAATTAGCGCCAGGCCAAAATTTGCTAAAGGAACTAAGCTTTGTTTTGACAGATAGCAAATGATCAACTAAATGATCATTTAAATTTTTTCATTGGTCTTAGAACTTGGCCGAATAGTCAGTAACTGAATTTTTTTCATCTTTCAATAGGAAGCAATATTAACGCTCCTCGTTGCTTCATTTACTCTTTCTGGATCAAATTCTGGTAAGAAATAAAATTGTTTCTTCTGTTACAATTTTAAATTATTTGTTTATTGTTATCAAGTATTACGTCTCATGTCCTATAACGGCACATCCATCCCAAATAGTAAATAAGATAATTTATGGCAACAGGGATGTTACTTACCAAAGGATACCAATATACATATTTTTAACCCTCCTTTATGAAGGGGTTGTTAAAGTGAATCTCGTTTCGAAATCTAGTTTGTAAACAAAATTAGGATGCAGAAATTTAAAATAATTGTGGTAAAAAGTTTAACTTATTTGTTGGCTACAGGACGGAAGAGGAAGGAAAGGCAGCTCTATCATACTTTAATAAATCTTTTATTAAGACGAGCAAGATTGTAGTTGATACTGCATGGAACTATGGGGAATCAGATGGCAGCAGACCGTGGAGCAAGTATTCTTCTACAAGCTCCGCTTTTCAACGATTCAACAAAGAAAAGGAGGAGCGAATGCAGAGGATTCTTGCACTGCAAGACCCGAGCGCTACCAAAGAGGCATCAACACAAGAAAGTAGCGGCGCTAAAAGCAAGAAAACCGCAAATAAACAGGCATCAGTATTGCAGGAACTCGACGCTGCCGAACAGGATCCAGAGTTTCGGGAATTTTTAAAGGCACATCAGAGTAGTCAGCTAAAGCAGACGTGGGGCGACGATATGTTGCTTGATAAAGGCGAAAGTGCCGAAGATGTGGTGATAAGTAGTCGAGAGGAGAAACATAGTAAAGGGGAAGTGACCAAAAGAAGTCCCAACACTGCTACTAGTGAGATAGCCGAGGGTGACAGTGACGAGGAAAGTGGCTTTAGTGACGATGAAAATACTGAGAAAGAGGCTACTGAGAGGGGTAAGGGGGGCACCGATCTAGATTGGTTGCAGACAAAAGTATCTACTGCAAAGCCCCAAAAAGAAAATTCTGGTGACGACGAATCAGGAGATTCATCTGGAAGTGAAGACAGTTCATCAGAAGATGAGACCGAAGATGCGGTGAAAACATTAGGTGGAAAAAGTGATGAGAACGTCACAGTTAAGTTAAGGGGCTTGCCTTTTAAAGCTACTGACGAGGAGATTATTAAATTTTTGGCTCCTTCTCCGACAATATTATCGAACATGTTATTTAGCGCTCTTTTCAATCTATTACCACTAAGAAACTCCCGTGTTGTTAGCCATGAGAAGAACAATGTGGCTTTAAGAAGGGTAGAGGATGCGTCGACTGAAGTTTCAGGTTAATAATTGTGTGAGTCACCAAACGCCTTTAGTATTCATTTTTATAGATTATGAGCAAGCGTTTTATTCAGCTGATTGAACAGCTATAGCTAAGGTCATACCCTTGTATCGGAATGAATAAATAAGAAAAACAAGTTTTTCAACTGAAAGTAACGATCAACATCTAAACGTAAAACAAACAGAAATTATTACTTGCATGGGGGGTCACCCCATCCTTAATACCTAGCTCTTTACAATCGAATTCTTAAAAAAACTTAGTGTAAAGAGTGGGATATCGAGGAGGGGGCAACCCTCTCGAATACCAAATAATTTCTATTCGTTTTAAGTTTTGATGTTGATCCTTACTTTCTGTTGAAAAAACTTGTTATTTTTTAATTTAATTTCTGATCATTTTTAAATATTGCCAGGAAATATGGCTCCCCTTCTATATCCAATTTCTTCCCCTAACGAAAAATCTCTAAATGTCACGAAAATCCTCCCGCTCCCCTCCTCAGGAGGAAAATTCCCCTAATCAGTTCCATTCTAGCTAAGCTTTCCTCCAAGAAAATTTCTTGTGGACGATTCCGGCTGAAAATTTTCTAAGAACACTGTCATATAGACCCCCCTGTGATAGTCCTGCTAGTCCCTTTCCTTGTTTTCCCTTTTTTTTGTCTTGACGGCTAAGACAAAGATAGCGCAAGTCTAGATCGCCGCGCGGGTGTTGCCGGGCGGTCTGGCGCTGCCCTTCCTGCTTTTGCCTGCGATTGCGGGGATCGGGCTGCTGGAGAAGAACCGCTCGCTTTACATGATGTTTGCCGCGCTGATCGTGATTGCCTCCTTTGGCCTCGGCGTACAGCGCGATGATTTCGGCTTTATCTGGATGCTCTGGCTGGCGCTGATCGTGATCGCCACGGATGTGTTCGGCTATTTCGCGGGGCGTTTGTTCGGAGGCCCGAAATTCTGGCCGCAGGTGAGCCCGAAAAAGACCTGGTCGGGCACGGTGGCGGGCTGGCTGGCGGCGGTGGCGGTGTCACTGTTCTTCCTCGACATCCCCGGCGTGACTTACGAGATCCTCGGCATCGCGGTGGCGCTGTCGATGGCCTCGCAGCTGGGCGACATCGCCGAGAGCGCGATGAAGCGCAAGATGGGGGTGAAGGACAGCTCGAACCTGATCCCCGGCCATGGCGGCGTGTTCGACCGCTTCGACGGCATGCTGGGGGCCTCGGTCTTTCTGCTGCTGATCGAGCAACTTGTTGATTTCCCACCTGTTTTGCCGGTAGCTGTTTGACTCGCCGGGTCTCGATCCTCGGGGCCACGGGCTCCATCGGGGAGAACACCGTCGATCTGATTGCGCGCGATCCGGCGGCTTACGAGGTCGTCGCCCTGACCGGCGGGCGCAATGTCGCACGGCTGGCGGAGCAGGCGAAAGCCTTGAGCGCCGAGATCGCGGTGACGGCGTTTGACGACTGTTTCGAAGAATTGAAAGAGGCGTTGGCCGGCAGCGGCATTGCGGTAGCGGCGGGCGCTAGTAACTGTTGAAAGGAAACAAAAAATTCATTGCCATCTACATGATCAACAATACCATAATTACTGCCATTATTGAATGTATACATGAACATTAGAATTATCATGCTCAGTAGTACTCTCAGTATGATGATGATGATGACCATCATCATCATCATCATCATCATCACAATCAACATCAACATCATTAAAATTTTTGTTTTTATCATCATCATCATCATCCTTATCATCATCATCATCATCATCATCATCATCATCATCATCACAATCATCATCATCACTATACTCACCATTATCATCATCATCATCACGCTCATCACCAACTGTTTTGCAAAATAATGATTCCTTGACTTTGTTTGGTACTACTACTTTACTACATGTGCCCGCATAGTCTCCAACCTTTTCCTCTTCTGATTATTAGAAGACTAGATACAAGGTTTCATCAACAATATTAACATCATCATCAGTAATATCATTAACATCATCGTCATTATCATCATCATCGATCATTATTATTACCATCATCATTGTGACCATCATCTACAGTATGCCTTTGTCAAAGAGATTTTACTATGTATCTTTCTTCTTAGACACTGCTTCAATTCAAGGCTTCCAGCATGGAGAATTGATGCCATCTCCTTGGAAACCCCTTCCCATAAGAGCAATGTTTAAAGGGCCAAAGGGCACATTAAACAAATTATAGATCAAAATGCAGAACTTAAAATGTATATTTGGATAAAAATAACATTAATATACAACAAAAAGGTCACAAAGACATACCTGTCACTGTTTTGAAGGATAAATCATAGAAGATATTGAAGAAAATCATTCGTGCTAGTTGGTTATACACTCATTCTCATAAATTGATGCTTTCAACACTTTATGAAGGAAAATATCAATAAGGATCTTCAAGTGGATTTAGTATTGACCACAGTGGGAATCGAACCCACGACCTTTTGATCCGAAGTCAAACGCGCTAATCCACTGCGCTATGCGGCCCCATTAGTGTTGGTCTACCTTCAAGTTCTATTGTCAATCAACAAAGATATTCCAAAGAATTACGAGATAGCACGCAAGATCTCAACTCTAAAGATGCATAACATGCACGCATCGTAGGAGTCGATTGTTCCACGTCATGGGAAGGAAGTCCAAGATGCTAATCCACCGCTAACCGGCGTTGTCGTGTTATCGAGGAGAGACATTTTGCAAATACGCAAGGTACAGACAAGTTGAGATGGCCGAGTTGGTCTAAGGCGCCAGATTCAGGTTCTGGTCCGAAAGGGCATGGGTTCAAATCCCATTCTCAACAAAATAGTTGTATTTATATTCAAAGAATGCATGGGTCTTAACAGTCTGTTACCTCCTCAATCACAATATTGCTGATCTAGCTGCATTTTGCATTCCCAAGGGGCTGCACACCTCAATGCTTTCAAGGCATGTCAATCACGACTCCAAATGCTAAACATAAATTTTAAAAGTCCACGTTCAAAGATCAAACCAATATTTGAAAATACCAAACAGTGTAAAAGTTGTGTCTTCCAGACTTCTGAATTGTTCTCTTGCAGTCATGTCATTCGTGCTAGTTGGTTATACACTCATTCTCATAAATTGATGCTTTCAACACTTTATGAAGGAAAATATCAATAATGCATATCATTGGGCATATATGAATTTTTTGCAGATCATGGTATTTTGGAGGGTTGAAAGTGGGGTTTTAATTCTCGCCTGAACAGACATGTCTGACTAAATCTAAATTCAATTTAAATGTATATAAATGTAAATTAGCTCACTTGAAAATTATTGGAGCAACTTGCAGTAAGCAGTTGTAATTATTCACACTGTGCGCAGTCATTGGGGGAACGTACGCAGAGAGAAATGCTCTGGGCCCATACTTCCAGAAATCTGAAGATTGTTCTGTATTGTTTTCATCATTTTTAGTCTTTGTATTTTCCCCCACCCTCCAAAATAAATTCATGACAACGTACTTCCAGTCTCCTTCTCGTTTTTAATTCCAAATAAAATACCCATTCATGTGGATGAAAGTTCTGCATGATTTGATCTTTCACGTGGCTGAAGCCATCATAACCTCCATATTAGTGTTCTCTGATGTTTAAATACATTGTATGCGTATGTTTAAATACGTGTGAACATTTTGTATAGGAAAAAAGGAAAATAACCATTTAATATCGGTGAAAACAAAGCTCATGGCAGCACTTCATACCCCCCCCTCCCCTTCCATACCCCAAGAATTTCATGGCAAGACTCATCTCTTCTCTTTTCCGGTAGGCACCTTAATGTATTATCTATGTTGCATAGAAAAAGTATTATTGAAATGAGTGATGCTATAACCCCCATCACCTAGTACGTAATTTCGAGAAATAAAATGAGACACAGCGTTGTCTATGATGCATTTTTTTCCTATTTTACCAATTCCCCTCTCAAGGTTTTTTGAGAGCAATTTTTCCTGAGCTTGCCATTAGCGACAAAATTTAAACTTTTGGTAAAGTTAGGTTTGTGGAGCCTAAAACTAAAATTTTCATTGGGCATAACTTCTTTCTTCCGGATAGGTTGAAAGTACTCCACAATTTGTATCAAAAACAAGTAACACATTTTGGGTTGCTTCAGAATTCTGCAAAATACACCTACTGAAAAATTGCAATTTCTGGGGCATTTGTTTTATAAAAACTACTCATAGATTTGGATTTCGCCTGGCATCCATTTGTTTCGTAGATATCTTCGAAAGCATTTGCGAAATTTAAGCAAAACTTTGTATGTACATTAAAATATGTTTGTGGGCCGTGTGGTTTATTTGATGTCCAAGGGATATGAATTTTTCGTTAATTTTCAAACCATAGTCCTAACTACAAACCCTATGACTTCAAATCATTGTAGAAAGGCCATTAAAACAGATAAAATTCTAAAAGAGTAGGGCTCGAGTTGGAGGTGTAAATGAGACTAATATAATGTTACGATTGTGTTTTTATAAGAAAATATCGTAGTCGATTTTATGATCACCCCATTGTTCAAAGTTGGTTTTAGCAGGATATAAAACCGGATGCCCCCCAAAATGTAGCCTTGCCCCCCTCCCCCCCCAACCTGTAGTGCTGGCTACGGGCCCGATTCAGCCTTGTGCAATTACATATATAAGGACGAAGGGCTAAAGGTAAAGACAGAAAAGGAAAAGAAGTGCCTTGCACAAATTGTTATTATTACTTTTAATATATCCTGCAATTTCGTTTAATTTTCAGCGTATTTGGCTTCGTTTTGGTTAGAATTTCATTTAATAGGTAATTCTTCGAGCTCTTCGTTGGTTTGCTGGAGTTCTTCTTGCTGGGTTTGCAATTGTTCGGTCAAGGTCTGTGATTCTTTGAGAAGCACTTCAGTACGCATGTTGGCGGCAATCGAGCCAATGACCACACCCATGTTTTCAGCCAGTTGATCTAAAAAAGCTAAGGTATTGTCGGCAAAGGGTTGAAAAGAGGCCAACTCAATCACGGCATGGCATTCTTCTTCGACCATGATCGGCAATAAAATTAAGTTCATCGGTTTGGATTCACCCAAACCCGAGTTGACTTGAATATAGTCGTCGGGGGCATTCGAGATCAAAATCCGCTGTTTCTCAAAAGCGCATTGACCCACCAGGCCTTCACCCATTTTAAAGCGATCAGCCATATTCTTGCGACGCTTGTAAGCATAACTGGCTTGCAACGTGAAAACGCGTTCTTCTGTCTCAACTTCCATCAAGTAAAAAACACCATGCTGAGCCTCCACCACTTTAGCCAGCTGAGATAAGACTTGACGCGAGGCTTCGACCAAATCTTTTTGCCCTTGTAACATGGCCGCAAAATCGGCCAGGTTAGTTTTGAGCCAATCAGATTCTCGATTAGCCGTGGTGGTGTCGCGCAGGGTGGTGATCATTTGGTTGATGTTGTCTTTGAGATCGGCAACTTCGCCAGCCGCTTCGACATCGACGACTTTGGTCAGCTCTCCTCGAGTCACGGCGGTGGCCACATCGGCAATAGCTCTGACTTGACGCGTTAGATTTCCGGCCAATTCATTGACATTATCCGTGAGATTACGCCAAATGCCTTCGGCTCCGGGAACTTCGGCCTGACAAAAAGGAATTCCAGGCGAACCCCGAAAAATACGAGCCAGCCTATGGCGGTTGGTGTGCCACGGCCATGCTGGACGGTACCAAGTACAAAATTGATCCCAAAACCTACAAAATTGTCGATGGCCAGAACCTCTTGTTTTATAAAGGGCTGTTGGGCAATGCACTTAAAGATTGGAACAAAAAGGCAGCCAAGGGCGATGAGGGTCAATTGGTCACGACTGCCAATGGTGAATGGGACAAACATCTCGATAAATAATTCGCCGATGACACCAAGCATAACTGAGCCGGCCGGTCCCCTTTGGGGCGGTCGGCTTTTTTGCGTTCACAGGATGAAATCAGGCCTTAAGAAAGGGTTGGCAATTGGTGGCCGAGCTGTTAACAATACAGGCTTTTCACGGAGCCGGAACGGTTCCCCTTTGCGAAGAAATGATATGGAATAAGGAGCCTGGAGGTCGCTGTGATGCCAGACTTAATCGAAGAATTACAATGGCGCGGATTGCTTTACGACAAAACCGAAGGCGTCGAGGAACATTTGGCAAGCGGGTCCAGATCGGGTTATGTGGGCTTTGATCCCACGGCCAATAGTCTTCATGTGGGTAGTTTGCTGCCGATCATGGGCTTGGTGCGGCTCCAACGCTGCGGCCATGTGCCCATTGCCTTGGTGGGTGGTGCCACGGGCATGATCGGTGATCCCAGCGGCAAGTCTAAAGAACGGAACCTGCTGACCAAAACAGTCTTGGACGATAATGTCGCGGGTATCAAAGCGCAATTGGCCAAGTTCCTCGATTTTGATTGCAAAACCAACCCAGCACAACTGGTCACAAAAGTTTTGCATCACTTGACAATTGACATTGGACTCTCTTTTGCTCTTTTCTATTCTATTTGGTTGTTTTCTTTGCTCTTTTTTCTCTAGAAATAAAGTATTTAGCAAAAACGGAAAATTTCTTTTTAGCAAACCGATCTGAAATTTGACCAACGTAACAATTAGCTCTTATTAATTTTACTTTACGTCGTGAGAAGGCAATCCCTGCTACTACTATGTACAAAGTTCCGTTCTGCTAAATATCAGACGCTAGATTCCAAATTCATACCCAGTTGTACACCGGGAATCAGACCAAACAGAAACGATACGGGTGGTGATTGATTGTATTACAGGAGGTAGCAAACTCAACTGTTACAATAATTATCTAGAGGAGAGGATTTGAAATGTTAGTTTTTAAAAGGACACTAGAGAAATAGAAAATATGTCAACACCGGGGGTGGAACCAGTGACGCACGTTCTCAATTGCATTGAGCTGGATGTCGATGTCCACCGGTGGATGATTGGGAGCTAATGTGATGACTAGAGAATAGAGTGCGTTAATATCAGAGGTCACCTAGCTCAGTTGGTAGAGCACACGTCGCGAAAGCGCGGGTCACTGGTTCGACCCCCCGGTGGTTAAGACATCAGAAATACTTTCTTGAGGGTATCAAAAATGTTTTTAAAGGATAAGACATCATTTGAACCCCCCTTGGCCAGAGGCTTTCTTGGATCTTCATCTTTAAGCCAATATCATCGAAACCATTTCTCAGGACATGACCCAAACAAGGCGAAGTTTCACAGCCAAGCTTCGGCGGCACGCGAATACTGATCTTCTTACCTACAAAATATTTTGGCTATCAGGCTCAGGTTGCGTTGTTTGGTATATGTCATTTTTAAGCGCATGTTTTTATAGCGTTAAGTTTTAGAAACTGTATAATTTTCTTTGCTGAAAACGGAGGTGTAAGTGCAGCAATCTTTTGCAATAGTAATACCGGCAATGAATGAGCAAGAGACTATTGCTCAAGTGATTCTTGATGTTAGGTCAATATACACGGATGTCGCGATTATTGTTGTTAATGATAACAGTAGTGATGATACCGCTGATATTCTGAAAAAACTTGACGTAACGACATTACATCACATGGAACGTATGGGAGCCTGGCAAGCTACGCAAACAGGTATGTTAAGCGCATACCAGAGAGGATTTGATTATGTAGTCACGATGGACTCTGATGGGCAACACCTAGCAGCTGAGATTCCCAAACTATTGGAGATTATTTCGGAAAATGAAGTCCAAGACGTGGTAATCGGCGCTTGTCCGGCAAGAGCTTCTTTTGTTAGAAAACTTGCATGGAAAATGATTAAATTTCTGTCTGGGGTGCAAGTGACTGATGTGACATCCGGTTTTAAAGCTTACAATAGGGCTGCTATGGCTGTTCTCACCTCAGAGCAAGCAACATTATTGGAATATCAAGATGTAGGAGTCTTACTGTTTCTTAAGTCGGCTGGCTTAACGTTTAGAGAGACAAGTGTGTTAATGAACAAGAGGCTGTCAGGGAAGTCCAAGATTTTCTCTTCTTGGTACAAAATTGCTTTCTATATATTTTCAACCTTCTTAATTAGTCTGTCAAAAGCAGCGCCAGAAAAACGAGTAGAACTTTTTTAACCAAAGTCATGGAGCTGATTGAAAAGCTAATTTTGGCTGATTTGAATTCTTCTAGAGTTTGTCGCAGCGACGCAAAAGTCTGCGTTTCTTTGTGAACCTCCATCCGATTCTGTCGTACGTCTGTTCCGCCAGAAAAAAAAATCGTGTCGGGATTGACGCAGCAGTGGGAACCTGGGGTAAGGCAAAGCAGCGACGAAATGCTAGTTAAAGGTGTTCACCCGAGGATTGCTATGTAACGTGTATGTCAGCGCGGTGCGTGCAATGGTGGCGGTAATTCCGTTGCATAGAAATAGGATTTTTTTTTCTGTTTAGGCTCTGGAAAGTGACAACAGAACAAAATATTGACCTTTGTTAAAGCTAATTCGTGTGAGCAAAGAACAATTGAAATTATTGAATTAATTATTTGCTCGTTTACAACTATTTTCGGTCTTTTCCATGTATATTTCTTAATTGATCATAAAAAGAGGTATTTATTTAGTGGCAATAACTTCTAAAGTTATCTAACAAACTGATAATAGTAATTAGCTATATAGCTTTAATTGGCCAGCTACATATATTTTTTCAGCTAAGGGGGATAGCAAAGAGCATAAGCAGTTATAATTGAAGGAAATCGAGTTCTTCGTTGAGACAAAAAAGAGAAAATTGTTGTAGTATCGTAACTTCTAATGGTTAATTTTGAAACAGTTAGTGTTATATATTTCAAATCACCATAAAATCAGAAAAAGTATGTTTTTCTTGTGTTTATTTTTATCAAAATTTTGTTTTTTATAGTTTCGGTTGCCTAGAGACACAATTCAGCCATTACTACTTCTTTACCGTCTCCGGTCCGACCGGTGTCGGCAAGACCGAGGTCGCGCGCCAGCTAGCCGCCGTTTTGGGCGTGGAACTCACGCGTTTCGACATGTCCGAGTACATGGAGCGGCACAGCGTTTCCCGCCTCATCGGCGCGCCTCCGGGCTATGTCGGGTTCGATCAGGGCGGCCTGCTCACCGACGCGATCGATCAGCATCCGCACTGCGTCCTGCTTCTCGATGAGATCGAGAAGGCGCATCCGGATCTGTTCAACGTCCTGTTGCAGATCATGGATCACGGAAAGCTCACCGATCACAACGGCAAGTCCGTGGACTTCCGCAATGTGATTCTGATCATGACCACCAATGCCGGCGCCGCCGACCTTGCCAAGGAGGCGATCGGGTTCGGGCGCACCGAGCGCACGGGCGACGACACCGAGGCCATCAACCGGATGTTCACGCCCGAATTCCGCAACCGCCTCGACGCGATTATCCCGTTCGCCGGACTGTCGCCCGCGATCATTGCCCGGGTGGTCGAGAAATTCGTCATGCAGCTTGAGGTTCAACTCGAGGACCGCAACGTGACGATCGAGATGACCGACGCCGCGCGCGGCTGGCTCGGCGAAAAGGGATACGACAAGCACTATGGCGCGCGTCCCCTGGCTCGGATGATCCAGGAACACATCAAGAAGCCCTTGGCCGAGGAACTGCTGTTCGGCGCCCTGGTGAAAGGCGGCCAGGTCAAGATCGGCCTGCGCGACGGAAAGCTGACCTTCAAGTACGGAGCCGAGGAAAAAGCCAAACCGACGAAGGCGAAAACCAAGGCGAAAAAGCCACCTACTCCGAAACGGCTTCTTATTGTACTAATTAAACGACCCTTGTGTTTCAGCAGTCGTTTTTAAAGAATTGGGATAAAATTCAAACTTTAGCGTAAATAGCGAGGTGTTGAAGGGGGTGAGTGGAAATCCTCTTCATATACGTAATAATTTCTGTGTATTTTAAGTTTTAATGTTACTACTTACTTAGAGTTGAAAAAACTTTTTTTATTTAATTTTTGGTCGTTTTTAAATAATGCAAGGAAATCTGACCCCATCTCTTCGGAGAAATCCCCCTCCCCACGCAAATATCCTCTAGTCAATTAAATCACAGGAAAAATTTACCCCTGACAATTACCCTTAACAACTCCACGCGTAAAATTGAGACGGAAAAGAGAAAGCAAGGAATTCTGGCAAATTCTTCTAGTGTATAATTTCCATTGGCGTCGTTTTTTTCGTGGGGGAAGGGGCATTTGCCCCACCCCAATAGGTTGGAGAAAAACTATAATTCATTAAGTAAATGTAAAACTGTTGATCTTTTTAAGCTTTAAATTTGCTCTTTACTTCGACCAGATAATTGTTTTTAAATTAATCCCAGCTCGAATTTTAACGTAAAAACGCAAATATAGTGGTCTATTGTGCTTCTTCATTAAAATTTATGCAAATATACCACCTTTGAAGTCTTATCATGAAGGAAATAGGTCATCTCTACTTCTTATACATGATCAGTGTAACATCAATCTGGGAGAATTTTGCTGTTGCTTGCACGTCTAGTGCCTATAATACATCAAACAGTTCGTGCTAACGAACTGTAGTAAGGAGCGACCCGGCTCAATAGTAACCAAAACTCTAAAAAAGTCGCCGTATGAAGAGCACGCAAAGCATTGTGGGAACGTAAACAGATATCTAAAAAGGTAATAGAGTTTGATTTTAATTTTTTTTGTGTGTTTGTATTTTGAGAGCAAATCGTTGTCGCAAAAAAATTTGTTGAATTCTAAGTCGCCTTTCAATTTTACTAGCTTAACTGCTATGCGTTATGCATTTCTATAGGGTCGCTTATCTTGTAAAGCCCAAATGACTACGAATGAAAATAACTGTGTTAAGAGGTGCTAAATATTTATGAGCTTTCCTAGACAAAAGGCTTCGGAACTTTCTGGTGCAATTTCAAGCAAGGTAGCACGGTTGTGGTTTAAGCATAAAATTACAAAGTTGTTTATGGAAATTTATTGGAGTAAGGAATGTTGTAAAAACAGTGAAGTATTTTGTGGTTAAAACAATGGGTGAATAATTGCGTGATGATCACCTCATTTGGCAACAGGAAGTGACAAAACCCTTTTTTAAGCAGCTTACTCTTTAAAAGCAAGAATATTTAGCTGTTTATTTTTTTTACTTTTTTTAGAAAAACTTTCTCTCGACAAAGGGCGGTTGTTACTGCTAGGCGTAAAGTTACGAATTATAATAGAAAGTGGACTTAAAATCTCAATGTTTAACCAATAGATGTTAGTGGCCAGACTTAAGGTTCCTCGGCCAGTTAATAACAGACGTCATCGTTGATCAGAACAAGCTAGTACAGTGTAGGACTATTCTTTTTGTGATAGAGGAACACAGAGAGATGAAAAGTGGTGAAGTATGTATTAAAGGATATTTTGAAGGATATGTCAAAGGATATGTCAAAGAATGGAAAATTCTTTTTCACTTACACCTCTATCATCCTGATTTCTTTATGCTTTTTTCTACAACAATATTTCAATAGAGATCATTTGGTTTTAAGACTCCCTTTAAGGAGATTGATTTTCTTATTTCTTTTAATCCACATTGTCTCTCTTTATTATCCCTTAAAATATCCCGAAAAATCTTTACTCAATGAATCTTTAGCAAGAATTCACCAATGGTTTCAGTACTTTCTCTTATTTTTTGTTCTTGTTAACACCACCACAAGCTTAGGTCGCATTTTATCTATCGCCAAAGCTTCTTCGATTTCAGGAACCATTGTGGCTTTTATTGGCATCGGTCAAGAATTTTTGACTTCCACCTCTGAAAAATTTATTTCTTTATCAACCGGGGTTCGTTCAGTCACCACAACTTTTATTATGTACAACCCGGCGGAGCATCAACCCTTTTCTACTTTTGGGCACAATAATTTTGCCGCTGCTTATGTTTGTCTGGCAACCCCCATTACCTTATCTTTGATGGGAGCTTACCTGGTTAATTTCTTTGTTAAAAACTCATCCAAACAAATAAAAACATGGTCGGGGCTGACTTTCTTTTCCACCATGCTGCTGATTCAACTGCTGTATCTGGTAATCTCTTTGGGCAAAGCGGGTATCGTATCAATGATCATCGCCATGATTCTTTGCCTATTTTTTCTTCCCACTCTCTTGGCTCGTCATTTAAGAAAAAAGATTTTTAAATTCTCTTTTATTTCTTTAGGCGGTGCTTTGACGCTCAGCTTTCTCATCTATCTCTTGCTGATAACCTTGCCGCAAACTTCTGGCAAGATTTTGACGTAGTCTATTAGGATGATATTTTAAAATTTAGAGGTACTTTCTATTATGTGGAAGACAATAAGAATAAAAGAGTCGATACCTTGCAGGGTAGGACTAAGATGTAGTTTCTAAAGAGAAAGCAGTTGCATTAAGAAGGATGTAATATTGTTTTAAATGTTATTCGTATATAATACCCACAGGACCTTGATATATTGTGTAAAATCATTTCGCCGGTACAAACTGGGACAAATTGCTTCTAGTTTGCATTGTCAAAGGGTCTAATCTCCCTAGCTACGGCGCTGTAAGCTAGGTCTTGTAACCAAGATCGTGTCCGAGATTTTTTCGGGGAGAATTCGGTTCAGGAGGGATGTGTGCAAAAACAACTTTACAAAAAGCATCAAATTTTATTTATATGCAATTTCGTTACTTTTTTTAGTCGGAAAATAATTTTTCTAGGGGGGGGGAAATGGGATCAAAACAGGTAACCACCTCTTGGATTGGGCTTGCTTTTACCATCTCTGCGAGACTTTTATTTTCCTTGCGTGTTTTCTAACATTTATCACTCCGTCTTGAGGATGTTGGGGGGTTGCGTCTCCTTCAAAGGCTTGAAATCCTCTTAACTCTGTTTATTGCGCTACATCCAGTTTGTGTTCCAGTGCCCTATCTAAAAACGTTGATACTTAACAACAGAACTAATTCTCTCATATTTCAAAAGTGAATATAAGAAAGCAAATATTTAAAGAAAACTGGAAAAAGAAAACCCAAAATCTGCTCTAAAAATGAAAATATTGGTTTTCATTCGATTTTCTTTGGTTTTCATTTTGTTTGTGTGTTGGGGTTGGATGTGGAAGTGTTAGAGCCGGCGCTGCAGCACAGCAAAATTACTGCTATCGCTCTGATCGTGTTCCTGGGAGGCGTGTCTGTGCACTTTCTTGATCCAGGTGCCGGGGTGGTGTCGTTTGCGCTTATTTTTGTTTTGTTCGCCTTTGCCCTGGGTGTGGCGTTGGTCGCCGTTATGGGTGCACAGCACGTTTTCGCCAACACCAGGGAAAAGGAGTTGGGCCAGATTCGTGAAGCACTGCGGGAAGAGCGCGCGGCGGCATTAGCCGCCGGAGGCGCAACTGCGGGGCGCATGGAAAGCCTGTTGCTACTTGAACAGCGGGTGCAGGGGGCCACCCTGCAGGTGTTTCGATTTTCCAGTCTGGGTCGTTATTCGTTGTACGCCCTGCTGGGCTTGTTGTCGTGGCTGGGTGCGGCTGCGGTTGAACGTGTCCTTGATGCAGTCCTTGGATAGGAAGTGTTGCCGGCCAGATGTCTGGCGGCAATTTGATAACAGGGAGATATGATGAAAAAGACAATGGAGTCTGTTCGTTGGCGCTTTAGGGCTTGTATGTGTGTGGCTTTTACTCTGGCGTTGCCCGGCGGTTTCAGCCCACTCGTGGCTATGGCGGCCGGCGCAGCAAGTGGTGTGGGTGAGGCTTGTTTTGATGATGAATTCAGCAGTTCACCCCGGCGGGTAAGAGCGGGGGTGGACCAACAAACGCTGGATCTCAGGTTGTCGGCGTTCGAATTTGTACGTGCAGAATCGTCACGTAAGGATAAATCCGGCAGTGACCCTCAGTCTGGTGAGGGTAAAAACCAGATTGAAATAGTAATCGGCAAAGGAGGGGAACTTATTTTAAGTTTGATCTAGGTTACTTTTTGCAATATGTTCTGACACATTAACACTATGCACAAGAACCCGAAGTGTTATAAGCCTATTATATTAGATAAAATCAGACTTACCCAATATATCTAATACTGGCATGAGACCAATCGATTCCGGCGTATCAGTGGAGTTAACAACTGCGTCTTTCAAGGTCATCAGAATTCTTGAAACTGGAACAGAGGCTTTCTCCGCCAGCTCGGCAAAGATGTTTACAAAACAATCAGTCTGCAATAAAAGGTAGGAAAACTAAAATAAAATTTGATTAAAGATGGCCAAATTTAATTATTAAAGAACTCAATAGACATCCATACTCTAAAAATAAAACATAACCTGGCTTGACATAAAAACCCATTTCCAATTAATAAAAAAATTGTCTTTTTGCACAATGGACAATTTTGAACCAATTGCACAGTACGAGACCCAGAGTTCACACTCATCTGTAGCAATACGCTGCTGGGCCCTGAATTTGATTCCGGTGATGAGATTATACTTTTGCATATTAATTGAAGATTCCTGCATATTTTTATATTTTTGTGTTCCAGTAAATAATGAAACAAGAAGAAGAAAAAAAATGCAAAGTTCAAAAATTAAAAATAAGACTAAATATTTAGATTATATAAGAAATTACAATGAGAAATATAAAAAATTAAAATTTCAGTATGTAACCGAAGAGCCCTTCTCCTCTCTACGTATCTTCTCCTGCTACGTATTCTGGTAACGTATCTTTATCTATGTTTTTGTGACTTTAAGCTTTGTTTTAATCACTTACAGACCCGTGGCAATATGTGGCAGACCAACCCCCTAGCCGCCAATGTCAAAGGGGGATGTTATTAGAGGTAAATTTAAATCACATAAAGATTTATTTCCGAAAGGTCTTAGTGAAAATGCAACGTTTTTTTAGCCATGAGTATTTATATTCACACCACAGTGACAATATATGACAAACCAACCCACTAGCGAGCAATATCAGTGGGGCCCCTAACATTCAATTCCACCGGGACCGTGGAAACCGATTCCAATAGGACCATACCGAGCAATTCCAGAGGGCCCCCTAATATCAACTCTACCCTAGGCCTAGAAACCAATTTCAATGGGACCCTAGTAAGCAATTCCAGCAGGGCCCCCTAACATCCAATTCCCCTGGTGGTCAGGAACAAATTCTGAGAGGTCCTAATGAAAATGCATCATCTCTTTGACTCGGTGTTATACTTAAGCCCCCCCACACCGTCAAAACCTTTAAG
Source organism: Alatinidae sp. Z8VKAUB7J3 (assembly GCA_010016025.2). NCBI lineage: Eukaryota > Metazoa > Cnidaria > Cubozoa > Carybdeida > Alatinidae > Alatinidae sp. Z8VKAUB7J3. The sequence goes on from JAAAKM020073195.1 coordinate 214,257,725, forward strand.
TTGTAGAAAATGTTGGTCCAAGCAACTGACGCCCCCATGGCAATATGTGGCTGGTTCTCCTAGCAATCCAGAGGGGAGGTTTGTTACTAGAGATAAATTTAAACCAAACTTTTGAGCTATTTCTGAGAGGTCTTAATGAAAATGCCACGTTTCTTTGAGCCAAGACTATGCACATTCCCGTCACCATGACAATATATGGCTGTCCCACCCTCTAGCAACCAATTCCAACGGGACCCTAGCGAGCAATTTCAGCGGGGTCCAAGCAGACAATTCCAGCAGGGCCCCAAGCAACCATTTTTATCGAAGGCCCCCTAGCCAGCAATTTCAGGGGAAAAGGGGGTTGTTATTAGACATCCTTTTCTAATCAAATGACCCATGTTTCGGTAGCTGTTCTTAAAAAATTGGGACAAACAGTCAAACTCTAACGTTTGACTCTTTCTCTTAACTCTACATTTTAAAACAGTAAAAAACTTTAGTGTAAAGAGCGGGGTGTTGAGAAGAAAAAGCCCCTTTCATATACCGAGTAATTTCTGTTCGTTTTAAGTTTTAATATCGCTCCTTACTTTCATTTAAAAAAATTGTTTTTTTTCTAATAAACTACTTAAATCGGCTACTTCTCTGATTAAAAACCCTTAATGTCTTCGTATTAGAAAATAAATATAACGGGATAAAGTTGAAAAAACAACTGGAAAAACTTAAACTTTTAGTAAAAATTCCAGTCTTTGGAGTACGTAGGCTGCAAAAGATAATTTGAAAAAAAACATGAACAAAAGAAAACATACAATCAAGCATTTACACTGGCTGTATATTATAAAAGACTGTGTTTTGGTTTCTTTAACCCCCTTTCTTGGGAACTACAATACCAAAATAAACCCTTGGTAAATTAAACTGCAAGTAAATAATCAATTTGACTAAGGCACAATGTAATTTTCTATGTAATATTCGACTAAAAGAAAAATATTCATGGTCAAGATTTATGTTCCATGCGCAAGTTTTTTTTTGTTTTTTTTTTTTTTTTGTTTTTGTTTTTTTGCAGTCCTATAGTTACCATATTTCAACACAAGATGACGATTTTGCTATCAGTTTGCTTTGTAAAAAAAACTAAAACTTACAATTACGCATTTACAATAACTGCATATTGTAAAAGACTGTTTTGTTTTATTTTACCTTATTTTGCTTTTAAGATGGATATAAAATTGGGTGGCCTGGTCAGGTTCGATATTGCAGCCGTCTCGGTGACTTCATAACATATTTTATTATGTGTAATTCCGAATTCTTCCAGGTTGGAAATCACAAAATCCAAAATCGTATAATCCGCAATGGATTGGCCCGATAGGTTTATGGAAATGAACTCAATCTGCTCAAGGAATTGAGGATGCTCGGCTAATTGTTTAGTCACGTTCCTGATCACCCATCGATCCAGATCTAATATCAAGCCATAGTTCTCTGCAGAGGGAAGAAACGCACCGGGAGGAACCAATTTTTCATTTTCATCGACCATACGGATCAATAGTTCATAGTGTTTATCCTTACTTGTAGAGAGAGAAACAATGGGTTGGGCAAAAAGCTGAAAACAATCTTCTTCAATGGCGTGACTGATTTTGCTAATCCATTGCATTTCACCTTGTCGTCGGCTTAGATCCGTATCCTCATCGTGATAGACATGAATACGATTACGCCCTGTATCCTTGGCGACATAACAGGCTGCATCAGCCTGTTTTAATAATTCGGTGAGATTGGGAATGTCTCCGGTAATAGCGACCAGACCGATACTGACACCTACCTTGAATGTTTGATCTTCCCAAACTAACGCATAGTTTTGGATCGCTTCATGAAGTGATTCTGCTACTTTGTAGGCATCTTTCGCTGAACAATGCTCAATTAATATTCCAAATTCATCACCACCGAGACGGGCCAAGGTATCACGGTGTCGTACATGTTGTTGCAGGATCATAGAAATTTGTCGAAGCATTTCATCACCAGCAACATGTCCACAGGAAGATAAGAGTAACGGGGCGTTGCAAAACTCAAAACAGCAAATTAAATTACAGTTGTAATCCTAAATTAATCAAGTAGACTCAACTTTAAAATTACAAACGTAATCTATATATGAAAACCTTACTTTTGCTCTTAAAGATAGCCTTCTTATTGTTGGTCTCGATACAATCTGCCTTCGCTATCGTGATGCGTCATGATGTCAATCCGAAAAAGTACGATGCATCCTGGGAGGACTTCCCAGCTCTAGCACAATTCTATATTGATGGGGCCCATGGCGTTTTGATCGCTCCAACCTGGATAGTCACTGCAGCCCATACGACATTTTGCACCGTTCCTGGCAGCACAATTTTAGTTTCTGGAAAAAAGGTTATAGTAAATAGACGGTTTATCCATCCCAAGCACACTCCAGGGGTCAGTCATGATTTAGCGATGATAGAGTTAACCAACCCAGTCACTCACGTTACCCCAGCCAGCATGAATTTCCGAAACGACGAAGAAGGAAAAATAGTGACATTTATTGGCGCAGGTGGCACTGGAACCGGTATTAAAGGACAGACTACTGACAACGCCCAGAACAACGGGTATTTGCGAAAAGCAAATAATCGCGTCGCCGAAGCCAATGGCCCTTTACTAGCGTTTATTTTCAATCGTGGATTAGACGCGCTTCCATTAGAAGGAATAAGTGGTGGAGGTGACAGTGGTGGACCTGCTTTCATCAAAGTAGGCAGTGAATTTATTGTATTGGGTGTCAGTTCTCGAGGAGAGTTCGGCAGTACAATTGGCAAATACGGAAATAAAGAATACTAAACCCGATTATACATCAGAGGTTGTTATCCAACCACATGTGGATTTTCGCAAGCGGCATGGTTCACAGTTTTACTAAGCTAAATATAGCTTGTATCAACTCTAGTTTATAAAAAGGAAATAGTTTTTGTTGTTTGTTGTACTCATACCTGCGTGCAGAACTATGGAGGTTTCCACAAAATGTGTAAATAAATAAAGAAAATATTCTATTATGTTTGAAACACATCTATTTCCCTAATTAAAAATTCTTATCGTAACGTAATATTGGTAAGATCTGTCTATTTTGTTGCGGATTGGCTCTAGTTAAATTCGTTTAGCAATTCAATAAACATTTCATTCAGTGCAATCTTGCTAACCTTTTATGCATGCATAGTAACTTTGTTAATATTTTCGGCCATTTCTAGGCGAGTTATGTTTTATAACCAAGATTTTTCCAAGCTTTTTACTATAACTAATTGATATTCCAAATAAACAAAAGTTGAAAAATAAGTGACTGGAGACACATCTTTTACGCTATTATGGCAATATAGACTCTAGTATCATCTTGAACCCTACATCCCCTTTCCACCTTGCCTTCTTCACTACCTTTGATCTATTTTCTCTTCCAATTCTTCTTCTCTCCTCTACTTGCTTTTATTTCTTATTTTTAGTATTGCTTGGTATTTTCTGTTTTGGAACATTTTGTCTCTAAAATTAGGCACTACGCTGCATTAAAGGCTTCTTCAGTGTATAAATAAACATGTCAGTGCACAATAATATATGAGGCCACATCGGCTAATCATCGCCAAACGAGAAAAAAATACCTTGTTTTCTCGTTTTGTCATGCTCAGCCAGCGTCGCCAATTTGCTGTGTCATATGGGAGACCTGAGCCTCTCACAACCTTTTGTTTTCTGCCAGCTTTCCTGGTTTTTGCAACAAGAAAACTTTGAATCGACGGTAGTTGGACGGTTTGCTGCAGAGGCTGTAAAGTCTTGTCACATTTTATCGAAATTATCGATGATAAAATGGTGGAAAGAAATTGGATTTGTGGTGAAGTTATTCGTTAATGTATCCGCTGGTTATTATTGCGAAAAAGAGTGATTTAATGCCGATTACTGGGATTCTGCTGCGGGTGAAGGTAGGCCCATTAGCTTTCTTCGCAGCAAATAGCTTTAATTCGTCTAGGATTTTCGAAAATCACACAAACAAATATTTTCATGTTATTCCTGGACATAATTCACGTAACATGTGAAATTTTGAAAGCTATATCTTATTTGTAGCGTTCCTGAAGAATTCTTGAACATAGGCCAATTTTCGAAGGAATGAAATTCGATGTAACGCCGATCCCTGACGAGATTTTAACCAAATGCAGAAAAACAAATGTGGAGTGGGGCCTCTCGAATCGATTCGTGGTAAAACCAGCTCTGTATCTTTATTACTCGAATATCCATTTTTATTTTCGTGAAGGTACTCGAAAATTTATCTCGAAAGCCTTATTTTCAGTCATGTGATCGGAATACGACGATATCATTGGCTTATAAGCGTGAAATTGGAAGATTTGCGGGTTTCCCTGTGCCCTATTGAAAGATTTGACTCATATGCTTGAAGTGCCCTTTTTGTTTTCAAGAAATGCCCCTTTAGCTTAATGGAAAAAGTGCCCTAGATGTGTCATGCCCCTCCACGAATGATAATAAATTAGTGCTTTGTTTAATGGTTCGTTCTAACCACTCACTGCGGGAATGCCCATCACTAATTTCTTGTTGTGGGTCGAGTCGTGGCTGCAACCACTCTTTGAAGTCCGCCAGAGTCTCTTTGTCATCAGAGGCGAGTAACCAACGATATCGCACATGGGCGCCAGGTTGCACAATGCCAGTGGCTGCAAGATCATCCCTGTGCATCATGACAACGGGGTACCGACTAAATGGCTCAGGGAATTCGGTGAGTACTTTGGTCACCGGTAAAGCAATATTTCCAACTTCTAACTTTTCACCCAGCTCTATATCTAACTGTAAGAATAAGTCTTGCGCCGCCCAAATTTCACCTGGCTCTGGAATCGCATCTTCCGACTTACTTTGACTCTGACTGATGGCAGACGACACAAAGTCTGATGTTTCTATTTGGCCCCGCAACGGATACCCCTGACTTACCACTTGTAAAGATATCAAGCTGGCGTCATCACCCAAATAAGCCATTGTTTGAGTGCGAATGAAGTCGACATGTGCAATTGCACGCTTATTGGCCTCGCTCTTCCATACCTCTGGATGAACGGTAGACGATATAACAACGGCATCCGCTCCAAGCAACTCTGCGGTTTGCAGCTGCAAACTCGTTTCCAAGCGCTGAGAAAAAATCGAAACACCACTTACTACCGTGATAGCCACCAACAAAGCGATACTTAGCAAGCGCAATTCACCACTACGCCAATTTCGGACTAGTAGTTTAATCGCTAGCATGACTGTGCTCTGTGGTAGCAATTATTCTACCTGCGTCAATTTCTATTTGAAATTGGTTCTGGTTAAACTTGGAAAAAAGTATTAGGCTATCTGTGATTTCCAAGTTCCTTATACTACCATTCAAGTTAATTAAAATCTAATAATATTTGGATTTTTCCAAGTATTTCCAAGCTTGATGTGATTTATGATTTATATTTCCATCCTATGAATTATAATTCCATCTGAAAACGACGGCCAAGTCAAGAATCTATGAAAGGTTGTATTTGTCTATTCCCTTGAGTTCTTTTGTCTTTATTTCCCTGTAGCATAGCCTAATGCCATCTATATTGTTACCGATCCCAGAAACTACTCATGGCTCATCCCTGCCTTCGAACATGTGACACATTTAAATCTATGATTCAGGGTATCGTAGAAATAAATGATCCACTCTGCTTCTTCATTACAACCAATTAAACTGATTTAGTTGGAAGACCAAGTTGGTATTTATGCTAATAAGAATGTAATCTAAGTTTGGATTTGAGCGTGCTTTTTTTATGAGGGCGTGGATGTTTCACCTTCTTTTTGCAAGTTTTTTTTTTCTATTTGGTTAACATTTTGTAGACTCAAAACTTTATCGGAGCAATTGCATTCTCGCATTCTCCCTTTTGCTATTCATGTGAACATTAAATAAGCTAAAGAAATTGTCTTTTAAAGAAATTTTATCTTTAATTTGTTTTCCATGTTCTTTACGATCGAGTCCAATCTTCCACATCAACTTTAAAAGAAGTCAGCCAAGTGTTGATGAAAAGGAGTGCCTTAATATTGATTGATTATTTGTGGTTTATCGCTTTGAATCTCATGTGGATTTTCTTTGTTTTGCTCGATTATAATGGTATTTGTTAACGTACTTCTTGAGATCATTAAAAATGCCACTGTGTTCAACGGTCCTTTGACAACAAGGGTCGTTTTTTATCCAACAATAACTTAAAAAGCTTTTAAAATAAGTGCCACCTTGCTCCCATAAGAGATTGTTTCAACTGCTGATAAGTTACTTGTTTTGAGGTTAATTCAAACTTAAATCAAAAATACAATTAGTTAGACTTGCTTTGCAAATATGTGAAAATCGTTTCAGGTTTTTGTAAGACAGAAAAAGTGGTTTGACATAAGCTCTGGACTAAATGCAGATGATCTATTTCAGTTAGTTTTTTGGGTAGTTAGAACCCAGATGGATTATCGGAGCTTCTACTTTGGAGGATTTATCCTTTTTGAGGGATTTCTGACTCGGTTAGGGATTTATTATTTTTCAACGCGGACAAGAGATTACAAACATGTGAAAGTCGTTCCAGGTTTTCATAATCCAGAAACGATGGCTTGTACAGTCTTTCCACTTGGACAGAAATTAAACCGATATGTTGATTTTTACTGTTGGTATTTGCCCCTAAATCCTGAATTCCTACTGAAGCCAATTACAAATTAGTAAAAATCATGTAACAGTTAGAAAGTCGTGAGAATTCCGGGATTCTAAAAAGTCCTGCTGAGGTCCAAAAATCCAGAATAGTGAAAACTCTTGCTTTGGAGTGAATACACATGAAGTTGGATTTCAGCAACGGTTTTAGGCCTCATAATCGGGGTTGGGGTATACCATAAAAATTTAAAAATACAAGACAAAGCGATTTAAGGTCAAAGATGTCAGAAAAACTTGGGAGGGGCAGCTCCTTATAATGAAAGAAACTGATCTAGAACTTCTATTGTAAAGTTTTTAGAGGGCTAATAATTCTCATTTCTTTTCTAGGTGTTTGGAGATGCAGGTGTTGCACAGTCAGTCCTGTCAAAAGGGGAAAAGGGAGATTTCTTCTCCACAAATTGGGGCTGGGGCCTAGGTGGCATGCTTGCTGTACTTATCTGTGGTGGAGTATCAGGTGAATTATAACACTTATTTACGCTCCCTTTTGTACCTTACAAATAGTAATTTGATTTCTAAGGTCAAACCTAAGATAGGGCTAAAAAAATAAAAAGTAATTAATTTACTAGTAATATATTTTGTAGTAATACTTAAACTTCCATATTTTAAGAAATTGATTAATAAATCTGTGCCATTACAAACTATTAAGGGTTCTTATAAACTAAAATAAACATTCCAAATGTTGCCCAAGTTTCAAATTAAAGGGTTGTTGCCCTGTTTCATGATTTTTGCTTATTCAACAGGTATATATTTCATGTTAATAACACAATTAAACAAAACACGGTTTTAAGAAAAATGTCATCCCTTGCAGCCAAATTGTCATTGTAATGAAATTAGTACAATTTATGTGTAGACATGCAGACATATTGCTATGTAGTGTTATGTAGATATATTGTGAACTGTGAACAGCTGAAACAATTTGTCATTGAAATTTAACAAAATTGTTAACTTGCTGTTTTAAATAGTTTTAATAAAAATATTAAAGCAAATCCGTTTTAGTGCACAGATTAGTGGGAATATGATAGGATAGGCTTATTTTTAGATTTAGAAAAAGGCCCATGTTTAGGGCCTTGATACCTACGCTACGTTTGGTACAATATTCGTAAATACTCTTGAAAGTTTTGCAAATTATGTTAATTTTCCATTGTGTCCGAAATAGGATGGGCTGGGTTATCAGAATTCGGGAATAGATTGGCCACAGACGGCATAATATATAAGGCATTCTAGTAGTATTCACAAAAATTCTCAAATAAAAGTAAAGAGCCATAATAAAACTAAAATAAATAGAAAACCCTAACGACCTAGCAGATCCTAGGTTAGTTTAAAGTTGCCACACTTTCGCCACGCTTGGCACGTACAACATGATGTACGTGATTTCAGAGAGCTGACGACCCCTTGTTAAGAAGTTGCTGTTTTCTTCGTTGTATTCGACCCCTCCTGTGTTTTATGCAAAATATAAAGCCTTATTAAGATAAAAATAAAAAAAATTGTGCCTGGTTCTTTCTTTTGTAAAACTTTTTCCTCTTTGCTTGTCATATTCTTTTAACTAAATTCATTTTACTGTTTCTTTATATGAAAAAAAGAAGAAGAAAAAACAGTTGAAAAAGAAGAATTGAGAAACAAAATTTTCACGGTCTAGCCGGTGCCTGAATAATCAAAAGTCGATAGTAGACGCATAAAAAATTGACTTCAAAAATTCTCTCAGTTGTTCCATTGCCAAAAACCTGATTCTTTTTTCGTCAGAAAAAAAATCCTTTTGCTCCGAGCGATACGTAACACACATTCTTGAATTTTCGAATGACGCAAAAACTAGATTTTTTTCTCTAAAAAAAGAAAATTAAAGCCAAACCAGATTTCATTTTGAATAGTTATCAGAATGTTTTCAGAAATTTTTGTGTGAAGAGATATTCGAACGGCAGCTTAGAATCAATTGACGGTCCGAAAACTATGAATCACGAGCCTTTATCACCGGAAGATGTTAACTTACCCCAGTCGTTTGTTGTGAAGTATCTCGGCAAGCGCGAAGCTCGAGGACTGTGGGGCATAAAAAATACGCGAAAACCAGTGGATGAAATGGTGAATGCCGCAAAGTCCTTGAAACCAGGGCAGCAGCTTCCTCACATTCAGCTAAAAGTTTCCGAAGAAGGTGTTGTGCTCAGTGATCTACCACAGAATGTGAATAAAAATTTTACTGCTGGTTTATACCCAATCGATATTGTCTCGTATGGTGTGCAAGATGTGGTGTATACACGCGTGTTCGCAATGATTGTTGTAACAGAAACTGCTGCATCTGGTGCTGCACTACGTGATGGACGATTCCCTTTTGAATGTCATGCGTTCGTTTGCGACAGCCGTATTAGTGCCAAAAGGTTAACGTTTGCTTTAGCAACGTCTTTTCAAGCTTACAGTCGTACTGTGGCAACAAAAGGCGAAAAAGTAAAGCCGAAAAAATTTGCTATTGACTTGAGGCCTCCTGAGGTAATTGCAAATGAAATGGAGGGAGACGAGGAAGATTCTGAGGCATGATTTATGTGTGATTCCTGTTATAGTGTTTTTTTACGATATTATTAACCCTATGTTTTAATAAACGTGTAAATAGTTGAAGATTTCTGTTTCCGTTACTGCAGGTACAAATTAACGCTATCAAACAGAAGCATGGTATTCTTTATTAACGTTTTTTTACTTTTTTTTCAGTCCCGTTTTTTAAAAAAAAAAAAAAAAAAGAATGGGACTTTTTCTTGACTGAAATTATCGTTCCATGAAATTAAATTAAAATTTTGCATTTGAACTAACTTAATTTTCTCAATTACGATCTTCTGAAATAAACGTCACTATAAACTTGAGAAGAATTCCTACTAGGAATTAAAAAATATTTCTTAGAAAAAGACACTAGAAATCTGTACAGAAGTGAGGATCACTGTAAAGAAAGAGAGAGAAAAGTTGAAATGAAAAGATTGCTTTCTTATAACTCCTTTCAGTATTTCAGTTCATCTTGTCAGTTGTGAGTGTTAATGCGAGCTTTGAAAAGTTGAGTTTCATTATGGAAGCAAGAGCGAAATTCAAAGTTTCAGCTTTGGGGTACGTTTGGGAAACTTCAGACAAGTCCCTTGAGGATAATGCCCCGTATTCATGCATAAAGCCCATAAAATATTGTCTGTTGCCTTTGCTATATGGATATTGTTTTTATTATTATTACTTACTGCATTCAAGTAACCGAGTACCGCAACACTATCGGCTGCATGAAAATAGATGGTAGCACAATATTTCAAAGCAAGACATTCCAAAATTGACACAATAGAAGGAATTCTCTAATGACAAAAATCAAAAGTTACTTTTTCTCTGTTATGTTTAGCGCCACCTTGAATTCAACCTCCGATTATTATGCTTGCGCTGTCGTACTTAAAATGGAATTGCTTCAGTCAGTTTGATTCCTTTTTCAGAAACACTCCCGGCTTTTTCACTGAGCAACACTTTCTTGATCTCTATGACGATGTTGATTTCTTTTCCCTTATGACGTATGACTACTCTTCCCCGGCCAGGCCATCTAATGATGTATTTTATTTTTCGATATGACGCCATTTCTGAGGGGTTTTAGGCTATTTTTCAAAATTCTCCTAGATTAGTTTCCCAATTAGCATTTACTTTTTAAACTAAACAAGATAATAGTTACCATTTCTGAATCAGCAACAAATAGCGATTTTTCTTCACTAGCCAGTTTTTTAAACATGTTTTCCCAATTTTTAATTACTATGAGCCGTGGTTCGTTCTTTACTAGAATACAGCTATCGTGGTAACAAAATGTAAGAGGCGACCAGGCTCAATAGTAACCGGAACTCTAAAAATCGGAATTTTGATACCAATAGATACATTAAAAATCGGATCTTTACGCTGATTTTAAATATATAGGCTTCATCAAGTTTAATCCCACCCATCAAAAGTTACAAGCCGGAAAAAATTTGCCTTATTTTCGAAAAAAGGGGGAAATACCCCCTAAAAGACATAGAATCTTAGAATCACACCATCAGCTTCAGCGTATCAGAGAACCTTACTATCTGCAAAAAGGCGGAATTTTGTATTTTTTGCCACAAGAAAGATCACGGATACGTGTTTATCTGGGTTTTTTTTTCAGGGGTTATCGTATCCAGTTGTCCTAGAATGTCGCGAGAGGGCTCACTCGAGCGGAAATTAAAAGTTCTAGTGTCTTTTTTTAATTAAAAACGAAATTTAATTAAATTTAAAACTTTTTATATAAAAACACCTCCTAGGACCCGAAAGTATAGGAATAGCCTTTGAGTATAGGAATGGCCTCGAAAGATCTCTGAGTCAATATCGAATTGACAACCTTGCAACCCCCTTCTCAGCTGACATGTTTCAAACTATCAGATTCCAAATTAAAACAAAGATCGGTGGTTTTGTATTTGCAGCAAGACAGAATTAAGTTGCGTTGGAAGGACCCCAAAGTATGCAGTTCATCCGAAACTGTGTTAAAACCGAAAAACATCTGAAAACTTTCTTAAAAAAAAAAATTTCTTCAATTATGGCTCTTAAAAGTAAACTGAAATGGCTCCTCTGAATCAATATATTATTTTACCATTTGAACTTATCTATAATGAAGAAACAATGCGATGGGTGTCTTTACAAATATAAGAGATTTAACTCAGAAATTTCAGTTCACACAAAAATTTATGACTTTGTAAAACAGAAGTTCTAAGGCATAATCCCCATACTGTTTTGTATTTCCGTTTCTATGCCACCCAGAATTTTTGTACCACTATTCAGAACAAAATGTTGCCATGTGTTCGATACAAAATCCATATTCGAGTCCCATTAGGTCATTCCCGATTCGAGCGGAGAGGGGTCATAAGGAAGGCTTTTAAGAAAATGCAACTTCATGGAAGGGAGTAATTATTCAGGTTTTGAGCAGATTAGGCTGGAGGATTAGCGTACGCATCGGTGGTCACATGACTTGATGCTGCAATGAGCTGTGATCAGCTAACGAAGCAGATTTTCCGTTCAAAAAATCTCCATACCATTTTGTCTTCCCACGTCTCTACAGCCAAAATCCCTATACCATTATTCAATATAAAATTTCGGCATCTGTATGCCCATCCCATTAGGTCGTCCCCGAACGGGTGGGAAAAGGTCACAAGAAAGGATCTAAACTAAATTCAAAGGAGGGAACATAGAAAGTCCTGCAATGGGACAAATGGGGATGCATAGTCAAAATCAACATGATAATGGAGCACCTTTAACCCCACAGGAGACTTTATCGAAGTTTGTAGAGACTTTGTATGTAGACTAACAGGCCTAAGCTGTTGTTTAAACACTGACACGGTTGTATACTGGTTAGCTCTGTGGTACTGAGCTGCTGTGATTACCTTGTTCAATAGAACAATATCAGTGAACATTCTAAATGGCTCGAGTACAAAGCAACAGACAACAATTGTCTGCCTCCTCAATTGTCTATGATATCAATTGTGTATATTAATTGGCACGAGTGGATCAACCTGTGCTACCCGAGACCAAAGTTACGTGAAATTTGAACTATGTTAGAGATTTGTTGGGTTAAAGTTGTGACTCATACAGTATTGAATTGTTCGGTGAAATTCCTATTTGATCAAAAGACAAATGTTACTAGTGTAACATTTTTTGGTTTTGTTTGTTTTTTTCTTTCATTTTTATAACTATTATATTTTCAAGTTATAGCTTTTCGGATTTCGTACTCGCCCAGTTATTGAGCGTGTGGTTAATATAGAAAAGAGACATTATTTTTTGTATATATTGCGGTACGCTTGTTTCGTTGGTCTTCACAGTGAATGTAGATATTTGGTTTTAGCATATGCATCGTTTGTAATAATTACGACTAGTTATTGATTTATTTTGGAATTGGATCTCATTATTGCAAAGATTTGTCTGTCAATGGCTAACATTCCCATTATAGGTGTGCTGGTTTTGAGTTCTATGGAAATATCTTGCCATTTGCTGAGGGATTCGGGTGATAATTTGACTATGATAAAATCTTTGAACTTAGTAGCCTATCATGTTTCTTAAGTGTTTAATACAAAGAAGTGAATCTTCCGCATAATAAGTATTAAAGTGATGACAGCTCCCCACCCCCCTGGCTTGTACATAGAAAAATTGTTGTGGAATTTTGATTTCGACACTATTCTTTACTTTTTTTTGAAAAAGCTTTCTTTTAATTTCATTCATGTTTGTTCTTATTATCATATTCAGAATTATGCTAAATGCCCACTCATTTAACTAAATGTAAATGAGAGGGAGCTATAACTGTACCCTCAATTGTTTAGTCTTTATGCTAAAGTGTCACTTGGTTGTAACAATACTCTGAGAATAAAGGCTCAATTTAGCTCATTTACAATAGGCAACAGAAAAGAAAAATATCTGCCCAATATAAAAAGAGACTCCCACTTCCATCATTCCCAGCTCTTTTTGCCTACATTTAATTTTTTCTCAATGTAATTTGATATTTAAAACCATCATTTGCTATTAAGGGTATGTTCTCAGAACAAATTTTTTGGTGTGGTATTTTTGACTTCATTTGATAGTTGATATTCAGTTTTATTCACCTACTGAATCATATTTTAAAATTTGCTTTAAATTGAAAAATACGTTGAAAACATTTTTTAAAAACATGGAATTTCTTGACACACCTACAGCTATAACTTGCATTGAAAGAACAAGATGCTTATTGTATTCATTAGTTTCCTATCTATCCACTTGTAGATTCACATAGCCAGAATTTGATATTGCTTGAACTTTTTCTTAGAGAATGATCTAAACTTGCTATGAAAATGAGAAAATTTCGCCTCAGGTCTCGCAGAGATTTTTTTGGAGCCGGAGCACGATACTATAAAAGAAATTATTGTCAAATACAAATTTACTTACTTTGACTAAAATGTCACCATTGTTTTTAAAAGCTCTAGACCCTAGAAGTTATTTTTCGATTTTTCCTAAAAACATTCGATTTGCCGTTTAATTTCCAGTACACTTTACAGAAATTCCTAGACTTGGTAGTTCCGGCGATTGCTCCCTTAAAATCGATGGATAGGAGTCTTATGACCAGATATACACAGTATCCAAAATAGGGACAGCTTTAACTTATATTGGATTTAAATTTATAGCCTGTAATAAAAAAAAGAAGAAAGAAACACGAAGGATTTTTAGGTTAGTCCTGTTCAAAGGCCTTACAGTACTTGACTTCAATGTCGGTAACATTACAATAGAAAAACCGAGACAACTCTAATTTATTGTCGACGGCAAGTATATAACTTTATGGAAGAGAAGGCCATAAAATACAGATCAGACGAACCAGAAATGATGCATTTTTCGCTCCAAAGATGCGATTTCCCATACATCTTGCTTAAAATTATAATACTCGTATATGCTGTACCGATTATTGTCCAGAAGGAAGAAAGTGTGGCTGTAAGCAGCTCTAAGTAGTGTTTGTAGTATAAGGTCTTTGATCCTGTCGAATGCAGTCAGTGGTGTCAATTGGGAAAGAGATGGGGACTTTTCCCCCTAATCTTTTTTGCGCCTCCTATATTTAAAAGAAAAAGATTTTTAGGGGGTATTTCCATATTTGCATTCCCTTCTTTGGTATTTTTTACTGAAAAAATTAAAAAAGGGACAAGAAAATGCTCACACCAAATGCTATGTGAATATCTCCGTGGTTTCAGTTTTTGTTATGTTTTAGACCTAAATTTATTTTTTTAAATAAATTAAAATTTAATTCAACAAAGTTGAATTGAGCCCGATTCAACACAGAGCCAAGTCGAGCCAAATTCAATAAAGCTGGATCAATCATAAGCAAGAATATATTAGAGAGAGATGGGAGCAGGGTTCCAAACAGTTCGTGGTAACGAACTGTAGTAAGTAGCGACTGGGCTCAATAGTAAACGAAACTCTAAAAAAACGGAATTTTGATACTAAAAGATACATTAAAAGAACCGTATTTTTATGCTGATTTTGAAT
>JAAAKM020073195.1:214272402-214341428 GCA_010016025.2 Alatinidae sp. Z8VKAUB7J3
TTAGTCTTACTCATCAAAAGTTGCGAGTGCGAGAAAATTTGCCTTATTTTGGAAAATAGGGGGAAACACCCCCCAAAAGTCATAGAAGTTTCAAGTTTCAAGCTCCTATCTACAAAAATGTGGAACTTCGTGTTTTTTGCCAGAAGACCGTGCGTGTTTATTTGTTTTCTTTTTCTCCCAGGGGTCATCGTATCGACCAAGCGGTCCTAGAATGTCAAAAAAGGTCTCATTCTAGCAGAAATGAAAAGTTCTAGTGCCCTTTTTAATTGACCAAAGAAATTGGAAGGCATCTAGGCCCCCTCCCACGTCCATTTTTTTCTCGAAGTCAACGAATCAAAATTTTGAGATTGCCATTTTGTTCAGCATAGTCGAAAATCTAATAATTATGTCTTTCGGGACGACTTAAAATCCCCCGCAGTCACCAGGGGAGGGGCTGCAAGTTACAAACTTTGAGCATTGTTTACATATGGTTCATTCCTTCCTCGGTGTGCCGATCCTTCGGGCCGGCCGGACCCTGGGTGTGCTGGTCGTCCAGAACAAGGCCACGCGCAACTACCGCGACGACGAGCTTGAAGCGCTCGAAACAACCGCCATGGTGCTGGCGGAAATGATCGCGACCGGTGATCTCAAAAAGGTCACCCGCCCCGGCCTCGAACTCGATCTCAGCCGGTCCGTCACCATCGACGGTGATGCCTATAGCGAGGGGATCGGGCTTGGCCATGTTGTGCTGCATGAGCCGCGGATCGTCGTGACCGAACTGCTCAATGACGATATCGATGCGGAGATCGCCCGGCTCGAAGAAGCGCTTGGTTCCCTTCGCATATCGATCGACGACATGCTGTCTCGACGGGATGTGTCGATGGAAGGCGAGCACCGGGCAGTGCTTGAGGCCTATCGCATGTTCGCCCACGACCGGGGTTGGGTGCGCAAGCTGGAGGAAGCTATTGGCAACGGCCTGACCGCGGAAGCGGCGGTCGAGAAGGTACAGAGCGACATGCGGGCGCGCATGATCCACATGACGGATCCTTATCTGCGCGAGCGCCTGCACGATTTTGACGACCTGGCCAACCGTCTCCTGCGGCAGCTCACCGGCTTCAGCGCCAAGATGCAGCAGGAGGGCTTTCCGGATTCCGCGATCATCGTCGCCCGGGCGATGGGAGCAGCGGAACTGCTGGATTACGACCGGCCCAAGATCCGCGGTCTTGAGCTGGAAGAGGGGGCCGTCACCAGCCACGTGGTTATCGTGGTTGGAGCCATCGCTATTCCGGTTGTCTGCCAGGCCTCCGGCATCGTCCTTTGATACGTACCGAAACGAACTGGATATTTCCCCTGTGGATATTCAGACATTTCTTCATTGGACGATGTGAATCCCGAGTGTTGGACCAAAATACATTTCCTGTCGAACCTTAGGTTAAGTATTTGGAGTAGATAGGTTCACTCAAATGCTTATTTCCAGAAATCTCAGTTTATTTACATGATTTTCGAAGGACAGCCTTGGTTGATTGTTTGGATTTTCTAATGATTTGTTTTTTTCTTTTTTTTATTCAGCTTACAACCTGAATTTCCCTTAGATCTACATCCCCTTCCGGGTAAAGCCTTTTTAACGACCCTGGTGGAACAAAAAAAAGGCCTTGCCGAAGAAGCGTCTCTCAAATATCCGACACTGTATGTATGGCATGTACCTCTTTAAAAATAGCGCAAAAACGTTTCCTATGTAAAGGTGCGAGGCCATTTCCTGCTTTGAAAAATATTCATCCTTGTCCTGCCAAAATGTTCAACCTTGACTATCTATGGAGCACCTCGACACCTCTACCCGAAAAAAATACTCGTTTTAACAAAAATTTAAATTTTTGTTATCATGTCAGCACGTCTTGTCAAACATACGCAAATTCTTTAACGTTTACGACCTTGCTAATGAGACCTTTTCCCGCTGGCATTCAACTTTATTTTGTTTCTAGCCATAGGCAATGTTTAGAGCTATTTTCTTTTCATTCCAATTAAGTAGGATCTATTTTCTTTTCATTCCAATTAAGTAGGATCCAATAAGTATGAAAAAAGTTTTTTGGGAACATAATTGACGCCATCAAATGCTGTAAAGCAAAATATGAAATTGGCCTGAGAAAAGTCAAAAGTCCACTCTGTTGTTCTGAACACATACAGGCTGCCCCTTCAGCCTCAAATAGGTCACATAACTATTAATTCAAATAAATTTTGCTATTAAAAGCTAACAAGGGCTAAATGCTTACCTTGTTGTTCTCTAACATTTATGGGCTGCCCTCTTAGCCTCAAAGAGGCCCAAAATCTCTCAGGTACATAATATTGAAGTTTCGATTCCAGCAAGTGCCCAAGAACCATTTGAAATTGAAAGAATAAACTAAAAAGAACAAAAAATTAAAGAATTTATTCTAATTAAGAAAAAAATCGGTAATAGTTGGGGATCATTGCAACTAATTGGTTATACCAAAACCCTTAATTATTACATTATAAAGCAATTAAAACACTAGACAATTCGTATCATTAGAACTATTTAGAACAATAGTCAATTATAATTATTTTAAACGGAAAAAAACTCAAATATTTGGGACGAAAAAACAAATAATTAAATCAAATTGGAACAAGAATAGGTGATCATTCAAGATCTTTTTCAAGTAAAATATCTGTTTTTTACTCCAAGCATATATTGCTTGGTATACAATGCTTGTTATATCCAAGCGAAAAGGTCATCAGTCACTTACGAACGCAAGGGAGGGGGCTGAGTGGGTAGATAGTAAACTCAAAGGGGAGCTAACGTTCCCTCTAAAAAAATCCTGATGTCCTAAGGTGTAACAAAAACACCATATATCAAAAACAGTCTGAGAACAGGGGCAGTTTGGTTTTCAATCCCTTTCATCTTAGAAAAAACGGACTAGAACTTTCTATTTCCGATCCATGTTTCCAAGGTTGATATTAAAGAAAAAAATTCAAATTTTTCCAATTATCTTCAAAGGCTTTCGATACGCCTTTTTTGCCCTTTTAGTAAAAGAATGAACATCAAGGGGTGAAAGGAAGCGAAAATTCTAGTAACCAAATTAATTTTCTCGTCTAAGCGCTGAAAAAAATCTCAAATTCGGCGAACTTGTTTTGAAACATCTTTCTAAGTTTTATTTAATAGCTTCCATGTTCTTATTTAAGGTTTGAATAAATATATGAATCTGTGTCCTTGTGCTTATTTTTCGAATTTTTTAAACCTTTAGCGATAAGTATAAAACAGGATGAAAAGATATTCTGTCGAACCCAAACGCTTAAAAATACACATTATCCTATGAAAATAAGAGTGTATAAAGAGTTACATGAAAAGACTATTAGAAAGGTCTATAACTGCATTCTAGTTGTTTGGTTTCCTCGATCATAATGGGCTCCTGTAGAGAAACAGGTTTTTTAGGAAAAAAGTCGCATTTTCGTAAAAGCCCATGTTATTGGGTAATCTCTTTCCTAAATCAGGGACTGGTGCAAAGGCCTGATAAATTAGCATCATCAAAGGGGTGTTTCAGCGTCCCAGCAAAAAATCACTGCTAAAATATAGACCCATAAAATTACTCACAAACCAGATAAAACAAACCATAAAATTACTCACAAACAATATGAATTAGCATCATCAAAGGGGTGTTTCAGCGTCCCAGCAAAAAATCACTGCTAAAATATCGACCCATAAAATTACTAACAAACCAGCAGACAGTTGTTGCAAACAATTGCTGGTGGAAAAAGAAATAAAGCCGGTCAAGACGACATATTGCCAAAGATTGTGCCTTTTCTCAATCCATCAGGGACCAAATAAAGCACAATTCGCCTCCGAATGAGGGGGCAAGTGGTCAGAAGGAAGGATTTAAAGGAAATGTAACTTTATGAGAGGGGGTTAAGTATGAAGCTTTCAACAGATTCGGGTAAAGGAGAAGCATGCGCAGCTGTGCTGGTCTCAGGTAGCTTGGGGTTGCAGTGAGTTAGTAGTAGTAATAGCAGTAATATCGATTAATTCGTTTTCCCTGTTTCCACAACAATCCCTTGCATATGATGAGGCTGAAAAACAAGGCAACATGGGAGACATATTGCTCTTTACTAAGTCAACACTATTGTATTAACTGTGACTCGATAGAAACAACTGAGAGTATTTTTCTCCTTTATGCTAGTGCATAATTGAAATTTTCCCCATATATACTCTATTAGCGGAAAAGAACAGCGAAAAGAGAAAAAAGGTCTCTTTTAAGAAAATCCCTCTCTATTCAACTTCACCAATGAGGGAGAAAACTAATCACAAAGGAAAGCAACACAAAAGCAGGAACCAATTGGGGCTCAATTGTTTTGTCAAGTTTTTTTTTTCTTTCTTCAGACAAATTATCGGCTTCCTAGTGAAGTCTCAATTAAACTCGCTTCTAAATTAAGTTAAGACGAGCGGACACAGGGGACTTAATTGTAAGGGCTAAAAAAAAAAAAATGGCATTACAGTGAACACAAAATACAGTCTATTTTTGGTCAAAGAACTTGCTCATATACGATTTTGATAGAATTCACCACTTTATTATTTAAGGTAAGAACTTCACAATTATAATAAAAGGAAAGTTCGCCAATGGTCATCTCGAGCGTATCTCTAGTGATGGAGATCTCACGACGATGTGTTACGCATTCACAGGGCTCGATCTGACCAACCTTAATAAGGTTGAATCGTCTTTGCGTGACGTGGCTCCCATTCAGAAAGTGAATATCTTTTTTAATAAGCAAGGAGCTCTGTTCTGAGCGATCTTCTTATAAGACTCCTAAGTTATCTGTGACCAATAGTTCCCTCCTGTGATACCTATTCCTTCATGGACATATCCTTTCAGGCAAGTGTCAAGTTGCGCGCCTCCATTCTACTACTGACCGGGACGATTCTTGTGTTTGCAGACACTCGAATGCAAAGCCAGGCTGTCATACAGCTATGGGGGTTGAATCAGCTGTATTTCTTTCAATTTAAAGACAAGCTCAAAGCACGGGCTGTTCCCGCGATTGACAAAAGGTTTACCTTTTCGACTCGTGAGTCTTTCTTGCCGGCACCAACGGCAAACCACCCGAGCGGATTTTATGACCATCCTATTAACATCGTACTTTCAAATAAGGATCATATGGGCTCGATTTATTACACCTTAGATGGAAGTATCCCAACGACACGTAGCCATTACTATGAACAACCGATACAAATTGATGCGACGACGGTGCTGCGATTCAGAAGTATGGAGTCCGGACAATTGCCGAGCGAAACGGTCAATAGGACGTTTTTTATTCGCGAACAGACGCACATGCCGGTACTTTCGCTCATCGCAGCTCCTGTAACCTTATGGAACAACTACTCGGGGATCTATCACCATCCCATGAAGCGAGGACGACGATGGGAACGGAAAAGTCGTTGAATATTACTGTTATAAAAAATCAAATTCAGTACCTTGATGTTAGTTTAGAAGAGACCCCAGATAAAAAATACCCACCAAAATATCTGAGCTATGATGAATTGACGACTGAACTCAAGAAAATTTCCAACTCTCATAGGAACATAACCTGTTTGAAAAGGTACCTCTTTTATCTCTTTCTACTTTTTCAATGATCTGCATTATTGCGCCAGGCACATACCCTGTTTAAATCACAAACAAATGAAAATTGTTATGGAAAAAGTACCCATCCCCTCCTTGAAAAAATATATTTTCCTTTATGTAAAGAAAACTTCTGACTGTCATAGGCTACGCATAATATCTTTATCGGTAAACTGTCTCATAACGGTGCACGTGGTGAAGTACTTTCATGGTTCTCATCATACCTCAGTGGCAGATTTGTTGCTGCTGAAGCTGTAGACGAGCAAGCTCCAGTGGAAGGCTGAGATCCCCAAGGTTAATTTCTAAGGGTATCTCTCTTCCTTGTCTATGTCATTTACCTCTACTAGCTTTTAGAACCTTCTACCAATGTCAGCTGTGAATTGTGTCATAAAAGCTACTCTCAGGCTATATCGACGTCTACGTCAGATAACCAAGAAGAAGTGGTAACATTCGTGGATGACAGTACTCTAGGTGCCACACCTCAAGGTAGATCATTAATTAAATTCAAGTTCCAAGGAATGACCTAGAAAATATTCAATCGATTTGACAGAAATCTACTAGGCTTAAACTTAGGAAAACCCGTACTTCCTTATTTGTGTTGCGAGAGCAACACTTTGGTTTTGTCGTTTGTTCCGCTCTTTTATTCCTGAGGATATTGATGGTCGGGGCTATTCTGATTCCTATCACGCACCTTCAGCACGTGATCACACTTCTGGGTTCTCAAGTTCGTCATCGAATATTAATGTGGGTGGGATATGGGTTGACAGGTATTTTTTTACTAAGTAATACCACCCCATTATTTGTCGCCAATGTCGCCCCGCAGCTCGGCTTTTCCTACTGGCCTCAACCTGGGCTTGTGTTCCCTTTTTATTTATGCTGGTTCGTCTTTTCCATTGGCTATGCCGCCTATCTCTTTGCTCGAGAATATGAAAAGTCCAAGGGCTTTCGTCGGACCCAGTATCTCTATTTATTGGTTGGGTCCTTGGTCGGATACGGCGGAGGGGCAACGAACTTTCCCTTATGGTACGGCATTCCTCTTTTACCCTACGGCACGATTTTAGTCAGTTTGTATGTTGTCGCCGTGGCCTATGTGCTTGTTCGTTATCGAATGTTAGATTTTTCTGTTGCAGTGGAAAGAAGTCTCACCTTTTTGTTCGTGATGGTGGCCCTCTCCATCCCGGCATTGGCCGTCTTACTCTATATTCAGCATGTGTATTTTGGGCACGTGAATATTCAGTTTACGGTCCTTATTTTACTTGTCGCTTCCATCATGGTCGCTCTCGCCTACCGAATGACCGAAGGGATGCAAACGGCGGTGGCCAAAACATTGTTTCGAGAACGACATGATATGTATCAAGCACTTTCCACGTTTTCAAAATCATTAGTGACGAATTTAAAGCTCCAACCACTTGCCAAAGAAATTGTTCTTATGCTCGGCCGGGTCATGGGCATTCCGCACCGGTCGTAAGGACCAGCTTGTGTCCATCTGCCTCGTCGACCCAACAGTACGTGTCTTACTGCACGTGTTCCCCGGTCGTACGAAGCCACCCTGTCGTGGGCCGCTTAAGGTGATTGACTGGCCAAATTCCTTGGCATTATTGACCTTCTGGAATTACCCAACCTGCCTCGTCAAACGCCCTTACGAAATCCTCACTCATTATTTGGTGTCCCCGGACAACATGGCCGCGTCGTCGCGGAAGACGCATTTGCACTCGACGCCGGAAATTCCGAAGACATCGAAGGATTAACAAACAACACCGCCTTGGTGTTTTCAACATCCAATGTTTGCCAGTCGCGATTCTGCGCGCGCTGCCCGCGTTCAGCCCCCGCTACGATTACGATGCCGAAGCCAATATCGAGTCTGCGGCGTCCCTTACGCCAACATCAGCAATACGCGTAAATTGCCCGGTGATGGCGTCGATCCATTCGGACTTGGAGAACAACGGCTGCGGCAGCAAACCATCAACCGACAGCAATGAGGCGACGATCGAGGAAGCATCCCCTTGACCGTCCAACGCTAGAGCGATTTCGCGCTCCTTAGGATCGCGCAGGTGGTATTTCGTGCCCGCCTCCGTGATGCCAAGCAGGTAGCGAAACCAAACGGCCGTCGCAAACGCGAACGTATCAATCGGCGATCCCCGCTCTAATGCTTCCAAGGCAGGTTCGAAGATGCGCTGGGGCATCTTCTGGCTTCCGTCCATGGCAATTTGATAGGTAGCGTGCGCGATGCCCGGATTCTCAAAACGCCTCGTCAGCTGATCGGCGTAGGCGGCGTAAGGGGGGGGGGGGTTCAAACTCAATTCCCCCCCTGGATACGGTAATAAGTTTCCAGCTAATCGGACACAGAAAGCTTTCAGACTGATTTTCTGACACCAGTGAAAATACGCCCACTCCAACGAGATTTATATGGATACTTGATTATTGATTACGAATTGATTAAACTATCAAATTTAATGAAACATAATTTAATTTTTCATTTTAATGATAGTGGAAAGAGTTGATTTTCAAGAGGACGAGTTTAATGAGGTTTAATGAGGTTTAACTGCATGGAATTAAGTCTGATAGCGCTGAGTTGAATGTGTTTGAGCTGCATGGGTTGATTTTAATGGGGGTTGTGCTTACATTGGAGTAAATCAAAAGTTTTTAGGTTGAATTAGAGTTGAATTAAATGAGGGTTAAGTTGAATGAGGATCGAGACGAATGGGGTTGGGTTAAATGACGGTTTTGCTGCACAGGATTCGGTTGAATCGAATTGGCTTGAATGTGGTTGAAAACCATGGGATGGATTGAATGAGGGTTGAGTTACATGGGTTGTATTGGAATGGGGCTTCGTTAAATGGGGTTGGATTAAAAGCTGAAGTGGTGTTTTCACGAGGTTGGGTTAAATAAGGTTTAGCTGCTAGCGATTGATTAGAATGGTCTTGAGCTACAAGGAGCTGATTTGAATGGGGCATGAGATTAAACTAAATTTTGGGGAGTTCCACGAGGGTTGAGACGAATGAGTATTTATCTACATGGGGTCGATTTATAGGGGTGCTGAGCTACCAGGTAATCCATTTTAGTTATCAGCCACAGAGTAACTGTATTACAGGAGCACTACCTCCTTTGTATATTGGCGAGATATGGGCAACTTTCCAGTCCAATATCATGACTTTGGCATCAAAGACTTTTGTAAGAGCCCTGAGAGGTGCAGTAATAATTGGGTATGAGCTTCTTTTAAGAGTTGTGGATGAATGCCAATACAGATTCATTTAGTCAGAGTGAATGATATTGCACTTGGTAACACTGAATTCAAAAAGCCAAGCCTCAGCCATTGACCAAGTAATTCTAGATTATTTTGTAGAAGGGCATGGTGTTTGCAGGACAAGACTCATCCAAAAAGCTTCAAGTTGTCACCATAGAGTGTTAATTCACTGAAGATAGTGAAGGACCATCATTGATGAAGATATTAAATAGTGTAGGACCCAAACAACTTCCCTGAGGAACTCCACTCAGAACACGCTTAGACAAAGAAAGAATATCATTACCAGAGTCATCAAATAAATGAGCACATTAAGATTACATATAAAGAAAGTCAACAATTCAGAGCAGAGATTTTTCCTCAAGCTTGACTGCATGTAAATGAATTGCAATTTGCTTGTGCAAACTTTGTAAAAAGCTTTAGCAAAGTCAAGCAGAATCATGTCAGCAAGCACCCCAGTATCAAGAAATTTAATGATGTAGACACAAGATTCAGGAAAATTGGTATCAACAGACCTACCAGTTGTAGGTCTCATAGTGTTATAGCTCACGTTGTGAGCTATAACAGAGATTATTTGCTTCAAGATGAATAATAACTGCGGGATTGATTATTCTTTCAAAAAACTTAACAACCACTGGTATCATGCAAATAGGTTGATAATGTTCAGAAAGGTCCTTTCATTGAGCCGGGTCGCTCCTTACTACAGTTTGTTACCACGATCTGTTTGATTGGTTTAGAACCTTAACTATCTTTTTATTAGATTGGAGATCCTTTCCTGATTCAGTGACAATAAAATTATTTTGCAAGGTTTATTCTTTTGTTTTAATTTATATTAATCAATGTATAATTCATATTGTCTTTTTAAATTGATCTCCTTTTGTTTTATCAAGTATTATGATGTGGCTAGTAGTATTTCAATAAAAAATTCAATTCAGCTAAAGAAGGTTTTTTTTGGTCCGAAAATTCGATCAATCAGATATTCGTGAAATTCCCTGTAGCATGGGCACTAATAAAATGTTTATTAGTCTTTTTTTCCCATACCCAGCAATGTCTGGATTTATCTTTTTGTCTCTTTTTTTTCAATTAGCAGCAAGCAAAAATAAAAACTTTACTTAAAATTAGTGATTTTTTACTCTGAAGAGTTCAGGAATGAATTGCTGTGCTGAATTGGTGTATGCCTCGGGGTTTCTCAGGAAAACCTCTCTCCGCTCAGGGAAAAGCTTGGATTTTCAGTTCTCTCCTTAATTGACCGAAACTCATGTTTTAGGATTTCCCCGTTTCTCTTTCTGTGACATCATTGCTGGCCAGTGTTTTGAGTTTGGGCCCTCAATATCAAGCATGATGCTTTGCAGGTCCCGGTTGCAGCGGTAGCTGCAACCGGGTAAAAAAATCGAATAAAGGATCATTGTAGCCCTTCTAATAAAAATTGGCTATTAAGTAAAAATTTTCATTTGTAGATGATTCAGGAAAAGTAACTATCATCTTGATTAGTTTTAATTACAACATCGTTCTTTACTTAGGCAGCGCTATTATGCTACTTATGATTCTAGTTTGTTTTTTATTTTTGCCCGAAATATTCGATAACTAATTTGGTTGTTGTTTGTTTGTCTCTGATTTGGATTCTTGGATAGTAGCTGAAACGCAAAATATCCAATCCTAATGGTTTCCAAGGGATATATATATATGTCTAAAATCTGTGATTTTCTCGTGTAACTTTGGGTAGCTTCCAAGTTAATGAATTTGATATAATCTGATTGACTATTTATCTGAAATGTAAACATTCTACAATGAAGATTATCGTGAAGGGATTGCTGTAAGACCTTATGTAAATTTATAACGATTTTACAATCTATGTGTTCGTAAATTTTGCTTTATAAGCTTATATGCATTTTAAGATCATCGACAAATATATTCTAAATTATCTTCCTGTGTCTTTTCTCCATTCGAGGTTTACAGTATTTACCTTTATTTAATTGTCAACCATGGAAAATCAAACTTGTTTGAGCCTTTCTCAGGCTTTAACACAGAGTTTAAACCAGGATTCTCAAAGATTTTCCCAAGGACCAGAGTTACAGAAAAGAGCTAAGAACTCATGTGGCACTTGTGACGAGGTCGAAAGAGCCAAGAGCCAAGAGCTCTTATGGTATGAGCTCTAACAAAATTCCAAGAATCAATAGATTGCTTTTAAAGGAAAATCAGAAGCTTAATGCTGGTCGAGATTTAAAATAGGAGCTCTGAGTCACGAGGTCCTCCAAAATATCAAAATGCATTAAGATCCGATCACCCACACGTAAGTTAAAAATACCTCAATCCTTCTAATTTTGGCCTGTTTATTTGTGCATGGATTACACATATCTGCTTTAAAGTTGCCTTCTTACTGAGCTGTAAGGGAACTTACATTGACATCAATGCCACTACTCCCTTGACGTTCGGTTACGTAGATCTGCATCTGAGAGGTAGAAGCGTAGTAGATTCTTGCATTACGTTCATTACTCTGTCATTTATCGTATTAACTTGAACTTGTAGGGCAGTGCAGATCTTTTAAATACCCATTAATCTTACAAAGTGTGTTGCAATCAGAGTAACAACAATTTAAGATACTACAGATAGGAAAGATGGACGATCATGTTGCGGAATATTTGGACAAATTTATTAAGCCATCGTCAACATCGCCACTGTCCCCTTAATCGGCTTTAGGTTTACACAAAAAAATAAGCAATGGAACAATGTTTACATCGGGCGAAAAGATGCACACTGTATGAGGCTTGCGGAGTTTTTCCGTCTCCCAAATTTGGGAGAGACCCCCAAAGATTTGCAACTTTGGAAACTTCGCTGGTTTGTATGTTGATTCGCATGCATTTAGCCGATCAATACTGAATGTACACTTCCGTTGAAAAAGACAAATTTTATCCAATTATTCCGCGACAACACCGTCCGTCTTTTTAGTACGTACATTTTAAGGCCGGATAATTTTCAATATTTGGATTACAGTTTGCTTTTATCTTCCAAATCTTATTTGTCCTTGAAGTCTGTTAAAATCATTATGACTTTTCATTTATGTGCTGGACTTAAGTGGTAATTTTCAGGGCTGTCAATACCCCGTGAGCTCCATTTGGCCTTTTAGTTTCAAAAAATTTAATGTTTTAGCAGCAATTGAAAAAATTGAAGAACTAGGTCACCTGATTTCTGATTTTAACCATTGCATTTCTTGCGGATACCCTTTGAGACCTAAGCGGTAGAATCCCATTTTGATTGTTTTCTTTCTTTATGTTATGGCAAGCCAATGCGGTTTAAGAGATTATCTTTACTAGGTTACAACTGTCGCTGCAAACATGATAAAAGAGAAAACAAGTCATGGTGACCAGAGACCAACATCTTGCTGAAGATGAGCAGGAATTCAGCTTTAGGAAATAGAAAGTGCTGAAAAGCTTTACATTAAGACAACAGTGATATGCATGAAATTTAAACTAACTTGACTAAAGAAAATTTTTAGAAATGGGACTATTGTGTCTTTGCTACTTGTGTAATGACCCAGTCATTGAAATTTCTTCCTCTCGTCGACATCTGAATCTCCTGGAGGCTAAACTAACAGGAAGGGAATTCCTCCCGGATCTAGAAGAAAACACCACATGTACTGGCTCTAATACCAGAGACAGAAAGCACGTCTGAGGAGTTGGCTCCAATAGTTTTTCTTCCCTGATGAGAAGAGCTCTTA
This sequence comes from Alatinidae sp. Z8VKAUB7J3, assembly GCA_010016025.2. Taxonomy (NCBI): domain Eukaryota; kingdom Metazoa; phylum Cnidaria; class Cubozoa; order Carybdeida; family Alatinidae; species Alatinidae sp. Z8VKAUB7J3. Next base: position 214,284,953 of record JAAAKM020073195.1, read on the forward strand.
GACGTCATCTTCCTCATAGTTGTTTGGGCGGGTAAAACCGAAGAAAAAAGAGGAAACCTCGGAACATTAACCTTGCATTTGATGCCCATTTAATTGGACAATCTGTCTTGGCTTTTTCTACAATTGGCCATTCTACAACCTAAATATATATATAAAATATAAATAAATATATAAATATCGTCACCAATACCCTTAATCTGGGACCTTTCGTTCAATTATGTGAGGAGTGGATATGGTAATTGCAAGACGATCATCTCAAGTACATCCTGATTTGGCTGAGCTCTCAATCATTTTCTCTTTAACCTATTACTGAAGCAATGGCCCCTTAATAATATAGAAATAAAATTATGATGATACCTCACGGATAAAGATTAAAGACAAAATTGTAGCGCTGTCAAAATAAACAGCTTTGTTTCTTCCTTGCGTTTCTTTCCGACACTTAGAATTGAAGTGATGGTTGTTGAAGCTTGGGCGGGAACTCATTCTATTGGAAATTGAGAATCAAAAGGAAATGGAGGGCAACCAACTCCCTCTCGTGTCCTCTTTTGCTACCCCCCCACGTAGGCTCTCAAGATATCTTATCGAAATTTTGGGATGACCATTCTGCTCAAAATTGCCTAAAAATCCAATTAGTATGTCCTAAGAGACGATATAAACCCCACAGGCCCAGCAACAAGGACCATAAACTGTGAAAATTACTAATTGTTTACAGTTGGCTAGTGGATGAAAAACGCAGCGGAGGCTTGATCTTGGTTGGCCAGTAGCTTGAAACTTTCGGACATCATTTGCTGTGTCAAAATGATCTTACTTATTCTCTTATGAGGGGGAGAACCCCAAGGTGTTTTTGTATCGGAAATTGAAGGATATTTTCTGACTGGTTCAACTTCCGCTTAGTTATACCTATTTTAACCCTTCTCCCCTCTAATAAGGCTGTCTAGTAGTATGCAAGACATTCCAAATTTAGAATTAAGCAACCTAAACGACACTTTTCAAAACTGGTGCCAGCGATGCTTCCTATACCCTGAATTTCTGAGAGTTTACGCTACTCAAAGGAGTGTTGGCTAATGGGGAAGTGATTATTATCAATCTCACGATTAATCTGCTTCATTTTTATGTTTGATTAGTAAAATCCAGTTCTTGAAAGTTGAGCAATGTTGAAGTCGGTAAAAATAGACAGGGTAAACAAATGATGCTGCATCGAGCATAATTTTAATTTTATCCACAAGTGTGCTGTAGTGTGGACATTAAGCAGGCTGACAGTGCCGACACTCAGAAGAGCATTTTTTTTTGAACCTCAAGTGTTCCCTGTGAACTGGGTTTGTCGCAAATTTCTCAAAATATGGCCACTTTTGGCCTCACTTGGCTGCTGTCTCTCAAGCGTAGAAAATCTGCCCAAAGAGTATAATTGTGTCCATCCTGCTGAATTCTTGAAGAAAAAGAATTCTCTGTAAAAGAATAAAATTTCCGTCGCATTTTGCTTACGTGATTAACTTTTAAATTTGTTCCTGCATACTTTGCGTGATAAGCTATAATCGGAAGCGGTTTTGAAATTCCAACCGTCGATTTGCCTAAGGTTTTTTGATAAGATACTTGTTGACTTTTTTGCCATCTATATTAAAACCGCGCGAAACTTAGCAGATGGCTAATGGAGCCATGAAGACAATAGAATATTAAAGTTCAATGCTGGCATGTGAAATAATTTTTATCGATCCTCCTTTTCCCCTTATCATCATCTTCTGTTACATAGCTGTCATTATTAATTCTTATGACTAGGCACAAATTTTATTCTTAAATCTTTAGAAAGCGACCTTTCTTTCTTGGAAAATGAACCTTTTTTTCGGTATTTGCTGTTAGAATGGAGTTTTTTTTTCAAAATTTTTGCTGTTAATGCAAGGCGGAAGTTTTTAATGGCCGTTTTCTAGCCAAAAGTCTCCGGATTCGTCACTCCGCGAGACACTTTTTACACTGGAACTATCAATCAAATTCTTCCGTTTTCCCTCCATTTCCTAACTCCAAACTCTAGCTGCAAGCTGAGAGTTCCTAGTTTTCATCAATTCTTCGAGCACTGTGTTCTGGTATTCGGAATAAGGCGAAGCTGGAGCAGGAATGGTGGTCCATATCAAATGTAACTTTACCTGAAGGTGTCAATCTTGCAAATTTGGACGAAGTGGACATATTGGTCTATTGGAGCCATATTCTTATAATGAAATCTCCTACAGGAGGAACCATGTTTCCAAACGTCCTGAAAGTGATATAATACTTCTTTTTTTCACTGCCATTGCCGAGCACCTTTTCGGTACTCTAAAGGAAGTGGAAACTTCCAGTGAAAGTGGAAACAGGCGAAATCGTCTTAGCTCAATAAATCTTTCATCAACATTAAAAGTCAAATGGGCCTGAAACACCAGCTAAAAGATACCCATGGCAAGGTGAAGTTAGTGCCAGGACTAGTTAACCGAGTCCTTAAAGTATTAAATAAAAAAAAACAAGTTTTTTTAACTGAAAGTAAGGAGCAACATTAAAACTTAAAACGGACGGAAATTATTCCATATATGAAAGGAGCTGTTTCCTCCTCAACGCAGCGCTCTTTACGCTAAAGTTTGACACTTTCTCTCAATTCTACTTTTTAAAACAGTAGATAACTTTAGCGTAAAGAGCGTTGCGTTGAGGAGGGAACAGCTCCTTTCGCATACGGAGTAATTTCTGTTCGTTTTAAGTTTTGTGGCCACCACACCCTGGGCCAGTATTGCCCTGGCGCGGGGGCAGCAAACCCGTCTGGCCGACGTACCACTCAGTCAGGCCGGCCTGGAGCTGGCTGACATACCGTCCAACACCATTGAACGTTTTGCCAACATGGGCATTTATACACTGGGGCCATTGTTGGACTTGCCGGCCAAACAATTGGGTCAACGGTTTGGCAAGGCGCTGCTTAAGTATCTGGCGCAGTTAACCGGCGAGCTGCCCGACCCGCGCGAAGCCATTACCCCGGCTGCCGACTTTACCCGGCAATTACACCTGCTTGAGCCGCTGCGCAATAAAGCCGAGCTGTGTGGTACGCAGCACAGCCCCATGTGCAAACTGGCTGCGGAATTACAGCAATGGTTGATTACTCACCAACTGGGCTGCGAGCGGCTGTTGTGGAAGTTTTCCAGCTGCAACCAGGAAGCGGCTTATCTGCCGGTTCGTTTTGCCAAGGGTCGCCAGAGCCATCAGGACTTCATACGGGTGAGTGAGCTGAAGCTGGCGCAAGTGTCGCTGCCCGCTGAAATTTTAAGTGTCGGCTTAAGCGCCCGCCGCTTGGCGCCATGGCAGAACCACAGCCAGGGTTTGTTTCAGAACAACACCCGCGCCAATGGCGGCTGTAGCGAGGTTGCCGGTAGTGATTTAAGCGAGCTGGTCGACGAACTGCGCGCACGCCTGGGCGACGATGCCTGCCAGGGTATGCAAAGCCTGGCTGAACACACACCGGAGTGCGCCTGGCGAGACACACCTGTGCAACTGAATGCTTCTATGTTTTCGGGTCGTTCGTCTGCGGGTCGTTCGTTCAATTGAAAAAAAACTTGTTTTCTTATTTAATTTCTGATCGTTTTCGAATAATGCCAGTAAATTTGGATCATCCTCCATGAAAAATCCTTTTCCTCACAATAAACCCCTCCGTAGATTGTTTTTCCCACGTAAAATACACCCCCCCCCCATAAAGTTTCTTCCAGACAATTCTATCACCGCTAAAAATCCCCCCTTCCGTAAAATTTCTTGCAGAAGATTCAGCCTGAAAATATCTCCTTAACATACTTTCATTAAAAATACTTTCACTTCTAATCGTTTTTCCAATCACTCCAGAAATCCACCTTCCATGGAAGTTATTCCCAGGAAATCCAAACACGCTGAAAATCTTTCCCGGAAAATTTCCACATGCAAAATTAAGTAGACAAAGGGAAATCCAGACAAATTAAAAGAGTTTCGCATAGGAATTTGTCAAATCTCATCAGTCTAAAATTCTCCTGAAAAGCGTACTCCGGGAATTTTTTCTTCACCCCGAAAATTTTCCTCATGGATGCCTACCCCAAGCACAAAATTCCCCTCCCCCCGGAATTTGTCTGTATACTTACCAATAGCAAATACTATACGTAAAAAATGGTCTTAATTATAAATTAAGGAACTATCCCTAGGGGCTTGGGGGGGGGGGGCGGTTTACCTAAAAAGGCATAGTTTCGGGACTTTTCAAATATAATGAACGAAATGGTAACTTACGAAGGAGTGGTCGGATCTTAATGAAATTTGAAGTCTGGAAGGATATCGTGTCTCAGAGCTCCTTTTTTAAATCCCGCCTGGATCTGGTGACATTGGGGGGAACCTAAAATCTTGACGAGGCATACATCCCTGAAGAAGGATGGATAATACAACAACCAATGCCGATACCAAGACATGGTTTAGCATCATCAACTGTTGGAGACAACATTTATCTTATAGGCGGAGGAATTGCTCCAGGTTTTAGCTTTAGTGGAATCACTGAGAAATATCACAACACAATCATTCCAGAGTTTGGAATTTTGGCAATTATGATTTTTTCAATATCAATGATAACAATAATTTTCTTTACAAAATCTAAATTACAATATAGAATTTAATGCCATATTTTCTTTTTGAAATAAAATACCCATACTCCTACAACTGCAGTCAATGTTAGTCCCAATATTAAATTCATAGAATACTCAAGGTGTTGTTTTTCCTCAAGTTGATTTTCCTGAAGATCTTGCATGTATGGTTTTTTTGTAACAGGATTAATCAACACCTCAGAAGGGTTGTATTGATCAGTTAGAAATGGCACATCAGATGTTTCAATTATTCCAGTGTAGAAATGCTCTTGTCTGCTTAATTCATCACTCAAATAATCTATAGGGCTATTTTTTGATATTTCCAAAAGCAACAATCTGTCAAACTCATAAGGCTGATTTGATGAAACTATCATAATATTTTGCATAAATGCTGGTTCTTCTTCAGTTGGAAAAACATAGGAAACTGGAAATGTTTCAAGCATTGTTTTGTATATAGAGCGTACCAAGGGAGAATTATTTCCCTCAATTGAGCCTAGAAGATTAGATACAACAACCCCATTTGGTTCTAGTCTTTTTTCAAGAGTTTGAAAAAATTCATGAGTCATCAAATGATATGGAACATAATTTGTTGAGGCTCCTTCTGCTCAATCGATAGCTCAAGCTCCTGTAAACCCACAAGTGTATCAAAACCAGCTTCCAGTTCATCAGAATTACCCACAACCTTCTTTGCCACAAGCTCAGCCACAAATACCCCAACCGCCTCCCCTGTCACAACTTCAGCCACAGTTTCAACAGCAGCATTCTTTACCGCAAGCGCACTCACAATTACCTCTTCAGCCGATTTATCGAACCCCTCAGGTAGCACCTCAACAACCTGTCGCACGCCCCATTGCTGCTCAGTCGGTTCAACCTAATCAACAATTTGCTCTGCAGCAAGGCTACCAGCCCCAGATCGCTAATGTCCCTACTGGATTTAACGCTGCTCAGTTTGCTGCACCTGCCGGAATTTCTCAAGGTCAGTTGGCTCAACAGCAAGCTTTACTCTCAGCTCAAGGTATTCCAGGTCAACAGCCACCAGTATTTACTCCACAAGAAATTCCAACAACACCAGCAAATGATTCACAGTGGGCTTTTGGCACCATTCCATATGTTGTCGAGAAGCTTGGCCTGAATTCTTTGATTGATTTGGTTATTCTTGCCGAACTGGATCACGTACTGGAAAAACAAGGTAAGAATTGTCATCTTTTAAACATTTATAAATCTTATCATATTTCATAGCGTTAAAAGGTGTTACTCCAACAGAAAAAAAATATTTATATTCATAATGAATCAACCTATTAAACCATCTGCTCAACTGTAACAAATAGTAACAAAAACAAATAAAAAACAATAAATAACTAAATATTGACATAAAAAGTAAATAAAAAGTAGCTACATCAAATAATCATTGAAAGATCAACGACATTAATTAGCAATCATTTAAAAGCGAAGCTTTTTGTTAAATTAATAATTCGTGAATTTTGAAAAGAGTTTTACGGGGTTTGGGAGATTCTGTTGTTTTATTCCGTGTTGTTTTTCTTTAATTTACGCTCATTAACTGAGGATTTTCTCACAATTCCCAGCCTTTGACATAATGGCTAACACACGGCACCTTCTAGCTGGCATTATTGAGCATATGGCATTTTGGGGCATTTTCCTAAAAAATATTCGTTTGAACTTAATGAAAAAAGTGTGAAGTGAGTGTGGCACATTTTACTACCCCTTTGACACCCACTGGGGGCATATTATAACACCTTAGGGGTTTTCAACCTTTTTCTCTTAAAACTGAACTTATAAACTAAAAGATGACCATTGTTCTTATTTGAACAACGGAAACTTGCCATTTTACTGCTAGAATGCAATGCTAAACGGAAATTCCAAGCCTGAAACACTCAGTAGCTGACACATGGCACCCTCTAGCAGGCGTAATTACGCATTTGGCCTTTTCCGATCATTATCAACCAAAAATATTCGTTTACACTAGAATCCTAGCAATTGAAGCCAGCGTGGCACAACGTACCAGCACTGATGACATCCTCTGGGGTCAAATTATTACACTTAAGGGTTTTTCAACATTTTTCTCTCAAAAATTAATTTATAAACTAAAAAATGACCTTTTTTTATTTGAACAGCGGAAAGCTGTCCTCTTATTATTAGATTGCGATGTTCCGTTCCTATTCCCAGCTTGTGACACTCAATGCCTGACACACGTCAACCTCTAGCACCCTCATTATCTAATTGCTTTTTTTATTTAATGTTTGTAAAATTGGTGAATGCAGGGAAGATGTTAAAAGTATAATAGTCTGAAAAAAGTTAAAAAGTTTGGAAGAGTAGGAAGGTAAGTCTGCAAACAAATATAAGGACATTGGAAGATAAAGTGGTGGCAGTGGCCAAGTGTTGTTTTGATATGTTGGCGAATGATAGAGGAAGATTTTTTAGATGTCTTCAAAAGGAATTGTGTATAGATTCTTTTGAGTGCCCAGTTTAATGGTCATATTTCAAACAGTAAGCTGTGTAACACATGTTATTCTATTGTGCTTTCTTTGTCTATAATGAGAGAAAGGTTGAGATGGCTAGGACATGTTCTGCCAATAAAGGATGACAGATTGGCCTTTTTGGCCAACCATCAAGGACCAAACAAAAAAATTAGTTTGTTCCAGAATGGGCTGGGATGTGGTCGTAAAGAAGGATTTAAGGAGAATTGGTGCTTCTTGGGAGGGTGTGCAGAGGAAGGCTTTGAAAAACAGGATGGAGGAGGATCATGTGTAACTGTTTTGACCTCAGATGGCTTAATGCTACAGTGAGTTGCTTGTAGTAGTGATAATGAATCTCTCTAGTTATTGCTTAACCTGCATTTTCTGGGGTTAGCAGGTGTAACTCATCTGAAAGATAGTCTAGACCATTCCTTCTAACCTCTGATCCTATTTACATCTCATTAAATGCTAATGAAATGTAAGAAGGCTTGCTGGAAAAGTAGTCTTTGTATGTAAAGATACACTATAAAGTTTTAAAGATATTTTTTAGTATATTATAAATAAAAAAAGGTGGGATATGGTTTATGTTGGCCCCCTATGCCCGTGGCGGCAAGATTGGCCTGTTCGGTGGCGCCGGCGTTGGTAAGACGGTGCTGATCCAGGAACTTATTAACAACGTTGCCAAAGCCCATGGCGGTTATTCGGTGTTCGCCGGTGTCGGCGAACGGACGCGCGAGGGCAACGACCTTTATTGGGAAATGGTCGAGTCCGGCGTTATCAACCGTGACGGACCGGGTTCCAAGGCGGCTTTGGTGTATGGCCAGATGAACGAACCGCCGGGCGCCCGCGCCCGTGTCGGACTGACCGGCCTGACCTTGGCGGAATACTTCCGCGATCAGGAAGGCCAGGACGTGTTGTTCTTCGTGGACAACATCTTCCGATTCACGCAGGCCGGCTCTGAAGTGTCGGCTCTGCTGGGCCGCATCCCCTCGGCGGTGGGCTATCAGCCGACCCTGGCCACCGATATGGGCACGCTGCAGGAACGGATTACCACCACGACCAAAGGCTCGATCACATCGGTCCAGGCCATTTACGTGCCGGCCGACGATTTGACCGACCCGGCCCCCGCCACCTCCTTCTCGCACTTGGATGCGACTACCGTGCTGTCGCGCCAGATTGCCGAGCTGGGCATCTATCCGGCCGTCGATCCGCTCGACTCCACCAGTCGTATTCTCGATCCCCGCGTCGTCGGCGACGAGCATTACGAAGTGGCTCGCGAGGTCCAGCGTATCCTGCAGACCTATAAATCCCTGCAGGACATCATCGCCATTCTGGGCATGGACGAATTGTCCGAAGACGACAAGCTGGTCGTTTCCCGCGCCCGCAAGATCCAACGCTTCCTGTCCGGTTACCCCTGCAGACGAGATTGAAGCCGCTAAGCGAATGAATCCAAAACTCGCCAGCTACGTGCGTTTTCGTGACCACTATGACCAGCGTCTCGCGATTGGACCAATACCACCGGAAATTGGCGATGACGGTCGAGTCGGCGGATGGACCCGCTTCAAGGAACACCGAGTTTTCGACGACCTTGCGGTTGCGGCAATTTCTGACTCCTGGTTCCCAGGATTGAATGCCCGGCCTACCCCAGAACCAATGCACGCACCGACTGTGGATCACACCGTGCATTTCCTGCGCTCCGTGCCATTGGCAGAAATGGCATTGGAAGATTTTCTACTTGTAGAGTTCACAACCAGTGTGGCAAGCGAGGGTTACCTGATCGAAAACGGTAGGATCTGGTCCCCTGGTGGCATTCTCATTGCTGAATCCCAACAGCTGGGGGTGTACCTGCCTCGCTAAACAACAGGAAGTTGCTTGTTCCGACACGAACCTGGTTTGTTATTAGTCTGCTGGTGCTGGGTATCTCCACCTGGGACTTACGGATCCGCAACAGCCAACATCTTACTAGTTGAAGTGACTTTGCCAGGTTGCTCAACCTTAAACCGCCTTCGGATTGATGAAGCGGTTACTTTGATCTTCCCCTTCGCGAGGATCCAAGCATTCGAAGTCTTTTTCGATGAGCAACGTTAACACGCCACCATTAAGATCGTTCTCACCGCGAATAGAGACTTCCGTTTCATCGCTCGCCCAATGCTCTGCTGTGGGTTTGGGTAAGCCGACCTCAATACAACCCTCGCTGAAATCAGCGCTCACTGCATCGCTATCATTCAAGAGCTAAGAGCTCATATGGCACTTGTGACGAGGCCAGACGAGCCAAGAGCTTAGACCCTCAAATGGTCTAATCGGGGAAAACGACTTTATTAGGTCAATTTGTGCAGCTCGCGGACACGCCTACCAATTTCCATCAACCTAACACGTCTAGAAGCACCAAACTCAACAAAGCACTGAACCCCACCCCCTAACTCCCCCAAAGAAAGTGGATCTAGTACGGTTACGTCAATCACGTATATACGACATTTGCTTATTCTACCCACCAAGTTTCATTCCGATTTCTCTACTCTAAGCGTTTTCCATGATTTACAGTTTTCCCCTCCAGCTCCCCCCAGTGTCAACAGATTTGGTCGGGATTTGAAGAGCTCTGAGACATGAATTACTTCTAAATATCAAATTTCATTAGTTATCTGGTCACCTGTTCTTAAGTTATATTCCCTCGATTTTATTAATTTTTCTGTTCCAATTATGTCAATCACGTATTTATAGCTTGTGCTTATTCTTCCCATCAAGTTTTATCCCCACCTCTCCACTCTAAGCGTTTTCCAAGATTTCTGTTTTCACCCTCCAACCCCCTTTGTCCCTGGATCCGATTCGAATTGAAAATGGTGCTTCTGAGACGTAAGATCCTTCTATTTATCAGGTTTCATTGAGATCTGATCACCCATTCGTAAGATAAAGATACTTCAATTTTCACGTTTTCCAAGAATTCCGGTTTCCCCCTCCAACTCTCCTCAATGTCACCGGATCTAGTCGTGATTTAAAGTAAGATCTGTAAAGCACCAGATCCTTCTAAATATCAAATTTCATTAAGATCTGATAACTTGCATGTGGATCCCGTTTCGAGCGGCGTCTTAGCCTACACAACAGGCTAGTTGTCGCCCGCCCCCCGACTTAGGTCTCTGTGCAACGCGGTTATCGTGCTTGGATCATCGACGACCACTCCGACACTTATCAATCAATTCTCTCGCGAGTCTCAATGAAAGCTCCCCCATTTGGAACGGCTCACGGTTCGATTTAGTGCCATAGATCGTCCCCGATCGAACAACCTATTACAACCTCAGCCCTCGGTTGGCAACTGGTCAAGGTATGAATTAGTGTTTTACAGTGGACTTTAGACAATAATCAGCTGAAATTTCCGAAGGGCAGCCATGAAAATGAACCGGCTCAACCATACCCACACTCTGCCACAAATAGCTCATCCCAACTAGCGGTTGGACCTTAAATTCCTCACCCGATGACCATTGCTTGAAGTACGCGCTTTACATCCCCCCGCTCCTGGCGTTGGCTCTGGTTGCGATCTGGCTAAGCCAATACCTGGTTTCTGGGCAACCAGTCGAGCAAGCCGCTCATGAATACGGAAACATACCCGTGGACACCAGCTGTGACGAAAAGAGAGGACACGCCGATCACGACGCATTTGAGAGCGGCGCAGGCTTTCCTTTCAACCTGACAACTCCCAGTAACTTCCGGCAGAACGTGCGCCACCCGCTGCTCGTTGTGTGGGCGCCGGCCATGGCGGGTCCCTGGCTGAGCGAGCGAATGACCGGGTTGACGCACCAAGCAACCCGTGCGGGCTTCATTGTCGCCTACGCAGGAGCGATTCGCATGACCACGAAAAACGTTCTGGCGCTGGAATCCATGTTTTTTTTAATGGATCCGCGTGTGTTAAAACAAATTTATATATGAAATAAAAAGCTGTAAATTTTACTATTTTATAGTAAAAAATATATTTAATATAATCAAAATTATCAATACAAAAATTAATAAATAAATCGAAATTAAAAAATAAAGTTAAAAAAAATAAAAAAACTGTAATAAAATAAAATAATATTTTTTGTAGAGAAATTAACATTTAATAAAATTATAGTAAATAATTTACATCACATAAAAACATCCAAGTACTAAAATTACTGTCAAAACACAACTTAAAAGTCCATATTTTCTACCACCTCTTCAAATGAGAAAACATTCTGCACAAGAGAAAAATTTAAATCCTGACTAGCTGAAAAAACTAGTCACATAAAAAAAAATGGTCCTTAGTAACAGGAAAGAACCAGAAATAAAATCTGTTTCCCAACTGCGGCTATTTTAAAGTCTAGAAGTTAAGAAAAAGTTAGTAGTTTTATTTTTAAATATGCTCCGTATTTCAAACTTTGCAAATAAATTCTTTTTGTTTCACAGTGACATCTGTTTGCATGCCCGATCAGTTTCGCTGTAAGAACGGCAGATGTATTAATGCTAAATGGCGCTGTGATCGTGAAAATGACTGCCATGACGCCATGGATTTAAATCATAGAAGTTCAGACGAAGAAGATTGCGGTTAGTTAGATTTATTTTTGATAACCAACTCCCCTCCCCCCAAGCTGACTGTTACGTTGTTGCAATTACTTATATATGCTTGAACGGTGACAAAATTGAACAGAAGGCCTTTGTCAGGTTTGTAATATATAAAGTATATAATAAGAAGGAACAGCAGAAGATTTTGCTGCATAGATAATAAAAGGAGATCTTTTGAGAGAAAAATAACCAAACTACTCTTACCAAGCTTGTGAAAAAATGAACATTTACAGATACATTCAAATGAACAGACACATTCTGAAATAAAGCAAGTGAACAGTACTTGCTTTGCCGTTTAGGTAACAAACGGAGATAAATCAACAGGAAAATTATTCACTCTCACCAGAATTGTACAAATTCTGAACATTCGCATGATAGAGACATATTTACTCACAGATAGATGAAGAGACATATTCAGACATGTAGAAAGTGAACAACAATCGATTTCAATGTTTAGATAGCAAAAGAAGATATACGGAGGGGTAAAAGTTTCGCCCTAAGCGAACTAAAACAATGTATTCATTCACATGAACAGCAGAAACTAAGAAATGGAACAAAATTTGCTTTCTCCACTTAGGAAAAAGTGGGAGATGCAACGAGAAAGAAATTAAATGCTTTTATCAAACATGAACAAATGTAGAAACTTGAAATTCCACGTAAACATTTTGATGTTCCATGTACACTTTCATATGAAAGGTAATCTTACACAGACACATGAAAAGAAACCTACTGAAATAAATAAACTGAACAACAGTTAATTTCGCTTTTTGATGGATAGATAAATAAATAGAAAGTTATTTGCTCTTACCAACCTTGAACAGATTCATCAAACAGTTCGTGGTAACGAACCACGATCCGGCTCAAGTAGTAAGGAGCGATCCGGCTCAATAGTAAACGAAATTTCAAAAAATGGGATTTTGACGCTAATCGATACATAAAAAGAATTGTTTTGGTTTCCTTTTTAAAGTTTTGGAATTGTTGGAATCCCTTTCCAAAATATATTTTATATTTTTCTTAGAATTTCTTTTTTTTTTTGGAATTTTAAATACCCAGCCAGAATCTTAATTCTTATGTAGAAAAACTGAAACCTTACAAATATTTTTAGTAACTTTTTAGTAAGAAATATTTTAGTAAGAAAGTAATGTCTATTGGAAACAAAAAGAAATTATACAAAAGTAATATAGTACTTGTTCTTCCCTCCCCGGGATAGTTTCCTGGCTTTGCTCTTGCTGGTAAACCAAGAAAGAAAGTAGTCCTGTTTCAAATCGGTAAGATTAGAAATGCTCCTAAAATCCACCTTCAATAAGTGTTTGGGTTTGGATAGATTGACATTCACAGTTGAAACTTGGAAATAAGGCCAGAAATTATGTCCTTCCCTTTCTCTTTCATTAATGATGCAAAAATAGGAGACTTACCAATCATATCCAAATAAACAATTTTCCTTCTTCTTCCAGACGGTCATTATTGACCGTATTTTAGAGAATGAGCCGTATGGAAAATGTGATTCTAACCCATTTGAAAATGAGGCTCAATCCCATTGTTTAGAAAAAACAAAACTTATCAGCTCGAAAAAAAGATCATCGAATGAGTTGGGGATATAAAACAAAATTTAAAGGAATCAAGAATTGCATGTGTGAGAGTAAAATTGAATCACTGATTAAGCCTTTCTGGTCTAAGTTTAGATATTTGGCGTATATGATTTGTACAGACAAGTATAAATATTTGGCCTGTAGTATAGAATTAATGTTAATGACACCAACGAAACTTGGGTCAAACATACATAAACGCATCAGGATGTATACAATCAATACTGATTTCCCCTCCTCTTGTCATATTTTCCCTTTTATTAGGTCCTTTTCTTGTCTTTGCAATAATAAAGCAGGAGATCACGCTTAAATAAGGGAATTACCTGGCATCTAGAAGACTCTGTATGACTGACTCCCATTTGTCGCGATCTTGTACCAGGTCTTCAGCAGCTCTCCCACTTTCTGCTAAAATTTCGAAATTCACCAATGGTGTTCCGACAGAAACACTTGGTGCTTCCAAACGCTGCCCCCGGAACAGTAGCTTAGGAGATCTGAGTAATGCTCGGGATGAACAAAAATACTGTGTCCACGCAAAATTTTGCCCATATTCAAAGATTAAAATTAGCTTGCATAGGCATAAAAAAACAGGCACCCAAGATTAGGATGAGATAAGATAAAAAACTGAAATATATAAAATATTCACTTTTATTTTGGAATATGCTAAAACCCCAATTTTGTTCTCTTCCTACTAGGAGAAAAATAAAAAAAAATTTAACACTGAGATTTAAATCCACTTCTCCATAGATATCTCTCAAAAACCTCACCTCGAGTGGATGAGAACCTACTGTGCAAGAAAGCTGGAGACCCCTCTTCGTTCCAAAAGACTTCATCTGCCCAATACGATTATCCCACTTAACAACTCTTCCATCAGACTCATTGCCTAGCATGGATGCCCACTGTGTTTGGCTGGTGCTTCAAAAACATTTTTGGCACCACTTCCAAAGATCCAGAACATGATTAACATGGCAGGTTCAGCCGTTCCTTGGGTCTCTCTCCGGTCTGTAGTAAAACCCCTCGAAATTGAGGGGTTTTAACGAAAAGGTAAAACAAAGCCGCAAAAAGACCTTTAGGCCTGTTCTACCTCAGCATGCTCCTGTTTTAAAACAACCTGTTCCATCCCGGATTTATAAGAAGGGTACTTTGGCGTCCAGCCAGAGAGTATATTGGCCTTGTTTTGAAAAGAGTTTGTCAGATATTTAATCATTTCGCGGCCAACCATCAAGTTGGCTAGCCATTTCGGAACGTGGAAAGCCTTTTTGCTTTGTAAAAGTTGAGCCGTATAGTCGACCACTTCTTTAAAAGACGCCGGATTAAAATCGGAAATATTTAAAGTTTGGCGAAGAAAGTCGGCGTAATTGTTTACGGCGAAAAGGACGGCGCCGGCCGCGTCTTCAATATGAATCATATTATAGAAATAATCTCCGGCGCCAACGATGGGAAACTTTCTATTCTTTATACCGCTAATCATTGCTTGCGTATGCCCGCATTCCAAGCCGTAAAAATTGCCAAAGCGCATAATAATAGCCGGCAAATTATGGGATTGGATCTGATCGTTAACAATATTCTCCATGGTTGCGGCGGATTGGAGATAAAAAGGCTGCGTTTGCGGTAGTTTTGAATCAGCTTTTATCGGCCTTCCTCCCTGATCGCCGTAAATCATCAGAATACTTTGCTGCAGGTACAAAGCGACCTTGTTATGTATCGCCGCTTCCGTTAGGATTCTCGTACCTTCCGTGCGGATTTTGTCGTTCGCTTTCCAATCTTTAGGGCTGGTTTTTGTTTTAAGCGGAATTTTGGTCGCCAGATGCAAAATGGCGTCGCAATCTTGTCATGTCTGGCCAGTTCGGCTTAAGAACTTTCGAAAGCCACTTAAACTTCAAATTACACTTTTGGTGGCGTAAAAACGTTGTTGCCAGTGCATATAACTTATAAATGAGATTCAATTCTAATAATACAGTAAACTGTGAGAAAACAAATAGCTCAACCCCCTTTCTACCGTTATAGGGAAGAAATAGGGAAAAAACCCTTCTAGGGAAGAAATAGCTGACGACCGGCTAAGCATATTAAGTCCATGCTTCGAGGGAATATTAAAGGGAATATTAAACTAAACCTAAATACGCTGACTACATGCAGTCTATCAAAAGGGCGTATCTGCAATATTTCAGGAACGGCTGAAGACATTCAGCTCAATCTTTCAGATCATGTTGAGGGCTCAATCAGCTCAATCTTTCAATATTGAAGTAAATCAAGAGCCACTATATGTATCCAAGTTGTCAAAAGTGTGTAGGTGAAGTATATCAGGGAGACCTAAGTGTATCATGTTGAAACTTTCAGAGGACGTTTGCATATCTGTGATATCTCTCGAATGCCTAAGGGTACTAAACTCATATTTTCTAGCAATGTTGAGGGGGTGAACTAAATCAGAAAACACTATGTGCATCCAGGCTGGCATAAAGGTGAGTGTGCAGGTTCTTAGGTTCACCCAAGGGTATAAATTCACACCTTAAATGACTTAGCTGTAGCTTTTGAGGGAATATTGGAGGGGGGATTAAGCAGATTACAAATTTTAACCTTGGACCAATAGGAAAATTTTTATGAAAAATATATCTGTACTGATCTCAGTGGGAAACATTCTTTTTTTTTGTGTTGCAGTTTCTAAGTTGTGATTGTATCTTTTTACTTTGAGTTCTTTTAGTTTTCTAGCTTGTTCTTCTGTTAAAAATCCTAAACTACACTCTACACTAATTCCTACTTTATCATTGATTTGTGAAATAATTGTACAAACTTTTTCAAAATCTGTTTTCGATGGCTCTCTCCATGCTGCTACAAGACAGTATGATTCTGCACCATCTTCTTTAGCTTTTTGTGCTTTAGTTACCACCTCTTCTGGTGATGGCAATTGATATGTCTCTATTCCTGTATCAAAAAATGCTGATTGTCCACAAAATGTACAATCTTCACTACATGCATTTTTTTTAATATTGTTTAATTGTTCAACATCAACTTTTTTCCCGTTAAAGTCTTGAGTTATTTCATTTGCACATTTTGCTAATTCTTTCAATAATTCATCAGGAGTGTTCAACAATTCTTTAGCATCATCAGATGATATTCCTATCCCTGAAAACACTTTTTCTTGACATTCTTTGATAAACTCTGAATTCATAATTTTATTAAAAAAATCCATTTTATAACATTAGTGGAAAGGTTAACCATTGGTGATATGGGGGGTTAACCGTCAAATTACCTTTGATTTGGCAGATTTTATTGTAGAAATGGCTCTTTTAATTAGGGAATCTAGTTCATTTTCAGAAATAGCTAAAGGTGGTACAAGCATGACAATATTTCCTAATGTTCTAAGATAGATTCCGTTGTTTTTTCCTTCCTCAAAGAAAATTTTGTTAATTGATTTTTTAGGGGAAATCGGAGTTTTTCTATTTTTGTCTTTGCCTAGTTCAATTCCCATTAACATTCCCCCGGGGCAGCGCCTCCACTGCCGGATAGCATAAAAACCCTAAAGCAAATATGGTCCAAGGCGCTGAAATCCGGTGCGCGGCCCATTAAACACAGTTCCTATCATAACCGGTTTCCCCTGTCCCGCAAAACGGGCAGCGGCGGAAAACCGCCGGGCAGCCCCGGTTTCCCCGCCAATCCTGCATTGGTCCGGCGGCGCAGGCTATGCGTGAATCGCTCAATATCCATCTACCCCCGGCGGAAGATATTGCCAATGGTCTGAAACACGATGTCAAAGTCGAAACACATGTTTTGGTGGCGCTGGTAGATCAGGTCCAGCCGCGCTTTCGCCGGCACGCAAAGCCGGGAATAGACCGCATCCGTCTCCTCGGAGGTTTCGCAGCGCGCCAAGAGCGCCGCCTCGTGCCGGTGATAGGTGATCGAGGCCAGCCCGGTGACGCCGGGCCGCGATTTCAGCACCTCGGCGTAGAGCGCGGGATGCGCCTCGACGTATTGCCGCAGGGGCGGGCGCGGCCCGACAAAGGAGAGATCGCCCCTGAGGATGTTCCAGAGCTGCGGGAATTCATCCAGCCGCTTGGAGCGCAGCCAGGCGCCCGCCGGGGTGATGCGGGCCGATTTGTCGCCGCCGGAGACCCCGCTGTCCACGTCCACCACCGTCATCGTCCGCAGCTTCCAGAGCCGGAACGGCTGGCCGGGGCCCTTCATCCGCTCGGCCACGTAGAACAGCGGCCGCCCCTCCTTCCACAGCAGCCACAGCAGCAGCAGCAAGAGCACCGGGCCGAGGATCACGATCAGCAGGGAGGCAAAGAATAGGTCGAAAATGTAATAATTCAGGAGTTGTGAGAAAAAGGCAATACAAAATTTGCTGACAATCAAGAAGATATAGCTAGACGATTCAATAGTAAAACATTGACCTTATTATTAGTCCAATAAACAGAAAGGTTTAATTTTACATTTTTTTTTTGTAGTCAGGCGGACTAGGCTGGATCAAGGCTCAGGCCTCAAATGTGAAGAGAAAGGTTACGAGATAAACAGCCATGATTACTTAATATTTAAGGCTTCTAGTCAAAAATATCAGAAAAAATTACTACAATAACTATTTAACATTTTACTCTGATGGCTTTCCTTGTGACAGGCGGGACGGAACCAGAGTTCCTTTGATAAAGAGCAACTGACGTCATCCACTGAAGAGCCACAAGGCATTTGAATATCTAATTTTGTACAAAGTTTTTGACATACTACAACAAAGATGGGGCGAGAGGCCAAAAAAATTTTCATTTTGATGTCCTGGTACTTTCACTATTGTCTTATCTGATTTTGTGTGGATCATGTATAGGTCATTTGTATATATGTTTTAAAGTTTTCTCTTCTAGCTTTTACTCTTACCTTTATGCTACTGTATGTGCGGATAATAAATTTTTTAATAAATGGCAAAAAACGAATTTATTAATCATTAGTCAATATTAATAATAGTAAAAAACCCTTATCTTATTAATTTTATTTATTGTTAAGTATATTTTTGCTCTGATTTAGCCATTAAATGCATCGTATTTTACTAATAAACCTTGAGGGATGCAAAAAACTCGGTTTGGATTGCTAGAAAGTTTGATATCAATAAGTTTATGTATATAACATAGACGTAGGTAATTTTAAATTTCAATGTTAACTTTCCCGCAAAAAATAAACTCAGTTAAAAAAAACGTAAATCTGAGCACACATCACTAAACAAAAAAAAAAAAAAAAACTAACCTTTTCCTTATTGGGATCTTCCGAATCCATTCTGGCCACCGTTTTTTCTGAAAAATAAAACTTTATTTAGGTTAGAATCTAATAGAAAGCAGGACATGATCTGCAGACACCCTCGCTTACAAAAAACAAAAGGATATCTTATTAATGTAGCTCAAGTGCGCACATAGGAAGTCGTTCCTTGTGCGGGAGTTTTCTGAAAGAGGGGTTTTCTGAAAGAGGGAATAAATCCATCAAAACAGGATCAAACTGGCAAAGCATGAGGAACCATATAGTTTTGGGGAGGAAGTTTAATTCAAATGTAATTTACCACTTGAGGTTTCGTGTCGAGGGATACAGCTAAGGGTAAAATCCAGCCAAGAGCAGGGCAAATCAGGGAATATTCCATTCAAGAGAAGGCAATAGGTATTTGATAAAAAAGTGTGATTCCTGAAGGGTGGTAGGCTTGTCCCGTCTTTAAAAAGGACAAAGAAGATTTGGACAGTTTTCCCCAAGAGTTCCTGGTATTTTCTGATTTCTGGGGAAAATATTTACCTAGGAAGATTTGCTGATTCTGACATTATTAAAAATAGAAAATTAACAACAGTAACTCTAGTTATTGGTAAATATAGGTAAAGACTTGGAAGAAGGGAAAGTTTATGCAATTAAGTTATTTTGTGTCTAGACTAGGCATTTTTCACTATGTAATTTGTTTCGCAAGTGATTCCCTCATTTGAATACAGCTGGACCTGCTTGCAGCTCAACTCTATTTGATTTAACCGCCATGCAACTGAGCTCACGTTTAACTGGGCCCTGTGCAACTCAGGCCGCGAACAACTCAACCCCATCTAACCGAACCCTCGTTTGACTGAGTACAACTCAATTCCATTGAACTAAATTCTTGGTTAACTGGACACCTGTTTAAACCAACCCTCTTTTGACTTAACCCTTATGTAAGGGTTAAGGACCAAGGCCTAAAATTAAGTTTGAACTAGTACTGATTAGAAGCTTTAAATATGCTTCTCACTTTGTTCAGAGTTGTATGAAAGACAAAGATCCAGCAGAGTCATGATTACAACTGATTTATGCCACTGGCAGCCAATGAAAATGCTTTTCTTTCAGGATGCTACTTGCATACAACTTTTTGTGCTGGCCAATGTTAAGAATTACTCCATTCAATAAGGACTTTCCCCTGCTTCTATTTAAATGACCAGATTTTGATTCCTTTCCCTGAACTTGGCCAAATATTTTAATTATTTTTAAAATGCATAAATGAGGAGGAGGGAGTGTCATTGAGTTTGGGCTTCAGCTCTAAACTTACAAATAACTTTTATTATGGCTGGAGTTTAATTTTAATAAGATGTAGTCTTTAATCTAGGAATACACAAAAATCAGAAATAATTTGAAGATAAATTGAGAGGTATTGGGAAGAAACCAAAGCTGTACAGATTCAAAAACTT
This sequence comes from Alatinidae sp. Z8VKAUB7J3, assembly GCA_010016025.2. Lineage (NCBI taxonomy): Eukaryota > Metazoa > Cnidaria > Cubozoa > Carybdeida > Alatinidae > Alatinidae sp. Z8VKAUB7J3. The sequence continues at coordinate 214,304,830 of JAAAKM020073195.1, forward strand.
CTATAGAAAAAAAAATCGAAGAGAATACTGTGACAGTAGCAACTATTATACTTGTAAGAAGGTTCAAATAGTCAACCAATAGTCTTTTTTTTTGGAAGGTTTGGGACCGCACGGACACGGCCGACGGCCGGGAGTAGGGAACGCACGGGATGGAGACCTTCCACGCCACCGTCGCATTCGTGACGGGTCTCATGGTCGGCTCGTTCCTCAATGTCGTCATCTGGCGGCTGCCGCGCGGCGAGAACCTCGCCAAGCCGCGCTCCGCCTGCCCGGGCTGCGGGACGATGATCGCCTGGTACGACAACATCCCGGTGCTCTCCTGGCTGCTCCTGGGCGCCAAGTGCCGCAAGTGCAAGACGGGCATCGCGATCCGCTACCCCCTGGTCGAGCTGCTCACGGGGGCCCTGTTCCTGCTCGCCTGGCTCGCCTACCCCGACCACGTGCCCACGGCGATCATCGTGGCCGTCTACCTGGCCGCCCTGGTGGCGATCTCCTTCATCGACCTCGACCACCGCATCATCCCGGACGCCATCTCCAAGCCCGGCATGGTGCTGTTCACCCTCGTTGCGCCCTTCAGCCTGCTCCACGACACCGAGACCCTGCGCTGGACCAAGGCCTGGATCCCGGGGGGCAAGGCCGCGCTCAACGCCCTGATCGACGCCGGCATCGGCGTCGCGGTGGGGGCGGGCATGATCCTGCTGATCCGCGCGATCGGCAGCTGGATCCTCAAGAAGGAGGCCATGGGCCTGGGGGACGTGAAGCTCCTCGGCCTGATCGGCGCCGTCGTGGGGCCCCTGCAGGTGCTCTACGCCCTCGTGATCGGCTGCTTCGGCGGCGCGCTCATCGGCGGCATCCTCTTCATGATCGGCAAGCGCCGGCCCATGCCCTGCCGGATGGTCGTCCAGGGGAAGGGCAAGGGCGCCCGGTTTAACCGAGCGGTCTCCTTCTGCCGATTCTTTGTCTTTGCCGGAGTTGTTCCGATTTCTATTGATCCGATATGCGAGCATAGGGGTCAGAGTTAAAGAGACCAGGAGCGAACACAACAGCGAGAACATGATGACATAGGCTAATTCCTTGAACAGAACTCCCGACACGCCACGCACATATATCAGCGGCAGAAAGATCACCATAGTGGTGATGGTACTGGCGACGATGGCTGGCCCCACTTCTTTAGTGCCTTTGATCGCCGCTGTAAAAGGAGTTTCTCCGTCTTCTCGATAATGGCGGAATATATTTTCCACAACAACAACGGAGCTATCCACCATCATGCCCACACCCAATGCCAACCCGCCGAGGGTCATCAGGTTGAGGGTGAACCCGCCGAAAAAAAGCAACGCGAAAGTAGCGATCACTGAAATTGGAATAGCTAGCGAAATGACAAGAGTGCTCCGCAGATCGCGCAGGAAAACAAAAAGTATAAACACCGCCAAACCACTTCCATAAAGCACCGATTGGGCAACGTTGGCGATCGATCGTTCGATAAAATTGCCCTGGTTCTTAACGGGGACCACCTGGATTTGTGGATACGCTTTGTTGACCGCTTTGATCTCTTTCAGGATCTGCCTGGATACTTCGACTGTATTGGCCTCGGACTGTTTGCGGATGGCCACCCGCAAACCTCGGTCTCCGTTGACGCGGATGATACGATCTTTCTTCTCGTAAGTGTCCTTAACCTTGGCAATCTGCCTGATGGTGATGGCGCTGTCCTTGCCGCGGTGAATCACGGTGTTGCGTATTTGATCAAGGTGGATTCTCTGCGGCGGCGGAGTTTTCAGGGGGATTATCCTTAAATTTCCCTTCTTTTGAGATCACAACAACGCACGACAAGTAAGCTAGTTATTATATAAGCTGTTTGATTTTCTGCCATCATATTTTCCAAGCAGTTTAACTTATTCTTATTTCCTACAGACTATCAGTTACATTTTCGACAAAGAATTAACTTCTTGATTTAGCCGCCATTTTCATTTGTCAACAAAATTTAGTAGGACAATTTTTTCCATAGGTTATGCTCTGCGTCCTTTTCAATTATGTACATGATTGTAGTTATCTCTTGACTCGTCAATTGTTATACAGCCGTGTTTCTTAAATACCATTTTCCCTACTTATACCTAAGTGTATAGATACATTGATAAAAGACAATGGAATACATACTCCGATAAAAGAGAATAGAATGTAAGAAAGTGGAGAATATAAAATGTACCACGGTAATCAGGTCCCTATCTAATTTTGCGCCCCCTACAATCCGACATGGCCCCCTATAATCATGCTAAACACAAGCCGGAAGCAATCCAAATCTTCATAGACCTAATCACTGCCTTTGGTTTGGCCCACTGTGAAGAAATGGGAAGCAATGAGAGAGGATGGTGTACCTGAGAAGATCATCGGTCTGCTCAGGACATGCTATGCTCGAACAAAGGTACGAGTCACAACAAAGGACGAGCTTTAAGACCTGGCTTCGACTGAGGAGGGTGTATGTCAAGGCTGCATCCTCTCACCAGCTTTGTTAAACTTTGTGATTGATCGGATCCTAAAGATCCTTGACATTTACAAAGGTGTTGCAGTGAACCACGTAGCTGTGTTGGCCTCAGGCGGCTTGCTGCTGTGGTGAGTTGCTAGTAGTAGTAGTAGTAGTAGTAGTACCTTTGTAGGTTCCATATAGTTTCTGTTGACTAGCATAACTAGAAGGCAGCTATAACGTCGTAGAAATATATTTCATGGCTTAATCCATAGCTCTTTATCAGATTGAGGCATTAGTCGTACAATGTTACACGACCGTTTTGAGCGCTCCGATTTAAGGACAATAGCCAATTACATCCATACATTAAATAACTTATTTTCTTTTTCTGCCCTTATATTTCTTTACAAAGGGCATTTTCAGTTGAAGTCCGCGAACCTTTTCTCCCTTGTTTAAGTAGTGAAAATACTGTTATAATACAAATAATTCTTTTTAAATTCAATTTTCTTTTTAAAAAATTCAAATTCAATGGCGATTTTCATTTTTTATCGATACTTCCACTGGGAAGGTAAAAAGAACAAATATAAAAGAAAATTCCAACTCAAACGGGGTAAATACTCCTCAATCTACATGTCAAAGCAAAGCAGGTAAACTGGAAGAACCTCGCTAATTTTCAAACAAACAAATATGTTGTCCAAAAACAAGAATCATTAACTCCACAAGAATCATTAACAAGGCAAGAATCATCAGCTATTGATTATCCAAAACTTGAGCCTTTCTTCGGGGGGAGGGGTATGAAATCACCATTCAAATACTAAAAAATTAACTCAACAACTGATGCCTGATAGCAAACCCGCTTAAGGTAGCAAAGAAAGAGTATGATCTCCTAATAAGAAAAAAATTAAAATTATTTTTTATAATTTTACACAATTAGACCTAGTATCTTGTAGGCTACTTATCCTGCCAATCTTTGGTTTACTATAACATAGTCAATAATGTTTGCTGTCTTACCATCACATGAATATCATGTCAACTTATGGGCCATTTTATGACCAAGCACCGTATTGGTTATAACTAGATTGTTATACCTACAAAATTGCAAAAGTCTGTAGCCATTACTGTTTTCTTTTCCTACACCAAATTTTCCTAGACTAGGATACATCTATCTCTATTTCTACCGACAAAGTAAGAACCTTCTAGTAAAAGCACAATATTTCTAACTGGAACCTTTTCTATTTGCTCCTGTAACTGTGAGTAAAATTCATGCAAAAAGTAAAAACTTTGTTGCAACAAGCAATAAAGTAAAAAGGTGCAACAAGGGCATATACTACTATAACTGATACCCTGAGCTTTTTAGTCGTAAAATAAGCAATTATTAATTTATTGTTAGTGCCTTCCCATTCTAAACAAGACTTAGTAGTAATATTAGTTGGTGAAAGCTCACCAGTTCACGATTTTATTTCACTGTTTTTTGTTTTTTTTTGTTTTTTCTTATGTTGTAATAAGCACAAAAGTAAATATTTGTAATATAATTCGTTTTCAGTAAAGCGCCAATGACGCAGCAGGCTTTAGACTTTAACAATTAGGTAAGGGAGCAGAATCCAAAATCTTGTTTTTAGTGATTTTTGTTCGTTTTAAACTTGGCTTGGATATTAAGTTTAAGTTTTACTTGTTTCAAAATTTATTTATTCATTTGTATCAATACCTGTTGTATGTTTGTTAGCTATCATCGTTTATTTAATGTTCGTTTGGGTTTTTCGACGTGGAAGCCTGCAACAATCTCGGACTCACCTTCGGCGACGTCAAACGGTGCGCGATTGGTTTCGGCCACCCCGGAGATGAAATAAATGACAAACAGTGGCAGCAAGGGAATGAAGAACCAGTTCCAGACGCCGCCCGCCTGCGCCTCCACGATTTCAACCAGGTTGAGGCTGCCGGCCGCGATCAACACCCCCACCAGCGCAAAGCCCATGGCAATTTCATACGACACAATTTGTGCCGCTGAGCGCAGGGCCCCCAGAAACGCGTATTTCGAATTGGATGCCCAACCGGCAATGATGACGCCGTAGACTCCCAGCGAGGTCATGGCCAGCACATACAACAAGCCAGCGTTGATGTTGCTGAGGACCAGCTTGGCATCAAAGGGAATGACCGCCCACGCCGCAAAGGCGGGCGCGAGGGTGATCAGCGGCGCGAGGATAAAGAGAAAGCGATTGGCTGATGTGGGAACAATGATCTCCTTCATCAGCAGCTTGAACACGTCGGCAAAGGTCTGGAACAGGCCAAAGGGGCCCACCCGGTTGGGACCCATGCGCGCATGCATAAAGCCGATCACTTTGCGCTCGGCATACACAAACATCGCCACCCCGAGCGTGATCGGGATGATAATCGCCACAATCTTGGCGATCGTCCAGGCCAGGTAGATCAGCTCGTCACTCATCACCTGTCTCCAAGCTTACGGACGCGGCTCCCGCCAGCGTGGCACCCAGCGCCGTTCCGCTCGCCACCCGCACAACCCCTCGCGGCAATCGATCGTCTTCGGCCAGCGTGACTTGAATGACGTTGCCGCCAACCTTCAGCATACTCTAAAGGTTGATATTAAAGAATGAAAGAAAGGAAATGGGTCTATTTCTGTGCCGTAAATTTTGTCAGGCGAAAACAACTAGGTGACATCGCTTTGTCGAGCTAGGTCCCCCGTATACTCTCCGAAAAGGCTTTCCAATTTATTACTTCACAAAATCTACAAAAGAAAGAAACTAAACTTATTTTTATATATTTCGTTCTAGTTTTTGTACGAATATACTTACTCGATCCAGCTTTTCTGATCGCTTAGACGCTCTCTAGAATTGGGCAGGATCTACAGTACTTAGATCTTCGGCACATTAAAACTTAAAGGAGGGGGGGAATACGGCTCCTCTCATCTTCCAAATGATTTACCTCAAGGATTTTTTTTTTTAATGAAGATACACAAAAAGGTAAAAACCTAGGGGCTGGGGGTTTCTATCCTTTCTCCTTGAGTTGGTATCCGTGGGAGGGGAAAAGGCTATAAAATATAAATCTTAAACCCAAATTTGTAAAGAAACTTTCTTGTGTGTCCTTTAAAAGGATTTGGGAAGATGCTCCTTCTTCCTATCCTTTTCCTCCCTTTTCTGCGCAGGTATATGACTAATTTTGCTATTACTAGGCTTTCTTTTTCAGGCTATCGTCAAAAGAAGCCCTTACGATCCTGAGTGTGTCATAGAGCTTGTATCCCTTGAAAAGAAATTAAATGGAGGTAGGAACTGTTACTTATACTCGATAAAGACTAGTGCATGCTCAATAAGAGCTAAGAGCTCATATGGCATGAGCTGTAGCAAAATTCTAAGAATCAATAGATGATTCAAAAGGAAAATCAGAGGCTTATAGTTCTTGAACGTTTTTGAATTAATGCATATTTTGATTTTGGCTCAACGCACATGACTAATTAAAACGAAATTTGCATATTTTTCTTTTTTTTTGCTAAATGGCTTTCTCGTAGTTTTGATTGGACGATTTTGATGAAAAAGGGGTGGGGGAGGAGGCAAACTTGCCCTCCAATTTTTGGTTATTTGAAAATGCAACTAGATTTTTTTTATTTTTCTTTACAAACGTTTTTGTTAGTAATAAAATACGTAACTTACGTAACAAACTTCTATATTTGTGTATTTTATTACATATATTAAGGGGTTCACCCCCTCGTCAATACCTCGCTCTTTACAGTAAAGCTTGAATTGTGTCCCGAATCTTTAAGAATGACTCCTGAATCACAAAGGCCGTATAATAAACGGTTGAAATTATTAAAAATACTTTATCGTAAAGAGCAAGGTATTGTGGAGAAGAAGAGCCCCCTTTTATACGTAATATTTTATGTTCGTTTTAAGTTTGGATGCTGTTCACTACTTCCAGCTGAAAAAATTTTACTCTAAAGTTTTTTACTGTTTTGAAAAGTAGAGTTAAAAGAAAGAGTCAAACTTTAGCGCAAAGAGCGGGGCGTTGAGGAGGAAAATCCCCTTACATATACGGAGTAATTTCTGTTCGTTTTAGGTTTTAATCTCGCTCCTTACTTTCGGTTAAAAAAACATGTTTTTTATTTAATCTATCTATAGCCAATGGAAGTATGTTCTGCGATAGCCGGTATTTAAAAGATTAATAAAAAAAAAAAAAATATCTACGAAAGGAAGTTGCTTAAAAAAAGTAAAGGCCATGGACTAAGGCCATCCCCTCTTGGCAAGTTTAAATACCGTTAACAATTAATCAATAAGTTAAGAGCATAATGGTTAGTTATATAAATAATTTCTGAGACCACACTGGCTAATCATGACAAAGCACCAAATTGCAAAGAAAATAAGAACGAGTATCTAATACCCTTTTTTTAATATTTGGGCCCTTTCTTGAAAAATCTTGTAAGTTTAAATCCAATCGCATAGGAAGTTTTGAAAAATTCAGCCAGTAAAAAAATTGTAAATTTTACAAATATTCGGTTAAGACCTCCGCTTGACCGTCCTCAGTGTAGAATAAACTGATAAAAATACCTAACCTTAAAACAAAACTCAAATATGATTACCCTTTCTCAGTAGCGGTGAAAGGGTAACTCAGTTTATTCTGTTTATCAGTTTATTCTTCACTGAGGACGGTCAAGCGGAGGTCTTAGCCGAAATATTTGCATAATTTTCTATTTTTCACTGGCTGTTCATTGTCCTCGTTCTTCTTTTCTTTGCCTTTTTGTGTTTTGGTTAGTTATATTCTCATGTTGAGTCTAAATATAAATGTTTCTTTCTTTAAAAAATCTTTGATAAACTAATAGCTATCTTTCTCTTTGAATGTGCTAGTATTGACTTTTTTGATCTAACGATCATTACTAAACTAAATCATTAATTACTCCAACCCCTCCTTTTGGGATGATTAAATGTTGATCCTATCAAAAAGACAGGATTACTGCAAAAGTGTTAAAGCTCATTATTATCGAAATAATTAATCGAAAGAATTAAATATTGAAATAGTCCAAAATTATTATCGAAATTATTAATGCCCTATTTTGAACAGTTATATTTTCATCATGGAAAGGCAGTGGTCTTCGAAGTTATAAGTAAGAGTTTAGTAGGAGGATGATCTTCCGAGTATTGGCAGGACCACCCCATCTTAGTACTGCTGAGGACTGTGACAAAAAGGGAGATATATCGAAAATACTGTCATCATGCCATCAGAGTTGAAGCCCCAAGTGTGCCAACCCGGTCGGACGGGATTTAAGTAAGTAAGGCTTTGGTTATGCACTCTATTTTCTTTTTTGCTCACAATAAAAACCATAAAAAACCAATTTTACATGGAAGTTCGCTGTTTTGTCTTAAAAATGTTTTTTATCCTATTTATTTTTTGGCTAAAGATTTAACCGGTGCGCCCGAAAGGGGCGCAACCGCTTCAAATACTTCTTTCAAATACTTCAGTTTCTAACCCGTAAAGAGATTATTAGATTGTTTGTGCTGATTATTAATGTTAATTATTAATCTGAAGCGAAGGTTATGGTATTCAAAGCGCAAATCTAATTTCCTTGTTATACTGAATAGGAGATGTACTATGCTTAGCAATAAATCTGTTTATATTTCATTTGACCTGCAAGTCCGTCAACAAAAAAGGGGGAATTGCTATCTCATTCAGTAAGTGATGGAATATGTTTATAAGAATACCCGTTAAAGACTACCAGGACCACCATAAAGTTAAATGTCGAAGTTTTTGCATTAATCGTTATCTAAAACGTCAATCAGACAATGAAATATGATGGGACGGAAAGCGTCCATTTTGTCACAGTAATAAAACTCGCTTGAGTTAAAAATCACTTTTGAAATGTGGGTTTTTAGAAATTCTATATGGACACTTGGTTTGAGACCCATTTTGTTCTTAGTACATATAACTGAACACGAGGCAAAAAGTGAACGCGTATACACAAGTGAACGCGTGAACGCGAAAACATATAACTGAACGCGTGCAAAAGTGTCCATGCCCCAACGTAAAAGTTTATAAGTTTCTAAAGATGGGCTCCTTTGGCACACGGACTGGTAAAAATAGTTTCCTTGTCCCTTTTTTGGACCCCATTTTAGGCTAAATATTTAGTTACTTCATTCCCTTCTAAAAGAAAAACATTATAGCAAAACAAGTTTCTATTTATTTATTACGCAATCAAGAGTTTCAACGCGGGGAGAAAAGGTGGCATCTTCCTCCCTTCTGAATGACAAGAAACATATAACCTACCAATTACAGCACTAATTCGAAAAAAAAAAATACCTGGAACTTAATGACTAAACTAAGGATATCGAGGATTCGTTTAAACTTTTGCGAGACTTTCCTCCCCAGCTGCCATGTTCAACATCAGCTCAACAGACAGACAGCTAACACTAATCATCTGAAGCAAGAAACCTCAGGACAGAAGTGATTGAAAACTTGCTTTAGCTCTCCTAGGGCGTTCTCCAGCAATAATATATGCTGGCTAGTTCATCAAAATTTTTAAAAAATGCATGAAACTTAACGACTAAACCGAGAATTCTGAGGATTCTTTTTTAACTTTTGCAAGACCTCCCTAGAGCTGCCATGTTCGACGTCATAACTCTCATCAAAACTCTTAATCATACTTGACTGAAAAAAAAACTTAGACTGAAAAATCCATAGAATTGTATCATGCTTGTTCAGTTGCTGATCGTCAACGGACAGCAGCGCGCAGCAGTGGGAGAAACCGGCGAAATCTGGCTGCGCTCGCCCCATCTGGCCGGCGGTTACCTGGGTGATCCAGAGCTCAGCGCCCAGCGCTTTATCGCCAACCCATTCAGTGATCTGGCCGACGACCGCATCTACCGCACCGGTGATCTGGGCCGTTATGAAAGCGATGGCAGCGTCACCTTTATGGGCCGCGTGGATTTTCAGATCAAGATCCGTGGATTCCGCGTGGAGCCGGGAGACATTGAAGCCGCGCTCGTGGGCCACCAACAGATCCGCGAGGCCCTGGTCATGGCCCGCCAGCATCGCTCAGGTGAGGGCCTTTTCCTCATCGCCTGGCTGGTCTGCGAACCGGAGTCATCAACACTCGAGCATATCGAACTGCGCCGTTTCCTGGGCCAATTACTGCCCGATTACATGGTTCCCGCGGTTTTTGTCCAGCTGGAAAGCTGGCCGCTGACCCCCAACAAAAAGGTGGACCGCGCCGCATTGATCGCCGACCTGCCCGAAGATCCCCTGGCCACCAACCGTGCCGACCGCGCCCTGCTGGCGCCCCGTACCGGCACAGAAACCCTGCTGCACGCCATCTGGTTGGCAGCCCTTGGTGTGGATCAATTGAGCGTGGATGACAACTTCTTCGAAATGGGCGGCCATTCCCTGTTGGCCACCCAGGTCATCTCTCGCATTCGCAAACAGTTGGGCATAGACACGCCCCTGCGCCTGCTATTTAAAAATCCCACCATCGCCCAGCTTGCCTCCTGGCTTGATCAACAGAAAGCCACAGTCAGTGAGCACGGTAGTGAGGCGATCACCTCCACCTCATGGGCGGCGAGAAAATCCGGCAGATCTTCGAACCCAGCTTCTTCAATGATCGTCAGGTTGTTGCGATCAATCACATGGGCCCCAACGGAACGGGCCAGCGAAACAAAATAGCGAAAAAACTCGCTAATCTCGGGAGCCCCCCCAGTGATATCCACTACCCGCGGGCGGTGAGACTCGATCCAGCTCCCGATGCGATGGGCCGTGGCCTCATCCATCATCTCCGTCCGCCACGGCGCCGCATCCACATGACAATGGCGACAGGCCTGGTTGCACTTGCGTCCCACATTAATCTGCAGAATCTCCAAGCGATCCCGACGCAAAGTCAGGTTCTGCTCATCTAATTTTCGATCGAACCGATTCATTACCACGCAAGTAGAAGATAGGACAGGCCGGGATTTATTCCACGGAATCCGCAGAAAGCCAACTATCGTTTGATCCACCCCGCAATCGCAGGCTTGATCGAAGAAGGATGCAACGGATACCGGAGAGCCGCTCTGGCCTCACAATTTCATCCCAGGAAATGGGCCTCGTTCCAGGGAATAGGCCAGCTTCCTCACCGGTGTTCGGCCAACGCCGCCAACACCACCGCCTCGACAATAGAATCCATCCATCGGAGTTGAATCGCCCGCCCCTCCCGCCTTTGCCAAGCAATCAAGACATCGTCGACTCCATTCCGCATCCGATTCAATGCATCCGGGTTGTTCTCCCACCCCACCACTTGCTCGGCCCGGATCACTGCCTCAATCTGGCAAGCCATCTTCGCAAACACCTCTCCCAGATCCGCCGGCGGGTCCTCCAGCACCGCGCCCGGCACGCCCGCGGCGCGCCAGTCGGGGCATTGCGCCAGCCCCTGCCGCCCCAGGGCCCGCACTTCGCAACCCTTTGCATCACCGCCGAAAATCTTCCACCTGCCATCCCATCGCTGCCCCGGCAGGGCAGTTTCCCCTTTCACGGCATTGTATTCCCGGCAGATCCAGACCTGCTTGGCCGTGCTGACCAGGCGGCAGCCTGCCAGGGTGACGGAACTGCCGTTGCGCGCAGCCAGGACCGCCTTTTCCATCGGCACCCGGCGCGGCGGATAGGCGGCGCCCGAAATCCATTGAAAGGCGCGCACCAGCAGCCGGTGGCTGATTTCGCCGGGCAAGGTGCGGAACTTGCGCTGACACAGAACAACGGCGCCGGCCTGGACATGGACCAGATCGCGGGCGGCCAGAAAGACATACCAGTCAAGCGCTTCGCGGGCCTTGCCCATATTCCGGGCGACCTTGGCAATCACGCCGGGCGTCAGCCCAAGCGGTGCCAGCTGCTCCAGCGCCTGGCGCACCCGCACCCGTTCGAACCGGGTATCCTCGTTGCTCGGATCCTCCGCCCAATCAATGCCACGGGCCTCCAGATAGCGGCGCAGCTCGCTGCGGGTCACATCCAGGAGCGGCCGCAGCAAGGTCACACCATCGCGGGTGCGCCGCTCTGCCATGCCCGAAAGCCCGGTCACCCCAGAGGCCCGGGCCATGCGCATCAGTACCGTCTCCGCCTGATCATCCGCTGTATGTCCAAGCGCCAGCACCGGAATGCCGTGCCGCCGCGCCCAGCTGCACAGGAGATCATACCGTGCCGCTTTTAAATAAGAGTGAAACATGGTCTAAGTTATATTAGTTTGATATATTTTATATGAATTATTATTTTTCCGTCATAGACGGATGGTTATAACCATATGACATGTTACTTCAGGTTGAGAAATATGACTTAGTTAAGATAAGCTTATCTTAGACTGTTCTTGGCTATTTAATTTTTCCGAATTCCAGGGAAGAGGGTTCAAATCCCATGCTGTAGCTTGAAATCAGCAGTTTCTTATTGACAAATTGAAGCATAGAATTTTAAAACGCTGTTTTTTATTCCTTAAAATTTGCTTCTATAAAACCGAACTTTACAATTGATTTCTTTCTGAGAGCAGGGGAATTAATATCTTTTCCAATACTATTTGCCCATATTATCAAATCATAGTCATTGTCGAAAAACTAACTGTAATTGTTTTTCTTGGTCTCATCATATAAAACGGAAGGTCTTAGAAAGCATTGAAGGAAGGTAGAATGCTTACTACCCGTTGCAGTGTTGAAACTATTGGAAGGCAAACAACCGTCCTCTATCCCCTCGCATCCATGCGCACTAATGATTCACGTGACCAAACGGTTTGTGGTGGGTGGCAATTGTTTTTAATAATTCCTTTTTATTTAAAATTTAACTTTATTATCTGGTGTAATTTATTTTGGTCTGTTGTAATTTGTATCCTTTTCAAGTTTTACTTCGCATGCAAGTTAATTTCAACTCTTTTTATTTTAATGTCGCTCTTTAAAATCTTTGAAATCTAGTAACATAAGGTATACAAAAGATATACCAACTGGGTGGTGAGCAACTACCCCCCAAGAAGTACCATTTTTTTTCCGAAGCACCAAAGGTGCGGCACCATGCCAGCCCAGGGCAACGCCCTGGGAACTCTTCCGATTCTTGCGCGGAGCCCTGTAAGGGCGGCTGTTGACCCGCGATTTCAAATGCACCCGGACCGCCGGAATTACGGAAGAATCATTCTGAATTCGGTTCCGGATGGTGGGGCGAGCGTACCCGCGAGCCGTCGGCACGATCGGAATCGCCCTCCCGAAATGGATCCCGGCGCACAAAGGCAGAACCCCCACAATCCAAAGGAAAGGCGAGCCGGTTCGAAAAACAAAAAGGGTAGAAGAGGCACCAAAGGCGCACTCCTCTACCCCGCTCGCAAGCCGCTTTCGACAGCCTGCTTTGCTTCAATATCTGGCTAATGCCGTTCCAGCCGGATACTCCCACCGGACGTCCGCATGGTGACCTTCGGCCCGCCGCCATTCACGGCTCCGTGAATCTCTTTCTTACTGAATCGTCCGGCCACCTTGAGCGGCAAGTCACAAACCACCCGTCCCCCGGATGTCTTGGCATCCAGGTCAGCCCGAAAGTCCTCACGGACCTCCAAATGGATACTACCTCCAGAAGTATTTAGGGACACGGGTTGCGTTATCTGATTCTCCAGCGTGGCGTGAATACTGCCACCAGAAGTCTTGGCAGACAGATGTCCTTCAACCGTTCCAACCTTGATGCTCCCGCCCGAAGTGTGCGCACTCAGAGAGCCCGCGACATCTTTCGTCTTAATGGAGCCGCCAGACGTTTTCAGCGACGCATCACCATGACACGTGCCAATTGAGATTCCCCCGCCGCTGGTAGTGATCGAAGCCGCTCGACCAGTGATTCAATTTTTTACTAAGCAGGCCGTCTTCCAGAACGAAACTCGCGCCGTCATAGCTGCTGACTCCATTCATTTCCGTTCTGAACCATAGACGCCCCGCGCCATCTTCCAAAACTCGCATGACCCGATTGCCGCTTAAGCCCTGCTCAGTCGTATAATGAGTAAAGTTGGTTTGATCTCCAGCCTCGGTATCATAACGGTAAACGCCGTCATCGGTTCCAAACCATATATTTTTTTGACTATCTTCCAAAATATCACGAACCGAAGCCCCGACAAAACGCTCGCTACTTTCATAATAGCTAAAACGAAGGCCGTCAAACCTACTTAGACTACCCTTTTTGCTTCCTATCCAAACATCGCCGCGGGTATCCGCTAACAAGGAACGTATATGATTATTCTGCAAGCCGTCCTCTATGCTGTAGTGCGCAAAACCACCGGGATCATAACGGCTCATGCCGCCGCCCCAACTGCCAAACCATAGGCGCCCCCGGCCGTCTTCCCATATACTAGAAACAATATTGTTGCTCAATCCGTCTTCCGTTGTATAATTCGTGAAGCTATTTCCATCCAAACAGTCGACTCCGCCCCCCCAACTGCCAAACCACATACGCCCCTTTTGATCCTCGTGTATATCCCAAATAAAATTGTGCGTCAAACCTTCTTCCATCGTATATTGAACAAAACGGTCGCCGTCATAGCGGTAGGCGCCGACTGACGTTCCAAACCATAAATTCCCTTGCCGGTCTTCTGAAATGGAAGGAACTCTGAAATTGACCCCCAAACCGTCCTGGTTTGTGTAATGAGTAAACGTTCCGTTCGACATTTCTCGGGATCGCACTCTCGTTGACGCCAGATAAAGTCTCGAAAGGCGAACAAATGCTGGAAAAATCAGCAAGGGATTCTTCGGACTCTCAAGTAAAGAAGGTGGCGAATACAACACTCGACTTTGTTGAGCAGTTTGTAAAAAAGACACCTGGACCTGCAGATGTAAAACGAAAGTAGACTTATGTCCGACCAAGCACCAGAACGTATCACATCAAACATTGAATCAACGAAAGCGATCCAGCCTGGCGAAGAGCAACAATCTCAGCCAGGCGAGTCTTTTAAGTCTTATATGGAAGAAGGGCAGCAGCCTGGCCAAGCTGCTGGAGGAAAGTCGGAAGGTATCACGCCTTTTGATTTAGCTGGCCAAGGAGGCATGGCTGCTTCTGCAGCGCCTTCTATGGATACACTTGTTGGGCAAATGAATAGCGCATCGTCTGTCTTAGGCGATCTTCAAAATCAATTGCACACAAAAAATCTCAACTTGAAGCAATCGCAGAAATATCTGCTGCGTAACAAGCTAACAAGCGCGAACCAAGACATTCACTCTGCAGCAGATAAGGCTGGAGTGAACGTCGGTGATCCACCACCAACAAGTGCTCGCCAAAGCCCTGTCACAAAATTTCTTGGACTTATTACAGATGGGCAAGACCAGCTCAACAAAACCCAAGAAATGATTCAAAACATGAAAACAGAAGGCGGCTCCTTGAGCCCTGCAGCCCTCCTGACTATTCAGGTCAAGCTGGCCAAAGCACAGCAGGAGCTTGAATACTCTTCTGTTTTGCTCAGTAAAGCAGTAGACGATATTAAAACAAATAACTGAAAAGGGTTATAAATAATTTCGTCAAATAAGTTTCTATTTCTCAGAAGACATCTAACTAAAAACATTTTTGTATTCGCACCTAAAAGCTACGATTTTCTAAGATTATTATTTTTTTGGTTGTTTTAAAATTACGAAGTTTTTAGGGTAGTATCAAATTGTTGGTAGTGTTGCCAAGTTGAATCGTAAAGATAAATAAGCGAATTTATATTATTAGATACGACAAGCATTGATGCTTACCGCTATTCGTAATAATAAATAAATATATTTTTAGCTTATATTTTGCAGTTTTTTCACCATGTTTCTTTTTTTTACGTTTGACCCCCCTTGCAGCAAAAGCTTGCTTTCATATAGGGGTATTTTTTGTTAGAAATTGAAGTATTGATTACTGATGCTTTCTTATTTTGTAAGATGCATCTTGGTGTGTAAAATTTCGCTTCTTCAAGTCAATTCAAATTGTTACTGTCCTTGGTGCTTTGAACTTCAGGTATATCTTCAGGACGTAAGTTATTGATGCCTATGCAGATATCACACTTCCGGGAAAAATACATGGGCTGACATGTTCCTCAATTACACTGGCTATCTAACAAAACTCACCCGCCAGCGCAATGTGATTGGATTGGATAATGCTCCGCCGGGCTTTGATTGGATTGGATAACGCTCCGCCCGTGCTTGGATTGGATAATACTTTTCCCACGCAATGTCCTTAGGTATCGTCAAACATCAGGAAGGCATCATCTGACCAGATGGCTTTTGAGGTTTACAGTAATTTTGATAAATTTATTGTTGAATAATGTCGATAATGTTTATAAGCTTCACTGTTTTATTGAGATGAAATAACTGTTTTAATCAGTAACTTTCACATTTCGGGCTTCTCTGTGTCCTTTTGGCAATTGAGTTCCCTATAGTTACAAATTTGAAATACATGTACCGTGTGTGCTAGTAATGGATCGAGCCTCAGAAACGATGAAAAAATAATTTGTCAGGTAAAGTAGGCACAGTGCCACATGAACATAGATTCAGCAGCCTTGGCTAATTTTTTTTTTCATGCGACTTAACAGTCTCAGGGAAAGGGAAGAATAGATACTAGGTTTTGAACACAGCATGTAGGCGATTTTGTTTTTGGTGTCTTGAACATACTAAATAGACAAATTATCATTATTGATTTTGGTTCTTTAGGCTTTTGTCAAACCTACTTGCCTATGACACATTGCCTTCATAATTCACCCTTACCAGGACTGATATTAGGCTCAGCCTAACTATAGTTAATCTTGCACAATGATAGCAAGATTTGCTGTACTGTTTTCACTCTAATTGCAAGAATGCAATTGAATAGATGCAAAAATGTTTGTCAGCTGTTGGGTACAACAGCTGATAATTGATAAGTCTCCCTAACTCCATTATCTTTCTCAAGATGTGATTAGAATGTGATAAAAATGTGGATTCAAAATTGACTTCAAATAGTTTGTCTTCGTGTCAAGTCATCCTTCTCACTTCCAATTTGAAAACAGGACTCACGGGTAGCCATTTAGATGTTATAAGTATTCACAGTCCTTTTTCTTCTTTTTTTTATGGCTGCTCTTCATATCGAACTTGTTAGTGTAAAGATAAACTGTAGCATTAGACCTGAAATTCTTGATCTTCAGCATTTTCATTCTTCATCGAGACGTTTTCTTCAAGATATTTTCCTCAAGTAACCTTTATATTCAACACTTTTTTACCCAATTTAGGATTTTCCCCCAATAGAACTGTTTACTAGACACCTGCACAAAGAAAGCCTTCCTAATATTTTGATTCAGGAAATACCTTCTACATAATAATCTGTTTCCCAATCGGAGATTTCACTAGATTTTTGCTCGGATCGATATGAATCGCGTGTTTCATATCCATTTTTCCCGAGCGCATAATAGCGAAAAGAGTTTTAGCGAATGCGTTGTTGATGATCAATGAACTCTGAGAAAACCTGGACGAGACAATTCTTCACTTCTTTGCGATATGGTTCGGCATTTTGGGGGTTTCTTCTTAGAGAATTTTTGGAGATGTTTTCTTTAGAGAATGATATAAACTTGCTCGACACAAAGGAAAATAGTCCTTCTTAGAGGATTTTTGGAGATGTTTTCTCTAGAGAATGATATAAACTTACTCAAAACAATGGAAAATAGTCTTTCTTAGAGAATTTATAAAGATGGTTTCTTAGAGAATGAAATAAATTTGCTCATAACATAGGAAAATAGCCCTTCTTAGAGGATTTTTAGAGATGTTTTCTTAAGGAGTGATATAAACCTGCTCAAAACGTGGAAAACAGTCCTTTGTGGAGAATTTGGTTATATTTGAGGTGCACCTGCATGGTACAATGTTATTAACTTTCTAACGTGATCTACACATTGCTTTGAAAGACACACACGTTTTATCGTACATAAAAGTTTTAATAATAAAAAACAATATATACTCATGAAATCACGCCAAATGATTGACTGGCGAAAACACCTGGCTGTGGTATTATCTAACTCGTCCAAAAACCCATAATTAGATAATACTTCGATCATTGCTATGGTTGATTCCTTGGAGCAACAAGGAGACAGCTTTGCCGTATATTTTTGATACCTAGTTGCGGGAGTGGAATTTGGAACCCTGTGGATGATGCTCATTGGGGCCACAAGGGAGGAGATGTTCAACCCATCTAAGTTGCTAGAATTTATTCAAACAATGGAAACCTATGAATACGCCATGTCTGTTGCTTTTCCCAATTACTCGATTAGATTTCTCATTGCAAACAAGTTCAAACACGCATTGGCTCTTGTCGACCATGGCTTGTATAGTAACGGTTATAATACTGTCAAAGTATTTGGAGCTGTTTAAGGACTTCCTATGCACGAGATAATTTCCACCTTGCAAAGAATGATTTGGAACTAGGACAAAAATAATGCTCTTAGATCAAAATACGATTAATGAAGACGGTCAAAGAACTGATCATGACTGGGTTACTGAGGCTTCAGGCATTATTTTGTCTTTTAATGTGCCAAATAATGAGCCCGACTTGTCAAAAGCTGGAACTAATCAAACTAAGAATACAAAGAGTGCTAGGACGTCAAATCCGATAGAACTAACTTTTTCCAGTTTAGAGGCCTTCTCTCTTGTCTAGGATCCCGCTTCACCGGTAACAGATACTTCTTGGGAAGCCCAAAATAAAGTTCCGTTTTCTTTACCGACTGAATTATCTAAACATAGAGCTGAATTCTCCATATACCAATCAGATTACCACAGAATTTTCAGTTTTTAATTTAGCTATATAAAATAATTTTTTTTTATAGTTGTGAATGCATACGAATGCTGTCATTTTCTGTAACTCTTAACAGGTGTCCAACCCTTATTGCACTAGAAGCCGAATGCAAGAATATCAGTAACGCGTTTAAATTTCGTGTTGAGCCCATTTGACCTTGAAAGAGAAAACCACAGTAAACGATAACAGAACGTTTTTTGAAATGAACCTAGGGAATCAATAGGCGACGAGAATGTCGCCTATTGTGTTAAAATTATTAAATATTTTAGCGCTAGAAAGATTAGGAATCAGATTAGTAGCTATATACAATAAAAGTTTTTTTTTAAATTGTGAATGCATATGAATGCTGTTATTTTCTGTTTCCTGCTAACTCTTAACAGGCGTCCAATCTTTATTGCACTAGAAGTCGAATGCAAGAATATCACTAACGCGTTTCGAATTTCGTGTTGAGCCCCGTTTGACCTTGAAACAGAATACCACGCTAAACGATAAAACAGAACGTTTTTTGAAATGAACCTAGGGAATCAATAGGCGACGAGAATGTGCTCAAAATAGAAAAAAATCCCCTGCGACATACACTTCACAACGATTCTGATCTATTTTCATCATAAGTGTCGTTTTCCCACTAATTGATGACTAACGGAGAAAAGCTTTGAAAGGCGTTATAAACTTGTACAAAATCTATGAATCTCAGTTTGTGTGCATGTGACCCTATTCAATAAACATCATTAACTGACTTAAAATCGAATAGTTCGCTGTATTAAATATAGTTACATACATAAACTTGTTTTAAAACAACAACACTAATAACAACGAACAGCATCTGAATAATATGTTAATGATGTGTCGTTTATTTCAATACAGTAACCCTTTTATGGAATTATATAGAAAAGAACAAGTTTTTGTACTAAAAGTAAGAACCTATATTAAAACTTTAAATAAACAAAATTTTCAATACATGAGTGGGCTTCCCCCTCTTAAACCCCTCCCTCTTTACGCTGAAGTTTGACTTTTCCCCAATTCCTTGAGAGAGACTTCATAAACATTAGGGCCGTTTAATTAGAACAAAAAGTTTTGTCGAAGCAATAGAGACGTCAGTTTAATCCCACTCATATATGGACTAATTTTTGTCTTTTTTAATGTTATTCTGTGCTTTCAATTGAAAAACGTATTTTTAAATTGTAATTTCTTTTTGTTAACCGGATCATACCGGAAAATCCGGCTCCCTCAAGGGGGTTTCAGGTAACATCCCCTTTCCCCACTCTGCATCAACTGACACTCTTTCGTAACAGATGATTGGAAATTGAAAAAAAGCTTATTATTTTTATTAAACGTCCATTGTGTCTCAGGAGTCGTTCCTAAGAAATTGGGACAAAAAGTCAAAACTTCAGCGCAAAGAGCAAAGTTTTTAGGAGGGGGAAGCACTTTCACATACGTAATAATTTCTGTCCGTTTAAGTTTTGATGTTGCTCCTTACTCTCAGTTGAAGAAACTTTTTAATAATATAATTTCTGATCGCTTATAATAACAAAGAGATATCCGGGTCCCCCTCCATGAAAAATTCCTCCACCCGCAGAAAAATTCACCGTGGAAAGTTATTATCACGTAAAAATGTCCTCCCCCCCTTTTCAAGGGAATTCCCCCAAGGGACAAAACAGCTTCCAGTTGTACCCCCCCCTAACCTAACCCAACCCAAATTATATAAGTTCAATGCATTCTATCACCCATCACTTGTCTTTGTTGCTATAAAACTGGTTTTCTAATATATAGTCTAAGCGTAATCTTTTAGTGTCTTTCGTTCAATCAACAAGTCCCAAATATTTAATTAAAATATACATACATTGTAGTTTTTCTCACTCAAAATAAGCAAATCATAACAAACCCCAGAGAGGAAACCGGTTTAGCCAGATCTTACACAGCGTAATTCTTGACTCTGTTTCGCTCAACAGACAAGTACCGAATATTTACCAAATTCTTTCGGTATCCTCCTCCCCCGAACAAAATCCAGAGTAAGACCCTACTAGTACTTGCTAGAAAAAACGAGGGAAACCAATATAAATAATATTTAAAAATTCAAACCAGATTTCACAATTGACGAAACAGCTTCATCAGCTTTCATATAAACTGGAACCTTTCCAGGTATCGGAAAAGATATCTCTGGTGTGTAAGTCTGATATTTGCGAATAAAAGAGCCAACAGTTCTTGCAAACTGTGTTCTTGACATTTTTGCACGAATAATCAGACAAAACTGTTTTCGTTTTGCCTTGTTTTAAGATTTGTGTCTACTGATAAAAATAATAAGCAAATTTATTCATTATTGCTTATTTATTCAGACTGATAAAATTGGGACATTTCTGATAACAAATCATAAATAGAATTTAGTGCTACAGGTTTTGATTCACAGGAAGTTTGAATCAGTTCAGGTTTTGAAAATATACTAGAGAAATCGACAATATGTCACCACTAATTAGTCAGTTTCCGAGAAAGATACCAAATTAAGATATGTTTGAGAATCTATGTAGGACAGAAAACTGAATCCAATTAATTTAGAAGCCTCCCAGCTGAAGTCTCTGATTATAACGAATGAAAATTACACTACTCCGCACACAGATTGTTATCAGTAAATGGTAGAACGATATAGACCTATAAGATCAGTTCGCTTTGGATTTTATTTATTCATCAATAGCAATTGATGTTCGTATCAAGTTTAAACCACTATGTTACTCAATATCTGCTCGTCTTAAGTTTTAATATGGCCCTTTACTTTTCTTTGAAAAAATTATCATTTATTTTAATTTAGAAACTATGGCTCAGAGTTTGGTCCTAGTCCGTAACAACCGAAAACTTAAAAACGTGCTAAAAAAAAACTTTCAAGAATCGCCATTTGAACCTGATTTAGGAATGACAGGTATTCCTTCGGTTAAATGGTAAAAGTCTGTTCCAAAAAAGAACTGCACCAAAATTCTGGAAAACAGCCTGAAACCCCAAAAAATAGTGCCGAGACGAAAAGGAAACTGTGTCTTTTGAATCACCAAAGCCAAAACACCATCGGAATAACTACAGTCCCCCATCTTGAGTAATAAAGAAGATTATTTTTTTGCATGGAAAGCAGTGACGAATCTCCTTTTTTTCATTCTTCTGCATATTTTTTCCCTTTTTTTGTAAGACCAGGGGGGGATAAACACAGAGATTCAAGTGAAAAGAAAGAACAATACTTTGGAGAACGAAGAATAAAAAATTCCTTCATTAAAACAAAGAAATAAAACTTTCCATTTTCTAAGCTGAAGTTGCTGGTTAAACCTAAAGCTGAAATTACCATATTTATAAAAAACTGCGTTTTTGTCTATCTAAAAGGGTGAGTTCCCCCTTGAAAAACCATAAGGAACTGGAAGATTAAAGTAAGAAAAATTATGTTTATTTACCCAAAAAAATAAAAAAAAATTATTAAACTCGCGGTTCAAATTTGAAACTTGCGGGGCCAGTTTCAGACACTTGTGGTTAGTGCCCATTTTTCTGAGATTCGTAGTTCAAAACAGCAACACTCAGGAGTTACTTGGAAGGGACACACTCGCCACCTTGTAGATGGTATTCTTGTTAGTTTTAAGTTTTAAACCCGCTCATAACCATTCATGGAAAAACAATTCAAAGAATGTAAAGAGTGACGTAAAAACTAGCAAATATACAATGCAAGGATGGGGGGGCTGCCACGCCGTTACCCCTATTATTAACCTAAGGTTGAACTTCTTGCCTTGAGATTATGATAAAAGAACACAGGATGAAGAAAAATGATTAAGAAAAAAAAAGACCAAACGATGGGGATTTTCAGCCAGTAAATAAAACGAAAACATGAAACAGATGTTTCAGCCAAGCCTTCCTGACTGCAAAAGGAAAAAAAGACTTATCTTTTGGGCATGGCGTGGACGTTCAATAGTTGGTCATAACACTGATAAGGTTCACGGATTAAAGATTTAAGATCAAAAATAATGTTTCAACTAGTTCTACTGACTAAACATCCTCATTATTTCCCAAAAATATTGAGCCAATTGTTTCGGAAGTATAACTGGTTGATCTTCAACTGTCCCATACAGTTGTCGAATTTATCTCAAAAGAAGTGCTTATGGCGATCATGTCGATGACTGCCAGGCTTTCACCGGCAGATAGAGGGACGGCGCTGAACAGCGTTCCGGCGGGGGCGAATCCCAAGGATTGAGCCGTTGCGGTGCCCGAGCTGACAGCGGCCATGGCGATGGACAGGCCGGTGGCGCGCATGATGCGGCGCGGCAGGTGAGTTCGAATGAAATGCATTTTGAGTATCAACCCCGTTTACAATGAACCAAAACCACAAGCCGTATGTTCTGCCGTCCAATTGAGAACGGAGGACGGCGAGAAGCTTCAAATTTTGTAACGCGCATTTACCGGGACCGGGTTCACGGCGGTGCGATCGGCCGGCGCATAATATGTTGTCCAAGGGGCATCTGCAGGTACCTCGGTCAACCGGGAAGAGGGTGACGGGCCATGATGAAGGCGTGCAACGAAGACCGGCGGCTCCGGGACCGAAAAGGCGGCAAACCGATCCGAAGAAGGCAATCATGCGACATCCATCGGGTGGCGCGTCAATGCGGCGTGAGGCTCTTTGACGGCGCCCGCCAATACCATTCGTCCCGACGCGCGCGCGAGTGTTTTTCACCCGCAACATTGCGTCGTATCGGCCGGTCACATGGTGCCGCTTGCTGGAATTGGTAGACAGACCGGACTTAAAATCCGTTGGGCGCATGCCCGTGTGGGTGCAAGTCCCACAGCGGCCACCATTGCCCGGTCTCGCGCCGGCTGGCCCCGCTCACCCGCCCCGGCAGGGCGGAGGCGCAGGAAAAACGATGGTTAACGCATCTTTACCATCTCGATTCACGTCATCTTAAGTCCGGCACCGGCATTCTTCGTCAATCGGGCCAAGGCAATTGATTCAATTTATAAGCATAAAATTTGCTAGACTAATAAAAAAGTTAATTTAATGTCAGTTGAAGACTCACTGGAATTTTGGTCCTATTTGTTCAATATTGTTTTTTGTGACATAAATGACACTTTTGTGGTGTAATACTAGAGCCCGCTCGTGATTATTTACGACCTTTGATTCCGTAAATAACCTTTTGGACAAAAAGAAGAGACGCGACAGCTATACTAGCCATGCCAAAATGTGAGTCTCCTTGATTTTCGATTTTGCTAACTCTATACCTGTAGCCAAAGGTTTTAGACCTTAAAAAATTGTTTAGCTTTCTGACAATTTGCATTCCCAGGTACTGGTAACCTAGTTACCACTAACCTGGGTTCGGATAACATTCGTCCCTGTTTCTACCAGCCTGGGTAGAAATGATGTTTTGAAGTGGGTATCGTGGCCCTGTTTGACTAAATTGTTTCTTTGAGGCAGAAATGGGACTTTTGTGCGGTGTGATATCTTTTCCGAATTGAGTAAAGACGCTAGACACATTAGTTGCTCCTCGTGATTGTTTACGACCTCTGATTCCGTAAAATAATTTTTGGGGCATAATAAACAAAAAAGAGACGCATCAGTTGTACTTACCATGCTAAAATGTGATTTTGTCGCTTTTCAATACTGCGAACTGTAAACTTCTAGTTAAAAGGTCTAGATCATGGAAAATTGATCCGCTTTTTAAGAATTTGTTTTTCTCGGATAGTTTGATCCTCCCCCCCCCCCCCCACAAATTAATGTTTCTTTATACAAAACAGCACTTTGCTGTTGCGGTAAGATTTCGTTGAGCTTTCAAAGGGATTTCTTTAGCTACAGAAAGACATCCCGTATTGACGATATACAACTCAGAATCTCCTCTGTGGATTTCCAAACTGTGTTTATCAAAGAGCTAAGGGTTTTGAACGACTGAACGTTTACTTATGGATGCAGGACTGAGTTAGTTTTGTTTTAATTATCCTTAAGGTTTGTACCCAACTTTAATACAATTTAACTGCCACTTTAGTTAGCTTTAGCTGACTGTGTGAAGACAATCATTGTCAACTTTACCGTAATGAATAATGAGTTTCTTAACTCCTGTCAAGCAATCTGACAAGAGTTTATGTGTGTTTGATTCCGATTTTGTTTGTAGACCTGATATCCAGAATGTGATTGCACTTTTCCTGTTGAAAAATATAAAGAACTGGCAGATAAAAACAAGAAAAATAACAAAAAGATTAAATTCCGTGGGACTCATGGTCCGAATTAGAGAGTCGTGATCCAAAACAACAAGAAACGCGTTATATTTTTTAAACTACAGTAAAACTGGCGAATCAAATTCACCACCCTCAGAGAGAACCGTTTGAAGTGAGATTTTTCGTGTCCTAAATATTGTTTTCGAAAAGTTTGTTTTTAGAGCTTTGTTTGATACAAAATAAAAATGCTAAAATCGCAAAACTACTTAGTAGCATCAACAGTACACCTTTTCGTTGGTTCATTTTGCCGCTCAACATACCTTGTAAGTTTCAACATAACACACTAAGCTGCTCTTGAGATATTACTGCTGCGTCATTTTGACAGCCTGCATTCACATTGTGTGTTTTGATTCAGTTCAATATGCATCAAATTCCTCTTTCATCCAGCCAACGCCGAGGCCTAGCTCCACTCTCCCTCCGGAAAGCTGATCCAGCGTTGCGAGTTCTTTAGCCAGGATCAGTGGATTGCGTTGCGGTACGATCAAAATACACGTTCCCAATCTAAGCGTTGGCGCTGCCGCAGCGGCAAACGCCAGCCAGATCAACGGATCGGGAATCGGGGTTTCGGGTTCCGCCGGAATTTTGCCGGCCGGGGTGTACGGATAAGCGGAGTCGATGGCATCCGGCATGATGACATGCTCCCCTCCCCACGCAGATTCAAATCCCGCAGCTTCCGCTCGTTTAAGCAACTCCAGAGACTGCGCACCGTCGATAGCGATGCTGCTGGCAAACGCGAGTCCTACTTTCATTTATCTCTCCATTTCCGAATTCAGGCACCAACTCAAGAGCCTGTACGAACGCAACACCAGTTGCAACGTCGCTTAACTTTTGTGCAGTTCGTTCCACCTGGACCAAATTTCTACGAGACCTCTATCACAGTCTCAAGTGCGACCCACAATTGTGGGAATGGTCTGGTACGCCAAGCCAAGTTGAATCACTCCCGAACCGAATCCTTCAGGTTAAGCAACGTTTTAAGGAGTGAACATGAACCTGATAAAAATCCTTATCCTGGGTGTTATCGCCTTGGGTGTCATTGCCTGCAGCGATGACTCGTCACGGCGCATACCCCCGCCGGAAATATCGTCCGCTGCGTTTGGTGACGGCGAGGTTGGTATGGACTACCAGACCGTCGAACTCACTGCGAATGGGGGCCAGGCGCCACTCGCCTGGACGGTCACCTCCGGCACAAGAATTGCATTTTCAGAACTAAAACTAGAGAAAAAGAAACTGATAGGCTAACTGAAAATTAAGGTAAAAAGTTGTTTGTCAAATCTGAATTGGCATAGACTTGTCCAGTAGGCAAAATTCTATGACTCAGAAATCAGAAGAGGGTTAACATAGAAGCTTGGGAATAGCTTCCCAGAGTATATTTTTTGCCCTGGATTCATTACTGAAATTTTCATTGGCCTAACCTACCCCATTTCCAACATAGCAAAATGTAGCTAAACTAGAATTTTACTGTTTCTAATTATACCGCGAGACATTATGAGGGAGAGGCTATTTCAGTTTGTTTTAACAACGTGAGAAGGATATTGGCTATACTCTATGCTGTAGCCTGGGCTTCACAGAAAAACTGCATCAATTTTCCTTACCAACAGGTCTTTCCTGGTACGTCAACAGACTTTGCTACACTTTTACTCAATTTCAAAGCCTCTAGTTTTAGCTAGGTTATTTCCTTTGCCTGCTTGTTGTTGTTGTTTGCCTGCTTTTCAGAAGTCACATATTTTTCATGTTTAAATTATTGTCAGTGTTGCTAATGTGGACGCAAAAGAGCTGCGCTTTTAAAACAAAATTCTCTAATTAGCTAAACTTGAAATTGTGTTGATCGCCAAGAACATTCTTAGAAGAAGCTTTCTTAACTTCCCTGAAAAAACTTTTCAATTTTACAACAGAAAGCTCTTAGTCAGGGGTGCTACAGGGACTCTTAGTCTTGGTTACAGGGCAGGGAGGCAACTACCCCCCCCAGGCTCCAATTTCTCCCCCCCCCCCCCGAGAGCCAGGTCCCCCACCAATCTTCATGGGGAAAGAAAGCATTGCGCGACTCGCGACGTGAGCACTTTCGAGACCTTCGCGGAATACCGTATGGAACTCGTTTGCTGCTGCGGCGCTGCTTGTTGTGTTTGGGATTTGACATCGCTTTCCAGTTGAAAAACCGTTTGGCGACATCCGTGGCGAAAAATAATGATCACGATCGAAAAGACTAATTGTCCAAATCGTGTTGGCTCCTATTTCAATTTTAGAAGAGGTCGTCGGAGCGATCCAAAGAGTTATTGGAAGACCCTCACCAGAGTGATCAATTACCGGGCAGTAAGGACGATTCGTCTCAAATATTCAGATTATTCCAGTCGTACCGATCGCACCGGACAATTGGGTGAGTGGTCAAATTCCGCCAAGAATTCCCAGCCAGTCCAGCACGAGAACTGTAAACGCTGAAGAGGCAAAGACCGAAACCAGAACGATGATCACGAGGAAAATTGGTGTGATCTCGATGGTTTTGTGATTGTGTGAACCTCTTTTCGAATTCGAATCGTTAGCGGTTTGAGTAGATGTTGATGAATTCGAGTCCTGGCTTGGATCTGATGAATGGATCTCGGAGCCAGCGACGATATCGGAAAAGGAAACAGCGGTCAGCCGAATTGTTGATTTGGAAGAATGACTCGGATTGGGCTTCGGCGCCTCGTGGACGGAACGCCTGACTGTATCATCCGTCGAAGTTTTCACCGATTCTCCATGAGAGTGATCCACCTTCTTCTCGGGTTCTGTTTCCGGACTGAGCACATCTGAATTCGCGGCCGTCTCGGGCGGCAAAATTGTCGTCACTCCAGCGGCACTCACTCCCTGATAAAGCAAGCTACTTGCGGCGTGTTCTGAAAATTAACCCTGACAACCAAAAAGCACGAAACTCGTTGCTCAAGGTTCTGTTTAAACAGGGCATTCAGGCCTCGCAACAGGGCATCAACATGATTGCCCATCAATTATTTTTAGAAATTACACAAACGGATCCGAAAAATCACACGGCCCGTTTGTGGCTCGCCTCTGTTTCGGAGAGTAAACAGGAACGCATTCACCATTTAAGACAGGTATTAAAAGACAATCCCGATCACCCCAGAGCCAAGCGTTGGTTAGAAAAACTAGAAGTTAACTTCGAAGAGGCGACACCTGCATGGCATTGTCCCTATTGTGGTGATGTTCAGCCGGAAGAGCCCAACCACTGTCACCATTGCGGTGCCAGCTTTAAACTCACCAACCTCAATGGCGCACGTGAAAAAGGCCTGTTGAAAATTGAGATTATTCAACAGGCGATCTCTCGATTTCAGAACCACCCGGACTTCGATTCCATTTATTGGCTTGGCATGGGCCATATGAATCTGGGAGAAATCGATAAAGGCATGGAGATTCTGGCCAGAGCCGCTGAGTCTCACCCTAAGGCGGGAAATTTACGCCAAGACATCGCAGTCATGCGTTCCAAACTCGACCATGAAGAGCCCCAGGCCCAGGAAGAAGCGGCCGTGCCTGTGGAAAAGCAGGCAAAAATCATGGTCGTGGATGATAGTTCCACAGTGAGAAAGCTTGTTTCATTGACCTTGGAACGCAATGGCTACGATGTATTCACCGTTGCCAGCGGCATCCATGCCTTCGCCAAAATCCAGGCTGTTGCTTATCTTCTAACTCCATTTTTCTTTCTTCTTCATTTTGATTTTTATTGCTTCAGACAATTTGCCAATGGCCTTTACTTTAGCTGCCCTTATTGGTCTAGTTTTGTATGACGGCCCTGGTTGCAGAGGTATTATTTGTTCAGGTGGTGAGACAAAAACTTTTTTTTCTTCCAACGACTTATCATTTATACCGCTTATAAGTTCTCGTTTTTTGGGTCTTGTCTCATTTGATAATCCAGTTTGATTTTCACCCGTCGTGAATTTAATTTGTTCAGGGTGTTCTCTTTGTCTTATCATGTTTGATAGTTCAGGTGGTTCCAAAGAATCATCATTTTAATTCTCATCGCTATCATTTTCAATTTGACATGTTTTCATTTTCGCTGTCGCTTATCTTCTATCCCCATTTTCTTTCTTCTACATTTTAGATTTTCATTACTTTAGACAATTTGCCAATGCCCTTTACTCTAACTGCACTTTTGGGTCTAGTTGTACATTATGGTCCAGGTTGTAAGTTTGTTAATTGTTCAGGTTGTGGACAAAAACTTCTTTTTCATCCAACGAATTATCATTTATAACACGGATAAATTTTTGTTTTTGGGTCTTATCTCCATACCTGACCACTGTCATTACTGTAGCTTCCAATATTCTAATCTTGGTTCCCAGATTTATCTTCCATTTCTTCCAAACTTTTTTCAACTGTGAAAAAAAAATCCGTGGGCCTTCGCTATTCTACTGTTAATATCTTCACTGCACCCACGTCTTTACTTACAAGACTACCTTGATAAGTGGAGCTGTCGCTTGATCAATGTTTTCGTTATCCCTATTTTGAACTGTTTTACTTTCGTAATACCAGCTTATAGTGGGTCTGTGACACTTTTGCGACAAGCCAGCTCTGAAACTGATTTGTAAGACAGAATCATTATTTAGAATCTCCATAGTTCTTTCTCAATTTATTTGATATGTCTCCCGATAATCTCTAGACTTTTTTGGAGCACTTCCTGATTTTTTGTAACAAAGAATCCTGTTGAATTCATGATATATTACACACAGGAAAAAGCATATCGCTTTTTCTTAGCTTGATCTAGGAAAGAACAGAGCTCAGCAGGGTCGGATTTAAAGCTTAGACGCTCCTAGGCCCAAGCGTTTTTGCAAGGTTTTCGGGGAAGTCCTTTAAAATTCGGGGATTGTTGGATTACTGAAAAGAAC
The DNA here is from genome assembly GCA_010016025.2 of Alatinidae sp. Z8VKAUB7J3. NCBI lineage: Eukaryota > Metazoa > Cnidaria > Cubozoa > Carybdeida > Alatinidae > Alatinidae sp. Z8VKAUB7J3. Next base: position 214,334,092 of record JAAAKM020073195.1, read on the forward strand.
GCAACTGATAGCCAAAAGTAATGAAAGAGAGAGGTGATACCAAACTCTCAGCTGCCATTCTTGGGAGAAATCGCAAGAATACGAATATGCCCACTAGACCCGGGTCTAGTGGGCTTATTGGTATATCCAGGCCTGGACTCCAGGGAATTAAGCAGGAGGGCTGCTCAAATATGACATAATATCCAATCATCATATATATGAAGACCAGTTTTTGTCTAAAATATGTTTATTTTAAATATTATAATTAGTTCATTACAAAAGGCACTTGTAAAAAATTGTTTGCTTTTAAATGAGTACTTCAACAGCTCTGCGATGTTCCAGTGCCCTGCTAGCTGTAAAGGAGAAAAAAAAGAGAACACATTAGAGCTACCCATTCGAAAAAATGATATTTCTTGTTTCTCAAGTCAGGGGGGGGGGTGCCAGTTTCCTGTACACAACAAAAACTAGGAAGTGTCAGAAAACCGCTTGATTATATGAATCGGTTAAATGAATACACAGGAAGCTAACAGTGAAAATTGTTAGGCAGTGCCGTAAGAGTCATCATGACTGAAGTTGAACGAACCGAACGACTTAAATTTGCCACTTACGAGAATAAAACCGTAAACCGGATTGGTTAGAAACCCGGAAATAGCGCGGCACGTCATTGGCCTTGATTTTGAATTGTCCGCCAAAAAATGCACTATGAATTAGAAACGTTAGTTATTTAGGAAGGTCAATAATAATTTCAAAGTCACTTGCAGTTCTTTTTAAATCAATGCTTAAATAGTCGTTCTACCATTGAGATAGATTATGTTTCACCAAGTGTCAATTTGCTTCAATTAATAAGCCATTGTATTTGTAAAAGAAAAAGACAACATATATAAATGCTGCCGTACGGCATGGTCTCATAAATTCCGTAGATACAAAGGGTCAGGATTTCTGGTTCCCCCGTAGAATGCAATTTAGAGGATTCCCAGGGCATTGCTCTAAAAATTACCCAGGGCCTGCATGAATTCGAAGACGAAATCTTTTACGTAAATTTCAATTCCCTTTTTTATGGCCGGAGTTTGATGCAAGGTTAAGGGTGAATATTGTGAGTCGACTCAAAGTACCAAAAACTAGGATATTAGATGTTTGAATCAGGAGCAGAGTTTAGATCAAGAATGGTTTGTTTTGAGTTGTCGCAAAGTCATGGATTAAGAAAGATTCGTTCAGTGAAACAAAATTTTCATTTCAGGCAGCAAAACCAAATTTTCATTTCAGGCAGCGAAACCAAAAAAGTGGAAGTACTTATCGATTTTAGGAAAACCTTAATTAAACAAATATATAAGAAAGATGATAAAGAATATAAGAAAGTGTCGTAATTATCGAGGCATTAGTCTGGTCTCTGCATGTAGCAAATTACTTAGTAATATGATACTTTTTAGACTAAGACATGCCACAGACAAAGTTTTAAGAGAAAAACAGTGCGGTTTTAGAAAAGGTAGAGGATGTGTCGACCAAGTTTTCATTCAGGTTAATAATTGAGGAGTCCTTGAGTAGTAAAACGCATTCGGTTCTCAGTTTTATAAATCTTGAGCCGGCGTTTGATTCTGTTGATACTGTAGGAAATGATGTTAGCAGTTGGTTTTGTTTCAAATCAGGAGTTTAGTAGGCTTGTGTTCTATCCCCTTTATGTGAATCATTTTGATGGACTTTGTCTTAAGGAGCACGAAAAAAGCAACGGGAGACCACGGTATGAAATGGGGAGTAAAAACTCTCCGGGACTTATATTATGCTGAGCGTCCTAGATGAAAATGTGAGCAAATGAAAGAACTTCTAGGGGTTTTGCGAGTTCTGAGTCCTAGAATAGGTTTGAAAATTAATGTTAAGAAGACACTAAGGCTAGGAATAAGTGAAGATGAAAAGCATGACGTTGGGTAACGAAAAGATTGATCAGGTGGGCAGCTTCATATACTTCTGTATTATTGTTAGTAAAGACGGTGGGAGCAGAGAAGATGTAAAAGTAGAATAGCTAAGGCTCAGGGTGTTCTTTCACAGTTAAAAAAGTTTGGAAGAATAGGAAGATGAGTTTCAAACCAAGGTTAGAGTACTGGAGCTAATACTTCTATTCTTGTGAGAAATTGGTCTTTTATAGGCAGTTGAAGGTCAAATAGTGACTGCTAGATGACTTAACAGAATAAGCTCCAAGCCGAAAAAGAAAAGCTCAAGTTTGATCATGGATAATTATAGAATGAAGAATAAGATATTGATAAGTTTAAATGGAAGAATTTTAAAATGATTTTTCCTAAATCTACATGATTTTCCTTGTAGTAAGTGATTGAATTAGTGAAAGACTTGGTTTCCACGCTATGTTAGAAAGTCAGTTTCTCACATTTTCATAAATTGATTAGTTCTGTCTTATGTTTGATTTTGTTCAATTACATTATTACTTTATAAACTGGTAATGATGCGCAGAGACTAAATGTTGACAAGATTAGCGACCCAGGCCAATTCTGTCTGAAGAAAATTCATTTTTATCAAACATCCTGGCTATAAATACTAATTTCTACTGCCAATCTCATATTGCTGTTCCCCTTCGTTCTTGATAGATAGGGTTAAAAATAGGAATAGAGATTTAGGGAATGATATAGCCCATAGACAACCCTAACCGTAATAATCTTTGACCACAAATTTTATAAATTTTAAACTTCGGGATAAAACTTTCTGCAATCTTTAAAAACAATAAATTTTGTTTGGCATCAGAAGTTTGCTTTTTAACTTGATAGTTTTGTCTCTTGAATTAATGTCTAATGTTTTTTTAAGCAGCTATGGATTAGCTGTGGAAGGGTGACTTTGCAAGGAAAACTAGGAAAGATAATTGTCATAAATGTTTTTTGTATGATTATGTTTTTTTTCGTGAGTCTTTAGGAATGTTTTTAAATTCTGCCTGCAAGCCGGAATTTTTACGCGCGATTTGTACCAAGCCCAAAAAGCCTGGGATGAACTGGAAGTCGGCGGCGTGGTCATCGGTGATGTTCCCTCCTGGCGCGTGGACAACATGCCCTATGGTGGCGTAAAAGACAGCGGGCTCGGTCGCGAAGGGATTCGCTACGCCATGGCCGACATGATGGAGGAACGACTCCTGGTCATCCGCACACCCTCCGCCTAGCCTGAAATTCAATTTGGTTGGGGATTCAACACTCCTAAGGGTTCTGGAACGGTACTCCTTTCTCGGTTATGCTTAGCAAAAAGCTAGATGAAGGGAAAGGAGACCGACATGAAGCCGAGGACCGTCCGTAATAACTTTTTACGCAAATGGATCACCCCATTCCTTCTTTGGATTGGTTGCGTTTCTCTTTTCGGTCAAGCCCAAAAACCCTTGCTGGACAAGGAAACGCGAGATCTATTTCACGAAATCTTGAGTGGAGAACTCGCCAAAGAACACGTCATCCAAATAACGCGGTACCACCGCATTCAAGGCTCGCGGGGCTACCGCAAGTCGGCAGAATACGTCTTGAGCCAATTGAGAAGCATGGGCTTTTCCGAACAAGATGCCTACGTCTCCTCCTTCCTTTCCGATGGCAAGAAAGCTTACCAAACCTGGCAATCGCCTTCAGGCTGGGATATCGAATCGGCAGAGTTGAGAATGGTCGAACCTTATCAGGAGCGCATCGTCGGTTATCCCGAAATCGCCATGAGTGTGATCACCTACTCCAATGCGGGACAGGTGCGAGCCGAATTGGTCGACGTCGGCTCCGGCCTAGAGGTCAAATTAAAATAGATGTATTGTAATATGGGATCCTTGAAGACATTAGGAATTCAATCATACAAAAGATTCGCCATTAAAAAAGAAGTTAAAGACGAAAAAAGAAGAAAAGAAAGCATATTTACAATATATTTTTTTTCTTTTTTGAACACGCTCAAGAAACTATCCATTCAACCATGTTTATCGTCTTTATTTTCTAGCCTTCTACAAAACCTAATATTGTAATTTTTATCATCGCATCCCAAATTAATATTGCTTGCACTTCTACCACCCTCTTACTTGTCACTCTTTTTGAAGGATGTTTTTCTTACCGCTATTTTTCTCTTTGTTTTTCTACTATATTTTTTCCCTATTTGAATCATTACCATTTCTTAATTTATTTTCCCGTGTTCATTTCTCTACCTTTACTGTTTTTGCATTATCTAGTGGTATCAAACAGTTTCGTAGTAACGAACTGTAGTAAGGAGCAATCGGGCTCAATAGGAACAGAAACTTTAAAAAACGGAACTTTGATACCAATAGTTACATCAAAAGAATCACATTTTAATGCTGATTTTAAATACATAAGTTTCATCAAGTTCAATCTTACCCTTCAAAAGTTAAGAGCCTGAGAAAATTTGCCCTATTTTAGAAAATGGGGGAAACACCTCCTAAAAGTCATACAATCTTAACGAAAATCACACCATCAGATTCAGCGTATCAGAGAACCCTACTCTACAAGTTCCAAGCTCCTATCTACAAAAATGTGGAATTTGTATTTTTTGCCAGAAGACAAATCACGGATGCGTGTTTATTTGTTTTTTTTTTCTTTTTCCCGGCAACTAGCGAGACCTGCCAGATGCACTTGAGACTGTAGATCTCTACTGAGAGAGATCTCTACTGGACAAGGACGAGATTACTGTTTCACTTCAGCAACCAATGGAGTAGAAGATTAATAGAGTCGAAGTAAGAACTAAAACGCTTTCTTTGCACTAAGATCTCTACTGGACAAGGACCAGACTGCTGTTTCGCTCCAGCTTCGGACCTGATTGTGTACGGGCAACAAGCAAGATCTGCCAGATGCACTTGAGAGTGGGTGCACAAATTTTGAGAATGTTAAGACCCTCTGTTTAAATATACAATAACGTTTGAATCCCTATTATGCTGCTTTTGGACCAATTTTACCTTCATTTTCGTTTTCTATGGCCCCAATAACCCCACGGAAGACATACCTTCCTATATATCACCATAAAATAATTTTATAGGCATTTAGCCCCCTCCTCCGCCCTGTTAAGGCAAATTTTGACCCATTTTCCCTTGGGTCGGTAATATCGACTTTGGTTAGTGTTGATAAGCTTGTTTTCTCTATAAAGTAGTGCAAAAATCACCTAGGTTACTATTTGTTTATGTTGACATCTGTTTGTAGTACCCTTGTTGTACTACGAATAGTAAAAATCTTCAAAAAACATTCTCTCAATTCGTAAGTTTGACTTATTGTGGGATTAGTGTTATTGCTATGGTCACACTTTTTCACTACTGTTACTGATGCTACCAATTCGACATAAAAAGGAACTTCATGGTTATTGAACGGTAGTTTTAAAGATATATGAATATTTGCTACAATTTTGTATTTTACATGGCAACAAGTTTGTCGTACTGGGACTTAATATTAAGCGGATTAGTCGAATAAGGGAACTCGAAAGCATTAATGATGTAATTATGCAGGTCACTCTGAAATTTCTGGAAATAATTGAAGGCTCACATTACAACAGACTTAAACTTAACGATACTTAAGTATCTCCTCAGAATTTTATCTTTACAAATGAAAAGAAAATTTTTCAAATTGCAGAATTATTTATCTTTGCCTCTTTCAAATGTATTTTGATTAAAATTGTCTTTATATGCTACTATCGGTAATCAAACGGCCAATTTTCTGTAAAAAATATCGATAAATAGTCAATAGAATTTGCGCTTCCAGACTAATGAACGGAAAAAGAGAAATCAAAGAAAATCTTACCTTACGGATCGAAGACACGAACAGAGACATCTTCTAACCAATCTTCGATTAAAAATCTCTTGGCAGATCTTCTGGGTGAATCGATGTCCATGATGATCATTTCCAAAGTAGAATCATTAAAGGGCGTTGGTCTTTTGCCTAAATACGTACGAACAGCTGTCACGTTCTGGGTTTGATTCTCTTTCATCAAAGATTTGATTGGTCGATTCACTTTGGCTGAAATCGTGAAAGTCAATTGCAACAACGCAAATAATTAATAGTATTGTAAGGTCTATACCTCCACAGAGAGAAGAGCATGAGAGGGGGGGTCCCTTAAAATCTGACTGAAAGACTCCAATCTACCAGGAAAACTGAAAAATCACAACAAGAATGAAGTTGAAGTTTTCTGTGTTTAACCCCCCACCCCCCCCCCCCCCCCCCCCCACCAACAAAAAAAAAAAAAAACACGAAACATACATAGATCATATCCACGAAAACAAATACACTCTCGAGTACAAGCTGCCCTAGATCGAGTGGGGTTGTTAAGCAAACAATGGAACTCACCTATCACCTTATCCGGTGGTGAGCAGCAACGAGTTGGTATAGCCAGAGCCGTTGTAAACCGTCCTCCGATAATACTTGCGGACGAGCCAACAGGTAACTTGGACCCCGCATTATCATTAGAAATTCTTAAGCTATTTGAAGACTTCAACCAAGCTGGTGCATCCGTGTTTATCGCTACCCACGACCTTGGGCTGATTGCGAGAATGCAATATCGAACGTTGACTTTAAAAGGCGGGCAAATGATCAACGACGGCTTGGTAGACAATTGGGAGGATGCTAATTAATGAGTATCCTGTTCAAAAGTAGAAGAGGCGGAGCCCAACAAGTAAAAATTGGTTTTAGCCAAAAAGTTGTCATGTTGTTGATAAGCAATTTACGTCAAGCGATTGCTAGTTTAGGAGAGCTAATTCGCACCCCTGTCGCTACCGCGATGACTGTAGCAGTGTTAGGCCTGAGCATCACCTTGCCGAGTACCCTGTATGTCTTGGTAAAAAACTTAAATCAGGTTAGCGCTGACACACAGCAAGCTGCAGAGATTTCTGCGTTCCTACGAAAAAATGTGTCCGAAAATGATGTACAACAGTTGCTGCGACGGTTAAACACTTGGCCGGAAATTGAAACCACGCTGTATATTTCTTCAGAGCAGGCGTTGACTGAGTTTAAACAACAATCTGGCTTTGGAGATGCGCTGGAATACCTAGATGAGAACCCTTTGCCAGGCGTGGTTTTAGTTTACCCCTCTGTTTTTTTCGGTAATCGCAATCGCCCAGCAAAGTAATTGTACGACGACTCGCTGGTAGTTCATTGAATGTTGCAGATAACTGCCGTCGGCATAGATCTGATATTCAATTTCTTTTTCGAACCAGGCTTGACCCCGGCGTTTCCACAAAGCGGCTTCCGGAAAAAAGGGAAATAAAAGTCCGCCTAGATAGAGCGTCAGCGTTTCTGCGATCGCATGATTGTTCCGAACGGCAATACGAGAAAAATGAATGTTTTCATAAACATGTCGCAATTGCCAGTAAACGGTTTGCATAATGCGTTGAAATCGCTCTTCCGTCAGAGACGGATGAT
>JAAAKM020073195.1:214341438-214478701 GCA_010016025.2 Alatinidae sp. Z8VKAUB7J3
GATAGTAATAGAGCGCGAATAGCCAGTTGAGCGTACGCAGACTGATTTCCTGGCTACACCGCCAGTTGGGGCCTTGGTTAATGGGGTTACCCGCTATCCACGAATCTATTTCCCGAAATACCCATTCGCCGCAATCTTCCTCGTGATGATAGTCGTGGCGAATAATCGTATACAGAAAAGAAAAACGGGATTTCTCCCAGACGTATTTGATATCGCCCAATTCGGGGTGAAAGTCGGGAATTTGCGTCCAGTGCCGCTCTTTATCGTATTGATAGCCGGTATCCGGATTGCCGACCCAATCGTAATCGGTTCCTAGTGCATACCAGATTGAACTGAATAATTGGTAATTTCCTTTGCGCATCTGTTCTGCGGCTTTGGCCAATTCGGCGTTTGGCCGTCGCTGCATTGGCAAACTTTCCCTCGATGCAAAAAAAAAGCGACCGTCCAGTTTCTTCCAATCGGACAAGCTAATAAACGATTTCCGTACTCATCTTAGTTTCTGCTCGTTTAGAGCTTGATTCGGTTATCTATTGTAATTTTTGTTATTTTTATATTTTATTCTTGATATTTTCAAATCGAAAGCTATCTCAGTTTTCAATTATTGGCAGATTAACGTTTTTTAGGTCAAAATTGTGGTTTTGCATCAGGAAGTTGCAAAAAAATATCTTTTTCCTCTGGCATAATCTTTTTGGCTACTTAAAAAGGGTTTTAGAATTTTCCATTTTTGCTTAAATGAACCTTGGCTTGATTTTCTAGGAACATTTTTTGACAATAGAGACCCTTCTGCTGGTGTTATTGCTGATGCTTGTGACGTTCCAAAATTTTGAGACGTTTTCTGTTTGTCAATGGCAGTTAGGTTGACTTTATTACTGAGATTGTCCCCAAAACGTTCCACTGATGAAAGGATGTGCTCTATTGGAGTCAACTTGTAGGGTTTAGCCATTTTTTTGAAGCACTAAAATAACTTTTTACAAGTCCTGCAATTATCGGCAGTAAAAGTGTAAAGAAGCTCCCAGTCGCTTGGTTTTCTTTTGAGTTTTAGATCTTTTCAACCCTCTAGTTTTTGACTGCTATGGGATGTACAATGGAAAAATATTTCTTTGTCTGTTCTTCTGGCATTTGAACATTGCCTTCAGTTAAAATTAAACAGAGCTCTGATCTAAGATTGATGAATTTATTTTCAACATCCCTCTTGAGAGCTGCCCTCCTTAGTGTTGTTTGAATTGCCTTGGACGGTAGACAAATATCTGTTTTCATGTAGTTTCTGCAGTTCATGACGTCAACTAACGACTTTTTATTGTTCACTTTCCGCGGTATGTGATGTAAGCGCAACCGTTATTCGTGACCTAGCACTCCGTGCGGTCACCCATCGAACCATGATCAACACTAACCTCTCGCTGCAGCGAGCTGAACATGGTGAACAGACGTTCTGGATGACTGTAGTGCTAGCAAGTATGATCGGACAGATCGGCTTGCCAGGAGGTGGGTTCGGTTTTGGCTATGGATCGCTTTCTGGGGTAGGCATTCAACGCACAAGATTCAAACCGATGGCAATGCCTCAAGGCAAGAAAGCGCTTAATAGCTTCGTTCCCGTTGCGCGATTTGTCGACATGCTATTAGAACCAGGAAAGTCTATTGCGTGGAATGGAGAGACGCTCAACTATCCTGATGCTCGTCTAGTTTATTGGGCTGGTGGAAATCCGTTTTCCCATCATCAAGATATTAATCGAATGATCGAAGCACTAAAAAAACCTGACACGATAATTGTGCATGAACCTTGGTGGACTCCCATGGCAAGAATGGCAGATATCGTCTTGCCAGCCACCACCGCCTTAGAGCGAAATGATATTGGGTCAAGTCGGTTGGACAGTCACATCGTTAAGATGGAAAAGGCTATCGAACCGGTAGGTTTGGCTCGCAATGACTATGATATTTTCGCGGATCTAGCAGCGTTATTTGGAACAGAAGAAGCCTTCACTGAAGGCAGATCAGAAATGGAGTGGGTGGAGCACCTTTATGAAACAACAAGGGAATCGGTCAAAGAGCAAGGAGAGCACATTCCTAGCTTTGGCGAATTTTGGCAGCAAGGCTTTGTGAAGGTACCAGAACCGAGTGAAGCTTACGTGTTAAAACGAAAGTAGAGAACGAAAAAAATATGCGGTATGGACCCTCCTGAGTCTGTATTCTGAAGCACCAAAAAACAAATTTAAATTAGTTTGGTAAATCCTTAGAAAATGGCAATCCCACCCCTGAATATTCAGGAGAGAAGGGATTCTTGATATTCTTTACTTAAAGTCTCAAAAATTATCTTGACCAGGTATCCTTGTTCTCCGTTTAAGACAGGTTTGTTGATGACTAGCATTCACATTGCCGGATTTCGTTTATCTAATTACTTTTTTTTTAGCCCTGAGTTCACAAGGACTCGACGCCAGTTGTTCAACAATGCTGTTAACTTCTTCAATCAGCTAGGTCAACAGCTTGGTGGTCGACGAAGGCCCAATAGTGGCAGGGCCTTAGCTCAAGGTCTTCCAAATGTTGACGTGGGCCGATTTGTAAATCCGTCTTCTCCTCCTCAGCCGTGTAGAGGAAATGAGGTAACACTACCTTGTGATCACACAACACCATTTAGGACTTTCAGTGGTTGGTGCAACAATTTGGCCAATCCCAGTTTCGGAAAACAGCTGACGACTTTCTCAAGATTACTTCCTGCTGGATATGATGATGGTAAACTATTTTATAGCTTCTATTTTAATATTACCGTTTTGAGTTTTTCTATTTACTGTAGCCAATAAGGTAATTCATTAATTAATAGTTAATCAATTTAGTAGTATTTTATTATTGTATTCAATTTTTTAATCCATCCTATAATCTATTATAATAACAATGTTAAGGAACCACATTACTTTAAACACTATTTCATTGACTGCTAAGCCAGACACTGAAGTCCTTCAATTCGTCGACAATGACGATGTACCGAGCTGGGTCGGCATGGACGCCTGGGTTGCTGCAGTCTGCTACAACACGGTCGAAGCCGAAGCGGCAGGCCTGGAGCCACCGAAATCCTGGAAAGATCTGACTGACCCGAAATATGCCGGTCATGTCATCATGCCCAATCCGAATTCGTCCGGAACCGGTTTCCTCGACGTCTCGAGCTGGTTGCAGATGTTCGGCGAGGAAGGCGGCTGGGACTACATGGACGCCTAGCACAAGAACATTTCGCGCTACACCCATTCCGGTTCCAAGCCCTGCAAGCTGGCGGCTGCCGGTGAAATTCCGATCGGCATTTCGTTTGCCTTCCGTGGCGCCAAGTCGAAAGCCGATGGTGCTCCGCTGGAAATCATCGTTCCGTCCGAAGGCGTCGGTTGGGACATGGAAGCAACGGCCATCGTCGCCGGCACAGCCAACCTGGAAGCGGCGCAGAAGCTGGTCGATTTCTCCGTGACCCGTGAAGCGAACGAAATGTACAATTCCGGCTACGCGGTCGTCGCCATGCCCGGCGTTGCCAAGCCTGTCAAGCACTTCCCGGATGGGCTGCTCGACGCGATGATCGAGAATGATTTCGAATTCGCCGCCAACAACCGTGCCGCCATCCTCGAAGAGTGGCAGAAGCGCTACGACGGCAAATCGGAAGCGAAGTAACCGCAACACTTGAAGAGAGAGGGGCGGCAGGATCGCCCCTCTCAGCTTTTGCCCGCCGCGGCCGATACGGTCTGTGCTATAAGCCAATAGCCGAAACGACAAGGACGATCCCTGTGACCGAGGTGACCGCCACCGCGTAATGCTGCGTGCAGCGGTTGTCCCAGAATGTGACGGTATTAGGTTGCCACTCCACACGGCAGGGGAGGCGTGGTGTTTTGCTGATGTGGTCGAACAACGCGGTTAAAATGGCTTTACTTTCCCAGGCACGCATCCCCTTGATGTGCGACGTGAAACCACTGTTCACATACAGCACCTTTTTGCCGGTTTCCGGGTGGGTGACAATCAGCGGGTGTTCATTGCGCGGGTACTTTTCGCCGGTGGGTGGTGCAACACCATAACTGCCCTGGTAGGGCAGAGCACCGTCGTGTACTGCGACCAGATCGCCAAGCAGGGTTTTCATGGTGTCGCTGAGCAACTCATAAGCCAGGTACATGTCTGCGTACATGGTGTCGCCGCCACCGCCCGCAGGTGTTTCCTTGATGTACAGCATGGAACCCAGCGGCGGTATCTCATCGCAGGTCACATCAGTGTGCCAGCCATCACCTGCGGTGTACTTTGACTCCCTGGTGGTTTTTACGGTGAGTATTTCGGGGTCGCCGCCGTAGCTGTGTTGCATGGGATGCACGTGCAGCGAACCGAACTTGCGACCAAAGGTTTTGTGTTGTTCGCGATCTATATGTTGATCGCGAAAGACCACTACCTTCCAGTCCAGCCATGCCTGATAAATTTCGCTGAACTGTTCGTTACTTAAAGGCTGAGCCAGATCCACGCCGCTGATCTCAGCGCCGATGTGCGGCGTTAAACTGTCAACGCCGATTGTCTGAAAACCATCTACCTGGGCCATGTCAGCCTCATTAAGTGTTCAACTCGTTATCAGTAGGGCAATTTACTCTATGTTTTTTAGCTTAACATTACTTAATTGCAAGCAAATACATATACTTTTTGTCTTTAAAATTCTATTTGAAATTGATCTTTAAAGCATTCTATATTTGGAAATGGCAGTAGATTGTCAATAAGATTTCTTTTTCTGAAAAGGCTTTAATCAAAAAGGATTTGACCTCATTAAGTTTAGAAAATCAAGCAATATTAGTATCTTTTTTCTATTATATTTCAAGGATTTGGTCTTAAGTCTTTGAAGATAAAACCTCTTATAGAGTCTGATGATTCCAATAGATTTTTACTGGGAATTGGTTTAGAAGAGCTTTTAAAGTTGCGAAAATATTCCAGTCAAAGCATGATTATTGCACTCGAAGTTTGGTTGAAAGAGCTGATAGAGCACGTTTTCTAATGGAAAGTATGCTGCTGATGGAAAGATTCCCGAAAAAGATTGTATCATGTATCATTGAGAAAGGGGTTGCTGAAACCTTTTCTTTGAAATAAGGCAATGAAAAACAACTTGCTTTACTTCTGAATTTCTATCGGTGGCCATTTAGTAAACTGAAATGAGCTTTCTCCAACAAAATTTATGGCAGAATTTTCGAAAATGCGTTGGAACGCGGTAATATTAATGAATTGGAATTTTCTGGGCATGGTTGCAAGCCTAAAACTGACAGATTTTGCAAAAAAAAAGGTATGTACTAAAACGGAGAAGGTAGTCTCAACAACGCCATTTAGCGTTTGGCCTACCCTGAGCTTTTGCATACTTGTCCTTTCAGATGCTTTAAAATGTAGGGGAGGGTGAATAAAGCAGAATATTCTGACCACGAGAATTAACACCGTGGAGCGTGGCCAATTAAACACAGTTTATTGAATTTTTAGGTAACGTTTTGCTTCAGAATTATAACTTCATTTGGTTTCACTACCGTTTACGATAATTTAGCACAAAAAGAAGTTTTTTTTTAGATCCTACTGTCAAGGCCGTATCCAGGGGGAAGGTGGTTGAAATGTTTGTCCGACTCGTAAAAACGTAATAAAAATGCATAAAAACACACTTTTAATGTTTTTTTTAGAGTTTTTTTTTAAGTGTTTAAAGATTTTAAGTATTAAAAGTAAACAAGAAAAATAAAATCTACTACCATGGATTGCAATTAAATGCTGCTATTTCTAACTTCAAATACCCAAAGAGTGGTAAGAGACTTTCTAATACAACTTTTTAACCAATTTTTATAGCCCCGATATATAATGCTGGTGTCTCGTGGGCATGGAATGAGATTCAGGGTCCTCTAGGTAAGCCAGAACATTCACTCGGTAAGTTTGTATCGCACCTTCAGGACTACGAGATACAGGTTAGGCTGACTGGTTAGGAGATACTTATTAGCCTACGTTTTATGGCCAGATTAAAGAAGTGTAATTAGAGAAGTTTCATTTGAAACTGAACCTAGTATAGACAACCTTTGACTGTTGGTTACAGGTTCGTGTGCATAAGCCAAGAGTATTTAATGAATCTAAGCATTGTTGAATTTTTTTTTTGCTTTGTCTTCTGTGTGCAACAAACTCTCTCTCTCTCTCTCTCTCTCTCTCTCTCTCTCTCTCTCTCCCCCCCTCTCTCCCTTCCCTTCTCCTTTTTTTCCTCTTCGCCCTCCCTCTCCTCTTCCCTCTCATCCCCTCCCCCGAAGAAAAATCCTGGATACTTTTTTGCTGTAAAGTAAATTAACTCTTGAGAATAAAAACTATGTACGTAGTGCAAAAGCCACTTTATGCTGACTCCAGATATGCAGTATCACATGTGCATAACACATGCAAATTCACATCCTACTCATTGATCAAGCGAGCAAAATATGTCATAATTAAAAACTAGAAGCCTAACACCCATTTGAAATTCATTCTAAATCCCCTCCCTTTACAAAACAAGCAGGAGTCGGTGTAGGAAAGGCTTTTCAATCCTGTGCTTAAATTATAATGTAAACATTGTACTGTTTACTTTAGTAGGTATGTAACCATGAATTGTATAGAAGAATAAACAAGCCTCTTAGTGTAAACCTTCTCCGACTCTGTTGTTACTATTACTGTTATGTGCTAGGCTAATTCTATAAAAGCCGACCTAAAGATTATGCGAACTTGATAAGAAGGAAAATACAAGTTCGTAATAAAAAAAAGGGGGTAATTTAGATTTACCAGTTTTGGGAAGATGGGACAAGAGCGAAGATTTTGTCTAGAAAACTTAGAACAACAAAAAATCAATTTTTTTTTTCTTCATAAGATATTTTTCCAAAACTGACGCGAATTTTATGAATATTACCTTGGGGTCGGGGCGGGGATGCGAAATTTTAACACTAATCCGTTGAATGACCAAAAATCGTTGAAACGAACAAAATAGGCAAACTGTATTAGTAATTCAGAAAGTGAGAAAGAACGTTAAAATTCACGTATACGGGGGCTAATCTCGTAGGATCCGGGAATAAAAGCGAATTGGAAAAAAATTAAAACGAACAGAAATTATTTTGTATATAATGGGGGCCGCCCCTTCCTCAGTCCTTGCTGTTTACGCTAAAATTCAACTTTTGACATAATTCTCTTAGACACACAGACTGGTCAGACGCACTGGTTAGGCGTACACATTATACGCCTAAATGTATAACTTTTAGCTACAAATTGACTGGGCCCTCTCCAAATTTTCTACGATCACTTTATCCTCTACGAAGTGGCTTGGGAGGAGAACAAAAAATTAAACAATGCATTGAAACCACGTCGCTCTTTACTTAGGTAGGCCTGCTGCGCTGCCTATGATAGTTTTTGTTCGTTTTAGATCTTGAAGTTACTCTTTACTTTCATTTGAATACCTCATCTTTTCATTTATCAATGGAAAAAACAGATTTTTTTAGTTTTTTAATTATCTTGCGCCATCGACATCGTAATTTTTTAATTTTTCAGTTTATTCTCACTTAGTAGTTTTTGTTTGATCACGACAATTACTTCCTGATAAAATGGTCCAGATGTAGATTGTTCGTAATTATTTGTACCTCTTTCTCTCAATCTTGCTCTCAATCCCAGTCTTTTCAGGTGGAAAGAATCCGTAACCATTAGTCGTCTTTAAATTAAGATAAACAAGATCTAAGAGCTCATATGGCACTTGTGACGAGGTCGGAAGGGCCAAGAGCTCATATGGTATGAGCTCTAGCAAAATTTCAAGAATCAATAGATTGATTTAAAAGGAAAATCAGATGCTTAATGCCGGTCAGGTTTTAAAATAAGAGCTCTGAGTCACGAGGTCCTTCTAAATATCAAAATTCATTTGGATTTGATCAACTAACAATTGGATGAAGCCTAAACGCCTTGGGTGAAATGAACCTCACTTTATCTGACTTTAATAAATTATCATAAATACAGTTCAAGCCAAAGTCACCTGCGTCTCTATTTAAGCCACATTATTGAATAAAATTTTCATGATTTCAATCATTTCACGGAAATTTTGCTTTAAACAAAGGTCCCTAGAAATCAAAGAGACATTTTCGAACAAGATAAAATGGTCCGAAAAATCAAAAATTTGTTCCGATAAAGCTGATGTGAAATCTTCAGACTTGGAATTTTGACTCAATAAGACTCTATTTCGTCAGCTTTAAAATAGAGAAATACAAAATTGTTTGCTTGCCTCTCATTCTAGGCAAATTAACGGTCCTGGTGTCAATTCTAAATTCTTGGTTCAACCTGCCTAAGACCATAGGCAGGCACCCCTTGTTTACCTCTCATTTCAGGCAATCTAATGGTCCTAATCTAAGGGCAATCTAAGGGTAATCTCAGGCAATCTAATCTAATGGCAATCTAATGTCAATTTTAAATTCTTGGTCAACCTGACTGAGACTCTAGGCAGGCGTGACTTGCTAAAAGATAACAAACAAATATTGGTCCAGTAAGAGAGGCACAATCACTCCCGCCGTTTACCCTTCTGCCAAATTAACCAAGCACTTGGAAAACTATAGGTTCTATCACTATATTAGCTCTTTGACTATCTACCTTGGTTCTACTGCCCTAGCAATGACATGGAGGGATAATAGATAGACATAACTATTAACAAATGAACTAACATCATTTTTATATAATCCTAATAAGGGGGGGGATTAATACCAGGGCCTGCATCTCAGCTAGCATGCCAGTCTGATAACTATGAGGATGTCCTATGTACAATGATTTGCCGGCCTGGTTACTTATACTAATTACGCTTTTTCTTACACAGATCACCATCGCTAGTGTAACTATATTTTTACACCGGCATCAAACCCACCGCGCACTCGAGTTACATTCCTTGTCCAGCCATTTCTTTCGTTTTTGGTTGTGGCTTACCACCGGAATTGTTACTAAAGAATGGGTCGCGATTCATCGTAAACATCACGCCACGGTGGAGTCAGAACAGGATCCGCATAGTCCGCAATGTAGTGGAATTTTTAAAGTTTTGCTGGAGGGTTCTGAACTGTATCGAGCCGAGGCCCGGAATAAGGAAACCTTGGATAAGTATGGATTTCAAACTCCGGATGACTTCATCGAAAATAATCTCTACAGCCGTTTTTCCTTCGCAGGAGTAATTTTGCTGTTGGCGATCAATTTCTCGATCTTTGGGTTTATAGGAATAACCATCTGGGCGGTGCAAATGGCCTGGATTCCTGTTTTCGCCGCTGGTGTGATCAATGGTCTCGGGCACTGGTGGGGATATAGAAATTTCGAATCGGCAGATGCCTCTACCAACATCACACCGATTGGTTTTTTTATCGGCGGCGAGGAACTACATAATAACCATCATGCTTTCGCCAGCTCGGCGCGGTTCTCATCCAGGTGGTTTGAGTTTGACATGGGCTGGACTTATATACGATTACTCCAGAGTCTTGGGCTAGCGCAAGTTAAAAAGCTGGCGCCACAACCTGCTTTTGACGGCAACAAGGAAGGTATTGATATCGATTCATGAAAGAGTCGTGGGAACCTTTAATGTATATATCAATCGATAGAAGGTGTGATATAAATGAGGGTAACCAGGATATGAGAAAAGTGCTTTTCGATGATGTGAAACTGGATCAATTAACCACCTGTCTGAAATTCTTGAAGCCTATTTCACTTTGCTGTCACTTCTTTGAAAGAGAAGAAGCTATGGCATTTCCAGGAGACTGTATTGTTTTTGCCAGTCTCAAAGGCAAATCCACAAGTACCTAGAAGTTAGGAGGATATATGCACTTGCTCCCGCCCTGACTGCAGTTACTCTACTTGATCCGCTTTTTGGTGCAAATTGACTTACACAGGATGAGTCTACGGATGTAGCAAGTTGAATTAATGAGCTTGCTAAATTTTTCTACCTATTTCGGAAAGAAGGTGATTCATTTAACGAAAGATCTGAAACTGACTTTGTCGGGGTCTTGAACACAGAACTCTGTTGCTATATCTCCAAAACTGGCCCATTTTCCAAATCATTTTACTTTGAGACTGCAAAGGATGTCGAATCGGCAGCTTGTTGGTGGGCTGTTTTTTTTTTTTTTTGTGAAGTTGGTGCTTACAGAAGTGACTGTAAAAATCTCATGGCTTCCTGCGACATACTCTGGTCAGGTTATATACTAGTACAGACCCATTGTAAAAACCACATCAACAGCAAACAAAATTGTAATGATCGGTCGGTTACTCAATAGCAAATTGAGCATCGCCGTGAACCTTCAAAAATGCCTGGAAATCGACGTCAAAGGCTAGAAGGGATGTTCACGCTACCATCTTGTCTTTCTATCAATAGTTTACTGCTCGACGTTGAGGCCTTTATGCCGCGGAACTTCGCGTCGGGCTTAGAAGCCAATTTTGCCCAGCTCCAAGCCACCCTAGGCATACCGGGCCCGCTGGAGGCGATATGGCCCTTCGGCGACCTGGTGTTTACTTCATCGCGCCCCAGCACCGTTGAAGAACTCGGCCTGTTTGGTGAAATAACCTACGACTTCAACGCCCAGCTCACCGGCACGCTGGGCGCACGCTGGTTCGATACCGAGGTCAGCTTCAGCGAGCGCCAGGCCGGCCTCGCCGCCGGTGTGCCGCTGGCGAACGACGCCAACATCAACACCATACCGGCTTCAACCGGACAGCAAAGCGATGATGGCGTCATTTTCAAAGCGGCATTGGAATATGAGCTCTCCGAAGGCACGTACCTTTACGCATCGGTCGCTGAGGGCTTTCGCCTCGGAGGCGCTAACGGCCTCATCCCCAACTCCCTCGGCTGCCCGGACGACCTGGCAGGACTGGGCCTTGCCGGCATCGATAGCTCATCATTTGAGTCGGACGACCTGATCAGCGCCGAGCTCGGGCTGAAGATGCGCCCCACGCCCTGGTCACGCCTCAACGTATCTCTTTTCAGTATCGACTTTGACGACATCCAGCAGCCGGTCCAGTTGGCCTGCGGGTTCCAATTTGTCGGCAACTTTGGTGCCGCCAAAAGCCAGGGAGTAGAAATAGAGTATGCCGCCCAACCCACCGATCGCCTGGGCTTTTCCATCAACGTTGGCTACACGGATGCGGAATTTACCGAGACCACGTTTGGCGGCGCTCTTAACTCTGATGGTGATCCCTTACAGTTTGTCAAGAAAACACCTTGTTCTCCTTTTTAATAAAGACCCTATTTCTAAACCACAATATAGAGTGTAAATTTAATCTGACTGCTTTTACTGTTTAGGTCGAACCAAATACAGCCGTGTGTTTCTAAAAAAATTAAAAATATCGGAAATCCTACTTTAGCTGAAAATAACCTCAATATACATTTATGCAGTTTTTAGCAGTAGTGGACCGTAATCAAACAGTTCGTGGTAACGAACTATAGTAAGGAGCGACCCGGCTCAATAGTAAGCGAAAGTCTAAAAAATGGAATTTCGATACTAATAGATACATTAATAAAATCAAATGTTTATGCTGGTTTTAAATATATAAGCTTTATTAAATTTAGTCTTACTCATCAAAAGTTGCGAGCCTGAGAAAATTTGCCATTTTTGGAAAATAGGGTGAAACAACCCCTAAAATTTATGGGATCTGAACAAAAATTACTCTATCGCATTCAACTTATCAGAGGAAGGAACAAAATCGCCTCTCTCGACACGGCTAATGTAGCTTTGATTGATCAATGTGCCTCGCTTGGAAAGTTCCTCCACCAGCAAAGACTGTGTCAGATGCGCACGTAGCCGATGAATCTTCAATGCCTCTCCAAATGGTTTTGCCATTGCTCCGGTGAGCCTTTTGCCCTCTTGTGGTGATTTTTGCGGTTTTGCCATGATTTGATCCCGGTTAGGTTGTGTCGGATTTCACGAAGACGAATCTAGTCGAAGAAGTTGATACGATTCTCAACCTCGAGAAGAAGTGACTTGAGTTCGTCCATAATTTGCCGAAATCGGCTATCGTCATTGGTGTAGAGCGAGCGATTCCAACAGGCTCCGAACAACCGAACGTTTTTTAAGACGTTGTATCGATTTCTTTCTTCGTGAAACTTATACATTAACGTTTTCCCCTCGGAAAACTGATTTTGCTTATGGAGCATTATGTGCACTGAGTTTTGTTCGTGGAACTTGTTGCGTACTGAGTTTCATTCATGAAACGCAACGCATGCTGGTTTATCTCTTTTTGGACTTGTACATAGATTTTTCTCCTTGTGACACTGATTTTTTTTTCTTGGAGCTTGTTGCGTGATGATTTTTGTTCCTGGATCTTGTTTTATGTTGACTTTTTTATTCCTAAATCTTGTATAATAATTTTTCTTCTCGTGAAACTGATTTTGTTCATAGAACTTGTTGCCTGCTGATTTTTGTTCATGGAACTTCCTGCATTTTGACTTATTGCACTATGATTTTTCACGAGGAGAAAAATCAATGTACAAGTTGCATGAGGAGAGATATATACAAGCAACAAATTTAACGAACAAAATTCACTATGCAACAAGTTCCAAGAAGAATAATCAGCACGCAACAAGTTCCATGAACAAAATCAGTTTAATGAGAAGAAAGTCAATGTGAAAATTTCACAAAGGAAAAAATCAACTTGTAACAAGTTTCGCGAACAAGTA
The DNA here is from genome assembly GCA_010016025.2 of Alatinidae sp. Z8VKAUB7J3. NCBI lineage: Eukaryota > Metazoa > Cnidaria > Cubozoa > Carybdeida > Alatinidae > Alatinidae sp. Z8VKAUB7J3. Next base: position 214,354,076 of record JAAAKM020073195.1, read on the forward strand.
TCAGCATACAACAAGTTCCACCAATGGAGATCAGCACACAGCAAGTTCCTTGAACCAAATCAGTTTCACGAAGAGAAAAATTAACATGCAATAAGTTTCATGAGCAGAAATATGCACCTAATAAGTTCTATTAACAAGATCAGGTTCACGAGGAAAAAAACAATATAAAAGTTTCACTTTTAAGATTTACATGATTAGCTCCAAGACTTTGCTGGTTAACAATACATGCACCATCCAAGACAATACATGCACCGTTTTTTGTTTTTTATTTATTTTAGAGATGAACATGATTTTCTCTCTTATCAATTTGCAACACTCTTGAAATTCAAGTATTATTTATAAAATGATCCTGAAAAATAATATTTTAATCATTTAAATGTTTCTGATCGGTTTTACACTTCCTTTGAATTAAATCATTATTTACGAAATAATCCTAAGTGATTAGATGTTAATCTTTAGTTCAATTCAATTTACAGAAGAGAGACCTAAGAATATCAATGACAATACATTAAACTACTCGCACAGAGGATGTTTTCAGAATTTTTTATTCATAATATGAGGTTTGACAGAGCGCCTAATGGTGAGAAAAGTACCTTTAAAAATTTCCTGTTAGTGTATTCTGATTTCTAAAGTTTATTTTTTAGGGAAATTTGAGAATTTCGGAATCCTAAGAAATCAAGGCGAATAAAATTTGATAGTCTAGTTGTCTATTGCAAATTTTACTTGATAAGCAAACAGAGAATGTTGAACTTGATCAAGCAGCTAAACTGCAACGAAGTCTAAAATCTGATTCAGGGTCTTCACGCTCAAATTTTCAATAATTTGTTCCCATATTGGAATTAGCATCATAAAATAATGAAGTTGTAAGAACTCGCAAGAAATGTAAGAAAGGGATATTTCAGAAATATATAAATTGTAAGTTTTAGCTTCTAAATACATAAACTAAGAAATCAATACGTACTAGGGTATATTTTAACAAACTCCATTGTACAAAATTAGTGCGGTGTATTGCGCAATGGCGGAGTGACCGGTTTCGAGGTCTTGCCATTGGGTGGAGAGACTGATCGTGTCTTCCGTAGGCATGTCCTTCGACTGAGCAACCCCGGTGGCACCGAGTGCCGTCACTTGGATCGGCCGCGCGAAATGACGTACCGCCCAAACGTTGAAGTCAATGTGGTGGGCATTGAGGTAGTAGCTGATGTCGCTGGCTTTCCCGGCCCAGTGCTTGAAGGTCTCCAATTGGGACTTGGGTTGGCTCATGTAACTGGAAAAGTAGCTCATCTGGCCAAGCTGACGAATGCGGTCCCTCGCGTCCCGGTAGATCGGATCCCAACGCTTGTGAACTTCCATGGCTACCAAAACCCCCTGAGCCCGGGCCGCCCGGATGAGCTCTAAGTGGTGGGCGAGGGTTTGGACCAGCGGTTTGGCTATGAGGACGTGACACCCGGCTTGGATGGCTGCGAGGGCGATCTCAGAGTGGCTGTTGTCCGGGGTGAAGATGATCACGGCGGATCCCGGGGCGAGTTGCTTCAGTGCTGCTTGATAGGCCTTTGGGTCCGAGGCCACGTCGTCGTTTGGGAACGTGTCCATGCGGAGATCGAATCCCGAGTAGCGGTCTCCGATCGCAGTCTGGAGGTGTTTCCGAATGCCAGCGAATTTCGATCCCTGAGTTCCGGCCATGAGGCAGCGCCCAACCAGACCCCGCCGCCGAAGGTCGAAGACGGTCAAGGCGACGACACCGGGCCCCTTATCCGAGGTGCTGGCCTGACCGTGCACGTATCCCGTGGTGTATTCGCCCGTGCCGATCATCAGTACGTCCACGATCGCGGTCTTCAAATTGGTTAGCTTGTCATCCCAATAGCTGTCGAAGTAGGCGATACAATCCGCCACCTTCTTTAGCCCTTCGGGTTGCAGCCGGTTGATGCGCTTGCGGCCGCTGGTTCTGACGGAGATCAGCTGCCCTTCTTCGAGGATGGTCAGGTGTTTCTTGATGGCCGCGCGTGTCACGTCGAAACAGTCCACCACCTCGCCTATCGTCATATCCCGTTCGCTCAGTTGAACGAGGATTGCACGGCGCGTCGGGTCGGCCAGCGCGCGAAAGGCCCCCTGCGAGTCGGTCATCATCGGATGAAGATCGGTCGCCCGCCCCTTTGCCTTGCTATTCGGGAGAATTTCGCCATGACCATCCTTTCATGAAACCATTTGGTATCATTTAAAATAGTACCGATTGGTGTCATGTCAAGGTGCTATTTTCTTTTCTGCGCGACCGTTTACGGGGGGCTGTTGGTGCTTGACCTTTTGAAATCAAACCAAAACAAACGAAAATATTATTTGGTTCTCTATAGTAAACTTAAATATTCCATCTGTTTTTCCATTTATTCTAGTCATGCAACTAACGAAGATTGGGAATTTTTTCTAAATATCAATGTTAATTTTTGGTTAGAGATTCCCGAATAGGTTGAAACGGCTCAGGCGACTGTTTTGCTCGACAGTCGCCCATGTATGCGGAGTATTTGATTTGTCATTCAACGCCACAGACTTGGCGTAGACAATCAATAGCCTTGGTTTGATCTATCTTTGTTTAGGGGAAACGGCCCATGACAAAGGACGGCAGCATTACTGGCGTCGAGGTAAGTTTCGGTCCCGCTCAGCTCCTCCACCGCGCTAGCGTTCTTCATTCCCCTCCTTGGCGATACTGACTTCGGCGCGTAGGAGATCATGCAGCGTGACCAACCCGATCATGGCGCCTCCTTTCTGGTCCAAAATGGCGACAAATCCAGTGGTGGATTCGATGAGACGGAATTGAAGTTCTCGGATGGTTTCCGTAGGGAGGCACGTGACGGCAGGCTCTAATTCCGGGCTTGCCTGGGTGGCCAGGGCTTGTTCGATGGTTTCTCGGGTGAGGATCCCTTGGAGTTGATTGTCCTCGATTACGGGAAAGCGGCTATAGGGATTCTCGCGCAGTGCTTCCTTCAGCGCTTCTGGCGAGCGATCCGTGATTGCCGCGACTTTGAAGTGCGCGATCGCCGATACGGGAAGCTGCTGCCAGGAACGCAGATCCCGAGGAGGGATCACGTGATCGAGATTGTGCCCGTCCTGGAGGAGGATGGCTTCATAGAAATTTTCGGGACTCAAGCGGCGTGAAATGGCCGAACTGATTAGCGCGCCCAACATGAGCGCCGGGACCAAACTGAACTCGTGGGTCATTTCAAAGACGATCAAGATGCCGTTAACGGGGGCTCGAACGACCGCCCCCAGACAGGTGCTCATTCCGACCACGGCCAACAAAACGTGAGCGGAGGTGCTGAGTTCGATGAACTGGCCGCAGAAGCCCGAGATAAACAAGCCGCACATGCCACCGAGGAAAAGCGTCGGTGAGAAAATCCCGCCGCAGCCGCCGAATCCGTAGCAGGCGAAAGTAGCAATCAACTTGGTGAGGAGGAGAACTCCGGCCAGGCGCCAATCATAATTTGTGATTTGTTGATGAGACTCTTGACAGGAATTTAAATCCATTTTTCAGTGTAAGTCCAACTTTCCAATATATTTGCCACTCTCCCACCGTATTATCTACAATAATTACCACTAGAAATTATAATGGATAATTTTCCATTTTAATTGCAAATCCGTGAACAAGAACCAAATATAGTTGATTCTAGTTTGGCATTGTGGAGTGACATGAGAGGTGTAGCATAGGTGGGAAATGGTAACGTTGGCGATGAGGAGGGGGGGAATTAATGCCAGGTTTTTTTCTCACTCAATTGGACTATCTGTCTTGGCTTTTTTCTAGAATTACCCATAACTTGATGCCCACAACTATTCCATTCTAATTCATTGGATCCCCTCGGATCCAATTCGGATTGGATCTTGGGACGTTGGGAGATGGAGGGGGGAAACAGAAATCTTGGAAACTCAATGGGAAGAATAAACACAAGTTCTAGATATGTGATTGATATAATCGGACCAGATACGATCTCTTTGGGGGATTTTGGTGATTTGTGGTGCTTTGGCGAGTTCGAGAATCAGTTCTCGAACTAGGTTCCGACCTCGTCACAAGTGCCTTATGAGCTCTTGACTGTTGTTTCTATTAAAATATAATTTAATAATTGTACCGTCAGTTCTTTCAATTTTATCGTAATAAAACATAATAAATAATAAAAACATAACTAATAATAAATACAAATTATAATAAATAATATTATTTTAAATAATATTACTTAATAATAATAATATAAGATTATTTTAAATAATAGTAACAAATAATAAATAATTAATAATACCATAAAAAATTAAAATACTATTAACAAGATTATCCCAAACTTCAGTTGATGATATACGGTGGAAACCTTCGGCACGGCAAAAACAAATTTTGATATCACCTCCAATCTTCTGTCCTGTAAATCTGTCCCTCTGTGCTACATGTTCAGCACCGTTCACTGCTTATTCTTCATCGTATCTTTTTCTCCAAAAATTTGCTTCTTTTGACATACCCCTTTTCAGTGTTTAAAGAGTGAAATAGACTCCTGGTGGGGATGCCCCCCCCCTTTCTACATCTTTCAGAGGACATGGCTCCAAAACTAAACCTTCCTAAATATTAAAATTAATTTGAAAAGAGATTGTTCTTCTTCAGGGAAGGCCGAATCTAACTTTGGTTTGGCATGAGTTATTTCGTTCGGTTAGCAAAGCATGAAAAATAGGTGAAGGATTGGATCTTATTTATCAGGGGTTATAATAACAACGTTTCTGGAAATCTAATATGCATGGATTTGCCTACTTTAATCGAAATATCAAGAAAGTTGGCTCGGAAAACCGAATTAACACTTTTTAGACAACATTATTTGTTACTAAAGTGTGTTTGCAGTATTAAATAGAACCACAAAGTAACGGCCCTTTGTTTGGAAAATTTACTAAGTGGACGCGTTGACTTCTTTCACGGAAGTTTTGAAGTGCTAAAACAGAGAAAAAAGGTAATTTAAAGCCAAGGGGACCCTGACTTCCCGTCACCTGGTGTACATTTCGGAACGCCGCATGTGCCGAAAAGTTTCGACATGCTTTGCATAGTCCCCAAAACGTTTGGCATAGTTCCGCCACTTTTGGCACTCCCCAACTGGTGACTTTGAGAAAAAAAAGGCAAGTGGGAGACGGACTATTTTCCCAAAAGAGGTTTCGGTCACTTAAAAAAGGCACTAGAACTTTCCGTTTTCGTTCTAATGAGCCCCCTCCCGACGTTCTAGGATCACTCGTTCGATACGATCATCTCCGGGAGAGAAAAAAAACAACAAGAATAAATAAACATGCATCCGTGATCTTTTTTTGGGCAAAAAATGTAAAATTCCACCTCTTTGTATGTAAACCTTGAAACCTCCATAGTAATGTCTGATATGCTGAATCTGATGATGCGATTCTCATTAAGATTGCTTGAGCTTTTGGGAGTGCTCCCACCTTTTTCAGAAATCAGGCAAATTTTCTCAGACACGTAGCTTTTGATGTGTAACATTAAGCTTACTCAACTTCATACATTTAGATTCAGCATAAAATGCCAATTCTTTTGAAGTATATATTGTTATCAAAATTCCGTTTTTTAGAGTTTCGGCTATTATTGAGCCGAGTTGCTCCTTACTTACAGTTCAAATCAAACTAGCCTGATCGAATAAGATTTGACTAAGCTTGTTTCTACCTACACCGACAGAAGCTGATCTTATCATGGTAAACCTCGAAGAACATGTTATTTTACTGAGTTTTACCAAGACAAAATTTCTGGTCGTTTCAAAGACCAAAGATGAGATGACATTTTTTATTTGCGAGAACATAACGAAGACTCTCTAGAAACTTTCTGTGGTTTGCTTAGTTCCATTAATATAAAACTTGAACTTAGTAAAGAATCGGAGGTGAATAGGCGTGTACCTTTTCTAGATTGCCCTGTTACTTCGGATTCTTTCCCCAGCAGCAAACCTCTCAGCATGAGTGCTGTTTTTTTAATTAATTGTCAATAGCGGCACTAAGATCCTGCTCATTATATACAGAGGAGAGTGGGTAGCCTAAGAAACAAATAAGAGCAAGAAGGATTCAGTTTGCCAAAGTGAATGATATGGCACTTGGAACATTGAATTCAAGAGACAAAGCCTCTGCACATTGACCAGCAGTTGACAATTATTCAATTCAATTTATTTTTGACCTGTCAACAAAACAAAAGAGGGTCTGTAGCCCTAGTGACAGTTTTGTAGAAGGACATAATCTTCACAGGACAAGGCTAGTCCAAGAAGCTTCAGGTTGTCTGCATAAAGAGTTGATTTGTACATTGTTGCAGTATTGTTGCTGAGTTCAAAGTGAGCACAACTAAAATTAGATACTTTGCAAACATTATTAAGTAAGTGAGTTCTTTTTTAAAGTAGTTTAATTTGACATTTTGCAATAATTGGCTTGGGATTGTAGTTGACTTATAATCCTGACCTTTATTTCATAATTAATTCAGTGACTTTTCTCAACAATTGACTTGGCACAGTTGATTTTGCAAAGTAACCGAAATTGCCAAGCAGAAGAGGGGCAGTTCTCCATTGCAAGTGCTGTTGTACCTGCCAGAAGAGTCTCCCTTAAACTGCACAAATCAGGTGAACAGGGACTTAGGCTTCCTTTTTTATTAGGGTACATCCCAGGTAGAAGGTAACATCACAACAGTATTTCGCATTGGGCTACTGTGCATTGAGTTAATTTTTGAGAACATACTATATACTTGTGTCTGAGAATTTTCCATGGTGGCCTCGAATCATATTGGCACCCTTGGTCCAGTGTCCCCCCCCAAGATTTTTCTCTAGATCTGCTCCTGGGAGGAGGGTAATACTTCATTTTTAAATCCATTTTATTTATTGTGTGGGTGGGTGTCTTTTTCATGCCAGTTGTACATGCTAGTTTCTATCCCACATCAGTATTAGGCTATAACAAGCATTTGTATTTGGAAAGGGAAGGTTCGAGAAAACTGGGAATAGATTGCTACATGGTGTCAGTATTGATTCAGTAAGCGTTGGTAAGTAAATGCATCATCTCGGGAAATCTTGCTTGATCGGGCACTGGCCCTATTGTTCCTTGGTTGTATCCTTTCTTTATAATTGTGAGGTCCTGCAGCCCTGTCGTGGAGGTTTAGAGCTCCTTTATGCAAAAACACTAATTTTGCATTTTTCGGCGAAACTTGGTGATAGATTTATGTTTGTTTGTTTGCTTGTTTTTTACAACGGGCGATTATTTTGAAGTAGTTATCCTTAAACATCAGAAGAGGACTTGTTGTAACAGAATTTGGATATTTTGGTACCCTTTTAAGTGGCGAAAGGGTATTGTACAGCAGGAAAATACCTATTTTTGCTATTTTGTGCTGGAAATTAAAATATTTGGCCTGGACAGCGTCAAAATACAATTGAGTAAGAATTCTGAGATAGTCAATCGGTTTATGATTTTGAAAAGTTGTAAATAAAGTCTTCAATTACCAGATGTTGCCACAGTAAAGTGCTGATTACGGTCATAGTGTGCTGTGAGCAGAAATGTTGTTCTAACTGCAGTTAGAAGGCCATTAAGTGACTATTATGCGATCATTTGCGTAGGACTCCCTCGCGTTTTTCCTGAATGTGATGGACTGGCGAATGGCCTGTGAGCGTCAGGTCCATTTTAGCTGTGGGTCGATGACGGGCTGTGGCGCGGCACGCAGTGCCGGAATTACGTCGCCTACATCGTCAACCACCGTGAAAAGGTCGCGGTGCTCGGGTATCGCAAATCCCCACCCGATGATGGGACCGATCATGTCGACCATGGGCCGCCAATAGCCGCCAACATCGACGATCACCACTGGCTTATCGTGCAGTTTAAGTTGTTTCCAGGTCAAAATTTCGAATGTTTCGTCCAATGTGCCCAGGCCGCCTGGAAGGATTACAAACCCGTCAGACCGTTCGGCCATCATCATTTTTCGCGTGTGCATATCGTCGACGATGTGCAACTCGGTCAGCCCGGTATGTTCGATTTCCAATGATTGGATGTGTTGGGGAATAATGCCGATGACCTGACCGCCGGCTTCCAGCGTCGCGTCGGCTGTAAGTCCCATGAGACCGACCCGACCGCCGCCATAGACCAGCGTAACGCCTTCGCGGCCAAGTGTGTCGCCAATTTGCTTGGCGGCATTCCTGTAGGTTTCGTCGACTGCACCTGAAGAGCCACAGTAAACGCATACGGACGAAATGTTTTGCATAGAAATCCTGGCAACACCAAATGGTTGGAAGGCAAGTTAAATTTTACGGCGTTTACTAAGGCACCGAAACGAGACAGTTATCTCAAATATTTCAATGCCCACAGGCGCCTTTGCGACCTAAGGATTGGTCTGCATGACCGAAACTTGTCCACAGGCTTGGTTGCCTGCCGACCGCCCCAGTGAAACTGAAAGGGATAACAGACATAATGATCAATGGATGCAAATAACTCTTTAAAGGCACAGCCAACAAGATATAAACCATGATCATACCAGCGAGAAAGAACATAATTTGTTCGTTCTGTTGTGCTTGTGTTTCTTCAATCGAGCCACCCAATTCGGTTTTAACTGAAGGGAACGATTCTTTTAATTTCGGCAATAGTTTATCTTCGATGACTTTAACTACTTCATTTGGTTCAACTACTTCCTCATCAATAGCCCCCCACACATAGACACTGCGATATCCGCCTTCACGACGTATGTAGCTAATACCCGGTTTTTCGCTTAGTTTTGAAACATCACCTAACATGACTTCCTTGCCCTGTGGTGTAGTAATTACTGTGTATTTAAGCGATGCAAAGCGTTCTCTGGTCATCTTCGGATAACGCACCATCACTTTGACTTCTTCACCATCTCGGATAACGCGCTGTGCTTCACCACCATAGAAACTGTCACCTACCTGACGCGCAACGCCAGCCAAGTCTAGTCCCAAATCATAGGCTACAGGCAACAATTCAAGCTGAATTTCCTTGCTCGCAGGGTCGATGGTTGAACTAACGTCAAATAGACCTTCTTCTTGTTGCAGCATTGCAATAAACTGCTTTCCGGCTGCATTTAAGGTATCAATATCACTACCAAATAGCAGGTAACCGAACTCATCTCCGTCGCCGCTGCTATTTACATCGTCGCGAATAGAGAATGATTTCATACCTGGGATTTCTGGAATTTCCGCCCGCCATCTACGTGCAATTTCAAAGGCATCGTATGGCCGTAACTCTTGGTTTCCGGCAGTTTGGAAGCCGGTTTTACTTATCGAGCTCCAACTCGAATTATTAACGAAATGGACCCATTCGACGCGACCGAGGAAATCACTGTGACCGTGTCGAACGGTGTTGAGTCCATCGTAAAAAATATGAGTTTTCCGTTGCGGAACCAACTCCATTTTTTTAGGGTCAACCTGCTCCGCCGCCCTGAAAATGAACTCGTCAACCCCAATCTTGTCGGGTTTCGGGTCGACGGTGAGTCGGGGTGGCGGAGTATTTTCGAAAGAACCTATCTTACAGAGGGATCGCATACTATAGAATTCAAGCCGGTCGCGGGGTATCTAACCCCTTCCTCGCGGATTGTCGCCGTCCCCGATCCCATCCTGGTTCAATTTACCGAGATTGATGTCGATTACGTTCCGGTGCCGCCCGAGCAAGGAGCGATACAGGTTCATTTGAATACCGGGCTTGGCGCATGGCGAATCCATGGGCATTCAAACTGGAACCAAAGCGGTGGATTTGTGACCGACTTGGCTTTCGGAAACTACGTCGTCGAGTTCCTTCAGATAGCCGGGTGGCGACGACCCTCCCCGTTGCCGGTGACCCTCGCTCAAACAACGCCATTGGTTCTCCAACAGGATTACGAGCTTCTTTCAAATCAAAGGGGCAGCCTTGGCGTTCATGTCACTGGAGCTTCCAATCTGATTACCCCTTCAGAAACAGGGTTTTGGCGTGTGCTGGGTGATCAGGGCGGTTGGCGAAATGATGGTTATGTTTATGAATCGCTACCTGTCGGTACAGTCGACATCGAATTCCGTGAATTCCATGGCTGGCTTCGTAAAATTCGAACGGCTCATATTTACTGTAATAAATGTTTGTAATGTTTTGCTTAAGCATTTTAAAAAACTTTTTTCAAACGAGACCTGCTTCATCTTCCTCGAAGAATATAAATAGGTATCCTGAGAGTTACTGCTTAAAATTCTGACGAACCGTCCGGCACTCCCATGAAAAAAAGATAAGTTTAGCAATATGTTTTTTTTTGTCTTTTTGCCCTTTTTACAAATCTATGTCATGAACCCCCTTCAAAGTAAAATTCTGTGTAACCACTATTGGCATAAACAACTGACGTAGTTTTTTATTAAAACAAAACGTAAACTAATCGAACAACGAAAACTAATCAGTCATCTCTTCCGATTCACTATTGACACCCGTCTCACAAGAAATAGCGTTATTTTCCACAATCCTCATGCCGTCAAATTTAACAACCCGTGGCTCTCCCATTCCCAGTTTTGAGGCAAGTAACAATTGAATTGGTAGATCCTTGTATTTGTTTTCAGGGTCTAATTTCTTCCTCCTCTCGGGACTCTGAACGATCTTGTATATTGTATATCCTAAAAGGTTCCATCCCATGAATAGATAGACGGCTGACATAACAGGACTAGCCTTGTCGGCTTTGTGAAGAGCTGATTCAGGTAACGTTCGTCGCAACCACATTTCAAATTTTCGAAAAAATGTCATGCTTAGAAATTCTAAAAAGAAAAAAAATGGTCACTTGAAAAGCTGGTTGTTACCAACAGAGCGGATAAGGAGGACTTTAAATCTCTATTTTTCTATCTTAAAAGTAAATATTTTACTTATGAAAACTAAAAGACTCGTCTCAAACATGGACCCTTATTCTTTGCTTAGTACTTGTGTTTTTTTATTTATGCTCTGTAGTGTTTCCTTCTGAGGATAGCGGCCCACTAAACTAGAACCAACTGTCGTTTTAAGCTTCCAAGAATGGTGTGAGTCAAAGTTGAAAATTTTAAGAGTTGTAGGCTATAAGAACATAGGCTAGCTGATAACTTATCAGCTCCAATGTCTTTTAAAGAAAAGCCTTAATTGGTGATGAAAATCATGCCAAAAATACGAATAGAATTTATACCAAATAAATTACTCACTAGAGATGTTTTTACTTGAACTACAAAATTTACTACTAATGGAATTCATTGCAAATTGGTCATGCCGATAGATTTTTGAAAATTTTGCTCTAAATTATAACTATTCGGGGAAGAACAGGAAGAGCCCGGGAAAAATTCCCAAGAATGTCATTCAAAAGGTAAATAAACACTTTTTATTAACACACGATGAACACACATCCGAGGCTTCCTCCGATTGCTCCATCAGAAGCCTGTGAATAAATCTTGAGAATGAATGCAGCACCATAGACTGTATATAGGCTAGGTATTGTAGGCCCAATCCATTTTTAAACTTTGGAACCTAGGGTTTGTTTTGAGTTTGGTTTATGCTTAAGCATAATGAAATGAACAACTTTACATCAGTTAGTATAAGCCTAACACTTTCCAAAAGTACCTTTCCTATGTAAATTTATGCACTAAAGTACGAGCAAGTTCTTTAGAACCTTTTAAACTAATCGTCTATTTTGGTGAACAGGTGAATTGGTCTGGGAAAGCTGTAATATCCATCAGAAATAGGAAAGGGAAGGGATTTATCTTGTTAGTATCTGTTTAGTTACTTACAACGAACGCCCATGAAGACCACTTGACAACGTCAATAGTATGAATATGTATTAATCCACTGACGGTATATGACAGACTTCACTTTATTTAGTGTAGTGCTAGTATTTACTTTCCATTGAAGAAATAATAACTTATTGGTTATTTTCATTTAACAAATAGTAAGAATGGTGCTATAAAGGCTCAGTTGTTTCGACAATTGCTTCTACTACCACTACTGCTAACAACTCACTGCAGTACCAAGGTGCCTGAGGCCAGCACAGCTACGCACGCTCCTCCTGCATACAAATACATTCAAAGCCTTCCTCTTTACATCCTCCCAGGAAGTTCCTATTTCCCTTTCTTTACGACATCCTGCCACCCCAACCGTGGACATCCTGCTTTCCGTTTAGTTCTAGATGGCTGGCCGAAAAGGACATCTTTGGCAATCTGTCATACTTCATTCGCAGAACGTGCCCTAGCCATCTAAACCTTTCTCTCATTATAACCATAGAAAGCAAGATTGAACTAAACTTTTCGTACAGTCTACTGTTTTAAATACTGTCAGTCAGCCGGGCACCCAAAACAATCCATAAGCAATTTCTCTTCGAAAAATCTGGTAAATGTTCATCTGTTTTTCAGAGCGCCCATGTTTCAGAACCACATTTATCAGTCGATTCTTATATCTCATTAGGTATTTACTGATACTTGTTTATTCATATATATATATTTTTTATTTGTATGTAAATTTGAATGAAACCTATTAATAAACAAAATATTCTATAGTATTTGTTTAGCTTTTTCTGACCAAGTTACAGAAATACTATATACTTATACAAAAGACTTCGGAGATAGGATCTTGAAACTTTAACGATAGGGTTTTCTGATACGCTGAATAAGATGGTGTGATTTTCGTTAAGATCGTATGAATTTTAGGGGATGTTTCTCCCTATTTTCCAAAACAAGGCAAATTTTCTCAGGCCCATAACTTTTGATGAAAAAGACTAAATTTGATGAAAATTATATATTTAAAATCAGCATAAAATTCCGATTCGTTTTTATGTATCTTTGGGTATAAAAATTCCGTTTTTTTAGATTTTCGTTTACTATTGAGCCGGGTCGCTCCTTACTACAGTTCGTTTTACCACGAACTGTTTGATTAATATCCTTCAGATTTTTATTTAGTTATTCCACGCAAAAACTGTACGTTCCTTCGCAAGAATATCAAGGACAGAGATATTTTTTAAATCTGTATTTTTCTTTTTTTAGGGGTGGGATAGAGGGAGGGAGGAGGAGAATTTTCCAATGAGAGAATTAAACTATCAAAACAGCGATTCTTAGGCCACTAATGTTCAACTCATCTAGAGAAGGGCCACTTTAGTCCTCTCTCGTTTGTATATATGTCTGCAAAAGAACTTGTAGACACAAATCTCGCCAAATCCTGGCATATGACATACGCAATCGAGATAAGAAATACTACAATATCACAGAAAAATACACATTAAATATTTAACTGTTTGTCATTCTTCATTTTTTTTTGTCACGCGTTAATGCATGTTTACCATTTTTTGTTTTCCAATCTGACTTGGTTTGTTGACCACAGTTTCATTATATTGTACATAGTTCACCTCGCGCGTGCGGGCGATTATTTCCTGACCAAGGACGAGATCCTGGCCAACGTCCCCAACGCTGCCGATTGCTGGGACTTTGCCTTCGACAATGGCGTCGGTGTGACCTGGGGCTTCGGCCAATACTGCTACGCCTACCGGACCGACCTTGCCGATCCGCATCCGACCAGTTTCAAGTCGTTCTGGGACGACCAGTACGGCGGCGGAAAACGCGGCACCTACATCACCTCCAACACACTGCAGATGGTGTTCTTCGTCACCGCCAGCCATGTCTTTGGCGGCGACTACAAGAACCTCGAAGCCGGGTACGACGCCATGCGTTCGGCCATGCCGATGAAGATTTCCGACTTTACCGGCAACATGCAGACTCTCGTCGAACGCGGCGAGGTCACGATTGGCGTGCAATGGGAAGGCGAGGTCTTCCTGCAGATGGACAAGGGCATCAAGGTCGCGCCGCTGACCTGGGACCGCAAGCCCATCCTGACCCAGACCCACACCGTGTCGCGGTACTCGGAGCCGGTACAGAAGAAGCTCGCCCTGGCGCTGGTCAATGCCAAGCTTGATCCGGCCTTCCAGACCAAGGCTGCCGACACGTTCTACCTGCGCCCGTCGAACAAGAACGTTGTTCTGCCGGAGCGGCTGACCAACAAGGGCGTGACGAACACCGCCGCGGCCCTCGACGGATTGTGGATCCCGGACTGGAACTGGTGGCTGGAAAACGAGGACGAGATCGTCGAGACGGGGAACGACATCTTCGCCGGGTGATCGTAACGGCGCGATGTGTTGCCACCATCACAATCGTGATGGTCGGGCTTGTCCCGACCAGCTGAATCGGCAAAGTGAAAGTAAGATAAATTTCGTACAAGAGTTCTGGCAAAGTCTCCCCTGTAAAAATTTCCCCAAGTAAGTTTATCTCCGGAGACTTCCCTGTCCATGAAAAATTCTCCCCGTGGAAAATCAGGCCTCGGAAAATTCCCCCTCCCCAAACAATGTCTGTTTAATTCCAAATAACAAATACTATATGTAAACAATAGACAAAATCCCTATAGCCTATAGCCCTTCCCCCAGGTACTGTGCGAGGCTCATTAACCGGAACATCTCTGCATGAAAAATTTAATCGGCAAAGAGAAAGTAGGACATTTTTTTTTTAAAGGAGTTCTGAAAATTTCTCCCATGTGAAATTCTCCTTAGAAAGTTCATCCCAGGAAACTTTCCTACCCATGGAAAATCTCCCCTCCCCAAAAAACGCCTGTTTTCTTACAAATAAAAAAAAACTATATGTAGACAACAGGCAAAATTCATAACTTCCAGCACTTCCCCCAGGTTGCGTGGGGTCATTTCATTCCCAGAAGCATACTTATTTGATCTTTCAGCTATAGTAAACAAAACGGATATCTCAAAATTATGATTGGATGACTTCGGGGAAAAAGGGCGTGGGAGGGCCTCCAATATTTATGGTCACTAGAAAAGGGCACTAGAACTTTTAATTTTCGTCCGAACAAACCTTCTCCCGATACTCTTGGACCAATGATCCAGGGTTTGATACGATCACCCTGGCAAAAAAAAAACAACAAAAAACAGAAAAGAACACGTATGTGTGATCTGTCTTTTGACGAAAAATACAAAAATTTTACGTTTTCGTAGATTCCAAGAAAACTCATTTGTACCCCAATATTTCCATTGCAATAGGAATATATTAGTTCTCTCCTATAGAATCATGTTTAGTGTCATAATGAGGAAGTTTTGAAAGATTACAGGTCGTGATTTTAAAGGGTGCTGACATCTTGTGACAAGTCTGGAACTTCCTGTTATAATTCAAAATAAGTCATTTTGAGTCTAATTATTTTTTTTTTAGTCAGAAGGTTTTGTTAACAGATTGAAGGTAATAAAAAGGTTTTTGCATGTATGCATCGCTACTGTAGATGGCAATAAAAACAAGACACGGCACTGCAGTCAGACAAAGCACTGAAAATGCAGATACAAAAAATCCTTTGATGTTGCTGAGGAAATAATTGTAGTTCTTCGTTCAATAAATATGACGCGTTATCAAATACGGTACGGATAGGGGATTGCCCAACTTGATCAGATTTTTTCCTTTTTATTCGGCTGTTTTGCTTATATTTGAGTCGGGAGGGGGGAGCTGTTATAAATTTTCCCCGGGCGGCACCAAATCTAGGAACGGATCTGAATGAAACTGTGAGGAATCTTACCAGTCTAAATTATTAGGTCTTTGGAGTCTTTTATTTGGTCTTAGGTCTTTGGGGTGTTCATCTCCACCATTCATTCTGCAAAGGGCACTGATTATTGATGAAGATGCACAAACTTAGTATTATAAAATAACATTTTCTGAAATAATTTACAGGACACATGAGGCCTAAGGATACGTTTTGAGACTCACCACTTATCATGATCTATAACGTTTTAAAGAATTTGGGTAAATAAATCTTAAATCTTAACAGGAGAAGTTTATAAACCGTCACTTTTATGAGATACGATCTCTTTTCCTAATTGAAATGGGCACCTGATTCTAGGATCATCGGCTCAGTAAGATCCCTCCTGGGAAAAACACACATCCAAGAAGATTCTTCTAAAAAAACGTACACAATTTTGTGTTTGTGCAGGTAGAAGGTTGAATCCTGGCCAATGGAATTTTATGATTTGCTGAATTTTCCTCATGGCCACTCCTGTTTTTTGGATGCTTCCCCCTTTTTGTAAGATTACTCCGATTTTCTCTGGCTTATAACTTTTGATATGTTATTCTGAACTGTTGGATTCCTTTGATATATATGTTGCTATCGAGATGGTTTTTTTTTAGTGATTTTGGTTACCATTAGTGCACGTTGCTCTTTACATTACCACGTTTTGACCAAGAACATAAAATATTTTATTTAAAAGAAAAATACAGCAGATTCAAGTAGCAAAAATGAACTCGTACACATTATTAATATTCTGCTAAAGTTAATTGCAGGTCTAATAACACTTTTAGCTGAAATTAAAAAAAGAAAAAACTAGAGGATAATGAAGGACTTCCGGTTTTTCTTCAATTATGTTTGTTTTTTATATTCCTTTTCTCATAGTTCATGGCTGTCTGTTTTGCTGAAAAATATAATTTACATGCTTTACCACTACCTTGGAGAAGTCAAATGTGTCTCCCTTTATTTCGTTTTTGTTTGTCTTTCCCTAGCATTTCCCGACGCTTTTTGTCTTTCAAAGTTGTGTCCAATTATATGCCACCAGCCTGCTCAACAAAAGGAACCTCTCCAACCACATGAAGTAGCTCCTCGAGCATGAATAACGATCACAATTTGACACTGTCTTAACATAATCCATTTTTAATTTAATATCAGATACAGTTTTCCACCCCAGAGCAAAAATTGAATTGCATACCGAAATCCCGAAGCCACCGGGAATATGAAAACGCAGGATAACGAGAAAACGGCACTCACCCTTACCTAATGAGTCATTAAACGACAAATTATTACATTTAACACTATTAGGGATATACTGGTTTTTCCAATGATGGCCGGATGTTATCAATTATTTCATTCTCAATGCCTGCTTCTGCGATTACTAGTACAAAGTTCGAAGCAGGTGAATATATAAATTGCTTTTCATACAGCGAAAAGTCGCTAGATATATTAGACTTACTTAAAAAACAACAGATTAATAGTTCTATATAGATTGGCATCCCACAGAGTACAAAAATTAATAATCTGGTCCAAGATTTACTCCGGAATTCAAGAACTCACTTGGAATAGATTACGATCTTGGTGAAATAATCGAAGTCAGGCAATAATATCCAATTTAAGGTAAATGTTAACCAACTGAATGAAATAAGTAAATCAATTAGTATTAACTGATCAAACAGTGGTTCCATCAGACCTGAAGCTGGTTGCAATAACTTCTAAAGTATTTGTAAAGGATTCATTTTGTTTTTGTCTAACCTTTTTAGCATAGATTTATGGCTTATGTGAAAATTTAAATTTCTATAATTGTTGTCAAAATATTGGTTTGTTTGACAATGTTTATTACTGAAATTAATCAATTCCTGAATGTCCATATTTAGGTCTATGCGAAAATAATCAGGGACCTAATTAAATTTTTGCTATTTCGGAAACATAGTGCCCACTTGACAAGCCACCGGATTGGACGATAAATGCTTCAATCTGATAGTCCGCAGCTTTACCATTCTTGATATGATTGCGATCAAGTGTAAAGGTTGGATCCATTTCAACAGAGTCACCTATCTTTGTGCTAATACCATCGTCTCGTACGAAGCGTTTAAGAGAAAAAAGAAGGTGCTCTGGAGCTTCTATGAACCGGAAACTCTCTCCGACTTGATCGGGTAATACTTTATATTTTCCATATCGATTCCGGACAACACGTCCACTGTCGATCATGTCGCGTGTGATCGTTGTTGAATCTTCTAAAAGGGCTCCAAATTCATCTACAGAAGTGGTAGGGGTTACCCGTCCATATGCGGGATTCATGTAATGATCCCAAATGTCTTGAAGCGTTTTGAGGGTTTGTTTTCCCTCAGTTTTAATTGGGAGCAAAAGCATCCCAGAATAATCAGTTGAAACATTCACCCCGTGATTATGGTGGCTACCGATTTGAAAGTACTCTTTGCTCTCTCGTCTAAATTGATCGTAAGTGATTCCCCGGGGTAAAGTGCCCAGGTCATAGGTGCGAGTTCCTTCTGTCCTTGCAAAGAGGGGGCATCTCTTTTCATCAGCATAGAAAAGTAGTTGCATTAAGGCTTCATGGGCATCTTGATGACCATTTAACATCCGTGGGGGCAATAATTCATTGCGAACACCTCGTGATCCACCCATAGGAGTCCCAACAGTCTGGGCGTGGTAGTTTTCACAATCTTTAAGTGTTCGAGGATAATCTGCCTTAGGCAAGGATGGGAGAACATGTTCAGCAATGGGTGTGAGATGCTATTATTTCGGAGTTTCTAAAATAAGATCATCACGCAACAAAACGCCACCTGATAATTCCAAATGTATAGATTAAAAAAAAAAAAAAAAACAAAGTATTTTCAGCTTTTAAACTAAATTATTGAAACTGCGCGTGTTTTAGTAGAGCACTGGTAAGAAACTGACTATCAGGGTGCTGGATCCCATCCTTTTCACATTAGTTTTTTCCTCATATTAGTCAAACAACCTTGTGTCTTCTTCAGAATCAAACGTAGTATGTTTTTACATGGTAATGAAACACGTATAAATAACTAAAATGCAAGCGGTAACATTTTATGTAATCTTCTGAATTTAATAATGATGCCTATTATTATTCTTAACTTTTATTATAAAATACCCGTTTTTTGAAGGGAGAGAATATTAAAGTAGATTGTGTTCCCAATATTAAGGAGAAAGATGGAAATTGATTTTTAATTCATATTATAAACTTCCACACCTCGATTTGATTTAACATTTATGGCTTGAATCTTATTTTACAATGTGTATTTGATATTTTGTTCTATGTAAGTAAACTAAAAGGTTTTTCAGCAAAAATTTTTCTCGTACGTCAAAACGTATTTCTAAGCTCTACATCGAATTATACAGAAGTGCAGCTGGAAAGATCGATAGAACTCTGTGTAGTAGAGTTCAGATTTTCATTCTTTTCTTGTTTGCAGATGGGAAATGTAAAAGCGGTCATCTTGAGTTTCAGCGCTGCACAGGCATTCAAATACAATCTCAGCAAACGCGAGAAAGATCACGACGCAATTATCGCGAAAATTCTCCTGGCTTATTAGTCTAAAAAGTATCATCATAATAAGTAATTTGCTTCCTATAGAAACCAAGCTAATGCCTCTATAATTACCACACTTACTCTTATCACCTTTCTTAAAGAGGGGTTTAATTAGAGTTTCCCCAAAATTGCTAGGTACTCCCGCATGTCTTCAGTAACTTATCTGTACATTAGATAAGATGGTCATATCACAAACCAAAGTTTTCGTGGGAGGTAGAAGCTAGTATCCAAGCTAATTTTTTTTAACAATCCAAAGCCAATATGAATATTTTAAAAGAGGGAAAGAAGGATCTCTAAATTTTTGCTGTAAAGACCTATATTACAAGAGCCTGCGAATGTCTGACAGATTTGGATGGAAGTAAGAGTAAATTGTTTTAGATGGTCTTTCGGGGTTCAGTGCTAATTCCAACCCTGTTATTCTGTGAACTACCAGAGCGGGTTATCGGATCTCAAAAACTTGGTGGGAAGTACGTACGAGTAATCTAGCGCCAACTTTTTGGATATTGTGCCCGATCCAACATCTGTGGAGGGACGTCATTAAATTCTTGTCATCATGAAATTAGCCAGAAAAAACTATAGAACCACAAAGAAACTCAGTGGGTAGTAACAGGTAACGTAATGTTTTTACTTTCTCGGAATCAGGTTCCGGTCCGACGTTTGGAAGGGAAGGGCTCCTAAATTCTCGTCATGGGGATATTAGCCAAAATAAACTATTGTGTTTCAGCTAAACTTGACTGAGAGGAAGAATAAATGTCTTAGTTTTTCCTTGTGAAGACCAGTGCTCACTGTGGTCTGTGTGTGTGTGTGGGAGGGGGGTACTTAAAATAGCGATCGTAGTTCCTGTCGCTCTGTCGGTCCCAGTTTTGCTAGTTCGGGCAGTTCCAGATAAGCTAGGACGATGAAATTTGGCAGGCTTATCAGGGACCAGACCAGATTAACTTAGAAATAGTCGCTTTCTCGATTTGACCATCTGTTAGGGAGTGGGAGGACGGTTAATTCAAAAAATTAAAAAAATGAGGTATGTTTAACTTACGAACGGGTTATCGGATCTTAATGAAATGTGATATTTAAAAGGATCTCGTGTCTCAGAGCTCTTATTTTAAATACCGACCGGATATGATGAAATTGGGGGGAGTTGGATGGCGAAACTGGAAATCTTGGTAAACGCTTAGAGTGGAGAGATCGTAATGAAACTTGGTGGGAAGAAGCTCTTGGGTCTTCCGACCTCGTCACAAGTGCCATATGAGCTCTTGACTCTTGTTTTTCTTCACCAGCGACTGTCGTATTGAACTAGCGATTGTATAATCATTGTCAGCACAGTAACATCAACTTAGTTAAGAGTAAAGTGTCCCTCAGATTCTTTTTCCAGCATTGTCATTTGGAACCAATGGTTTTCGAAACTTGGAAAAGGCTCATTTGATCTCATAATTGGTAGCTCGTGTGCCCTTTTCGAGAACTGAAACCGATTGGAAGGCAACCCAGAATTGCCATCTTAATGAGAACGGTCAAAAGATCCAATAAATGTGTCTCAATACAGGTTAAATTGAATCTGTTAGATGGTCTATATTTATAGTGGGTAATCACAAACTGCACTAATATTATAACTAAAG
Source organism: Alatinidae sp. Z8VKAUB7J3 (assembly GCA_010016025.2). Lineage (NCBI taxonomy): Eukaryota > Metazoa > Cnidaria > Cubozoa > Carybdeida > Alatinidae > Alatinidae sp. Z8VKAUB7J3. Next base: position 214,374,767 of record JAAAKM020073195.1, read on the forward strand.
ACAAGTTTATGCAGAGATTTTAATGAAGAAAAGAGTTGCAGGCACGTTGTCCCGAAGCCATGGTCAGTGATGACGCAGCGTTATTGCTGTCTCGGGCTACGGTGCTAGGCGTGGGCCCAGGCCTTGGCCGATCCAGTTGGGGTCGGCGACTGTTTGAGCTGGCCTTAGAGCGTGATCTGCCCACGGTGATTGATGCCGACGGGCTGTATTGGCTGCGTAAACACGGGCCCCGTGAGACAGCTGGACAGCCATGGGTGCTGACGCCACATACCGGCGAAGCTGCAGGCTTGTTGGCAGTAGATGCACAAGCCATTGCTGAGGATCGGTTTGCAGCTGCCAGTGATATCGCCCAGCGCTATCGTGCTGATGTAATACTGAAAGGCCCCGGCAGTGTGCTCGCAGGGTCCATGGGTCTGGGTGTTTGTAGGCATGGCAACCCGGGTATGGCAAGCGCTGGTATGGGCGATGTGCTGACCGGTATAGCGGCAGGTCTGCTGGCTCAACAAGCCGATGGCTGCAACGTCGCGCGGCTTGCCTGCGCGCTTCACAGCGCCAGTGCTGATCGTGCCAGTGAGCGTTTTGGCTACCTGTCACTGCTGGCTCGGGATGTGATCGGTGAGCTGCCCGCGCTGACCAAGGGGCGCGCCGAACCCACCCTGAGTTATGGCGCTTGAGCGCGACGGTGTTTGCGTTGCTACCCGGCACTCGGTGCGAGCTTCCAAATGAAGCGGCTACTTTGGCCATGGGCGCGTGGTTGGGCGCTAACGTGAGTCGCGATGCGTTGGTCTATCTACATGGCGATCTTGGTGCGGGGAAGACCACACTTGTTCGCGGGTTGCTGCGCAGTTTGGGCTATTCATGGTATACATGAAAAAAGTACAAGACAAGAACACACAAAAGGAGAGAGAGACACATGAACAAAGACAGAGGGAGACAGGGCAAGGGGACGTGGAGAAAAAGGAAAGAGAGGGAGGATGGTGGTGTATTAAACACTAATTTTTACTTAAAGCCTTAGAAAATTTTGCACATTACTTTTTTAAGACCCTGAATTCATCGTTTTAGATTTATTTATTCATCATTTCAAGCGGTTAGTCAGAAGATTCAAATTATGGAGATTTTACAAATTTGTAAGTCCTCTACTTACCGTAGGAGGTGAACTTCCACTAACTACGACTCCTTCAGCAAATCTTACCCTCGAGGGGTGTGATTTTAATCTTGCCTTCTTTGCAGCACTCAAGAGCGCGGACTTTCTGGCTGACTGAAAAAAAGAACTTTCTTGAACAATGGAAAATACAAAGAGGAAATTAGTTACAGTATAAATATGCAACAAAGGAAATACATATAATACTGAAATGAAGAATATACATAAAGGATATATATCAAGGAAAATAATACTGAAATGAAGGATATGCATACATTGAAATGAAAGGAAAGATTTGAATACGGAAAATAGTAGTGCAAAAAAGAAAGTTGAAAACACTTGTGAAACTATGAGGTACGGACATGGCAAGCAGATAAAGAAACTGAAGAATCATTAAAACTTATTATTAGGTTAAGGTGACTTTGGAAAAATTTATTGCTTTTACTGTTGGTTTAAGGTTGGAAGGGATGGTAATTGTGTAAGAGCTTATTATGTCGCATTGTACATTGGGACTGTTGGAAAAACAATTAATTTTTGAACAGCGATTCTATGAGCCTCAGTATCAGGGATATTATATCAGGCAGTACTATATTTCATCGTAAAATTTAGTAACCCTTTTCTAAGCAGAGACTTATTTAATTGGGGATCGGCAGTTCCCCACTATGTTGTAATGGCTCCTCAGTTGATGGATGGTAATGACCCGATATCTAGTATTCGGATACCAGGTCCTATGCCAGAAAATTATTGTCTTTGAGCATATTTGCTATAAGTAGCAATTATATAAAACATTCGGTGTAGTTGTGAAATATTGCTCTCCTCCTCAGAAAGATTTTTTCTCTTTTTTTTTTTACAGTGTTTCCTCGATGGTTTTGGTTTGTTGGAATGACAATATTTAAAAAAAGAGTCAAACTAGAATAAGTTCAGATCACAAAAGCATATCATTAAAAAAAAAGCGAAAAAGTCCACATTTCCATCATGTGAATCCTACCCTGTGAAGAGAAAGACAAACTAAGGCTTTGAAGCTTAGTACTGAAAACAGGGGGGTAATAATTTCAGTAATTATTTTGTTTTCAGTTAGTAATTGTGTTTCCACAAGCCAACAGAGAATTATTAGTAACCATTTGAACAGCAAAAAAGAAAGCATAGCTTTCAAAAGCTGTATCTGAAACAGCGTTGTTAACTTGGCATGGATTGTTAATCTGAAAGGATTTGAATGTAGAGTATAGGCTACAGTGCACATATCTATGTAGTAGGATTAAACTAGAAAATATCCGTCACCAAGTATCTCGGCGCTTACAAGAGTTCCTCCTATTTTTTTTTGTTTTTTTTTTTTTTTTTTTTTTTTTTTTTTTTTTTGTTTTGGTAAGCCGGTCACGCAACAGGGTCAGGCGGTCGATACGATTCTGCAGATCGTGGTGCCAGAAGCGCGCCAGCCGCTGCCAGTCCCGGTCGGTCGGGGACCGCCCGGCGGGCAACGTGTCCAGCGCCTCGGCGATCTCGCCGAGCGGTATGCCGACCCGCTGCGCGGCCCGGATGACACCCAGCCGGCGCAGTACGCTACGCGGATACTGACGCTGATTACCCGGCGTGCGGCCGCTCTGGATCAGGCCCAGAGACTCGTAGTAGTGCAGCGTCGACGCCGGCACCCCGCTGCGTTTCACCACTTCGCCGATCCGCAACGGGCGCCGGCTGGCGACCGTTGCGCCGGCGTCGGCCGACGGTCTGGATGGCATGAACCGGATCCTCCAGCAGTACTTCTGCCTGCGCTATTGACCTCAAGTTAACTTGAGGTATTAGCATAATGTTATCGATTCAAACAACCGAGGAGTTTACGATGAGTACCGCATCTCTCGAACACGTTAATGTCACCGTCACCGACCCAGCGCGTACCGCGGAACTGTTGTGCAAGCTGTTCGACTGGCAGGTGCGCTGGCACGGTCCGTCGCAAATGGGCGGACACACTTACCACGTCGGCACCGACGCAAGTTACGTGGCCGTATACACATACGACGGTAAGCCGACCAGCGCTGGCGGCGCTGCACGTATGCAGGGCGGCCTGAACCATATTGGTGTTGTTGTGGAAGACCTGGACGCTGCCGAACAAAGGGTGATTGACGCCGGATTGAAGCCACACACCCACGGTGATTACGAACCAGGGCGGCGCTTCTACTTCAATGACAGCGGCCGGAAAGTTGTTACAAGATACTGGCAGATTATCTGGATCAACTAGTCGAAGTAGGGCAACTTCGTCCAGTGGATACTGCAATGGCGACAAGGCAATTTCTTGGCATGATTCGTGAAGATGTACATTTGAGATGTGTCTTGCAACCAGAATATCGTCCCAGTGATCAAGATATTGAACAGGTTGTTACCGGTGCGGTTGATTTATTTTTAAGAGCACTGACACCAGATAAAGAATTATGATTATAGAGTAGTCGATAGTAATGGGTAGAGGTGAAACGTCTTGCGGACGTAACAGAAAGAAAGTCAGAATTGACCTTATATATTCTTATGCGGGAATGGATATGACAATAGCTAAAATTGTATTTTTAATTTTATATTCTGCTGTAGTGATAAAGGTTTACTTGATGCAAGGTGGTGAAGCTGCGCTTATTTTTTCTTTAGTGTCATTGTTACCCGCTTCTATGATTTGGTTCAGGACGTTCTGGGCAAACTGGATTTTACCCTTCGGCCTTATGGAATATTTTGCGTCGGATCGAAGTAATCCTGGACGGTCTGCCCCAGCTATTGCGTTTATTGGTTGGGTAATAATGTTATTGATTGCGGGTCGTGTATATTTTATGTAATAAAAATCACTAGGAACTAATCATAGGAGATCGGAAGTGATCTCCTATTAGAATTGGGGAATCAGTAACAACTAATTAAAGCAGCAGATTTGCTTGGTGAAATCAGGCCTTTTTAATAAACCGGCGACCAAACATTAAAGAAATTAAACCAAGACCAAAGAGTGCATTTGTCGCAGGCTCAGGAACAGAAGCACAATCTGTGGGCCAGGATGGAGGAAGCAGGCGTGCCGGTCACTCTGCATATTGGCAGTGGGCAAAACATGCCTTCCGTATATATGAATACCGGTGTTGAGCGGGTACTTGAAGGTAACCTGGGTAACATCGAAACGACCAAACCCAAAGATCTGCCGGTTGTTCACCACTCCATAGAACGCTGGATTACCTGCATGATCTACGATGGTGTGTTGGAGCGGTTTCCAAAACTCAAAGTAGGAATAATTGAGCTGGGTGCAAACTGGGTACCCACATCGCTGATGAATCTTGATATGGGGGTTTCTCTGTTAGGCAAGTTCGATCAGGGCTTAAAGAAACTCACGCTCAAGCCCTCGGAGTATTTCCAGCGGCAAATTCGTGTGGCGCCGCTACATACGGAAAACACAGGTTGGATCTTGAGGAACGTTGGTAAGGATATTCTGATGTTCAACACTGACTACCCACATCCTGAAGGTGGCAAAGATCCGTTCGGCGACTACGAACGCAGTCTGGACGCAGTAGACGCCACCGCGGAAGAACTGGATCTGTTTTACAGCAAGAACTACGAGGACTACCTTGGCCTGATCGCAGCTGCTTAGAAGCAGGTGGCTTATTCGGTAGTGTTCAGAACCTTGTTTATACCGCCGAATATGAAATCCACGGTCTGTTCGATCTGGGCCTCACGGTCGCCACCGTATTGCCCATAGTGTTCAGCCGCGGCGAGAGAATCGCCGGACGCGAGTACCATGATCTTCTCTGCCAAACGCTTTGGGATGTTGTATTCTTTTGCCAGCTCCCTGATTAAAAAGGGTGCATGTCGCGGCCGCTACCGCGCTGCTCACTCGTCCCGAGGGCGTGCTGTTCACCGACTTGAAAGGCCTGTGCGCGCTGACCGACGGCAACCTCAGCCGGCACGTCCAGGTGCTCCAGGAGGCCGAGCTCGTCGAAGTCTGGAAGGGACACGAGGGCCGCCGGCCGCAGACGCTCATTCGCCTCTCCGACCGCGGTCGCGAACAGTTCTTGGAGTACGTCGTCCAACTCGAGCAGGTCGTGCGCGACGCCAAGCGCGGCGCCCACAAGCCGGCGCGCGGCTTCGAGGCTCCTCCGGGTTGGGTGCCCGCCTGAGCAAGGGCGTGGCCCCCTTTTTTGATCCTATACTTTGCAATGCAAAGCACTCTTTCACCACAAGGAGAACACGATGGAAGTCCTCCGCGCACGCGCCATGGGGATGTGCTTCGGCGTCCGAGACGCTCTCGAGCTCGCGTTCCGCGAGCGTGACCCCAGCCAAGTGACCATTCACGGGGAGCTGGTGCACAACGGGGAGGTCCTGCGCCGCCTCGCCGACCGTGGCTTTCGGTCGGTCGAGGAGACCGACCGCGACGCCTCCCCCACCACGCCGCGGGTGCTGATCACCGCGCACGGGATCAGCGACCGCGAGCGCGAGCGACTCGCCACTGCTGGCGTCGACCTGATCGACACCACGTGCCCGCTGGTCGCCGTCGTCCACCGCGCCGCGCAACACTACGCCGCCGAGGGACGCCACGTGGTCGTGGTCGGCAAACCGGGGCACGTCGAGGTCCGCGGGATCACCGGGGATCTCGAGCACTTCGACGTCGTGCGCGCCCCCGACGGAGTGCGCCGCTACGCCGCTTTCGAAAAAAAATTAGTCAACTTTTCCAAAAAAGCCTTTCATGCTCGATCCGAGTGTGAATTTTGGATATTCATTCCACATTTTTAATTTTTGAACTGTTAGCCCGTTATTTTTGATGATAATTATAATGGTTTTGTGAATTTTATGCTGTTTTAATGCTGAAGAACTCATTGAAGTATTGACGGTAAAACTTTGGTATCGGTTTCGTGATTGAGACTCATTTCACAATCATTATTCTTTGATTTGTCAAGTAACTATATACTTGATCCGTCAAGTTTCAGTGTCTATGCATGCATCAACAGCTGAACGGAAAACTAGCTTTTATTCTCAGTAACCGTAACTTTTGTTAGGAAAAAGTGACTTACACACAGAAGAAGGATTTGCTATTTACACATTTCTAGCAAAGTTTGAGATCTTGGTCTTGACCCAAGGCCAAACGAGACCAATCCGGTCAAATTGAGAAAAGACTTGTGAACCTAATTAGAGTAAGACCGAAAAAGATTGTCTTTGGGAATGCCGAAGCTGGCATAACTTTTTCTGAGTTGCTTCAAAATTTCACTTCTTTATGATAGTCTATCATCCTATGGCATCACTAAGGCAGATAGCTAGAGAACATCCTAGTTGTACTTGACTATGTAATTATAGTGTAAATGGAAGCTTTTTTTCTTTACCCTATTTACTGATGCATATATTGTCACCTAAAGCGCTAAAAGTCACTTGGCAAATCAAGAAAATATTATTTGAAACGGGTGTAAGTTATGTTAACTATACCGATTGTTCACCCTTGAACTCCCCCTGCTACTGGTTATTTTTGTAAAGGTATCCGTCACAGCGGGCAATGCCTCCGGTGTCAACGACGGTGCGGCCGCATTGATTGTCGCTTCGGAAGCCGCAATCGAGGCACACGGTCTCAAGCCGATTGCCCGCATCATGGGTGGCGCAACGGCAGGCGTCGCTCCGCGCATCATGGGTTTCGGGCCGGCACCGGCGACGAAAAAGCTATGTGCGCGATTGGGTTTGTCGCCGACCGATTTCGAGGTGGTCGAACTGAACGAAGCCTTTGCCAGTCAGGGTATCGCCGTGCTGCGCGACTTGGGTATCGAAGAAGATGCCGAGTTCGTCAACCCGAATGGCGGTGCGATTGCGCTCGGACATCCGCTGGGCATGTCGGGTGCGCGCATTACGGGCTCCGCAGCGCTGGAATTGTCGCAGCGTGGCGGAAAATATGCCTTGGCGACGATGTGTATCGGCGTCGGGCAGGGAATCGCGATCGCACTTGAGCGCGTCTGATGGGTTCGAAAGTCTTTCGATAGCAGTGCTTTGTGAGGCGAACTTAAAAGTTGGATTCCGATCGGGCGCTATTGTTTTGCGAACTGTTCCCGTCCGCTGGGCAGCGCGCCGCCACCGCTATCGCTCTCTATGATTTCGAACAACTGCGCTAGCCGTTCCTGCCAGCTCGGCATGAGACCTGTTGTTGCCAGGGTGACGCGCTCGGTGCCCAGGGCAAAGCCCATCGACTCACCTTCGTCGAGTGAGGCCTCTCCGATTTCCGTCCAATCCTGCGAGGGCGGATAGCTTTCCGGGCGCATCGGAATGCCTTCGCCGATCCAGCAATAGATGCCGACCGTTGCGAATGTGTCGGCCATCAAAAAGAAAAATTCGATAAGATAATATACCACTGGCTATAGCCAGTTAAAGAGGACTATCTTTTGAATCAATCGAATGTCTTATTTTGGAATAAAACTTGAAGAACTGAAAAACGTTAACAATAACATCGAAATTGAACTTTTCAACATTGGAGGCATTAAAAGCCTTTACACTAGGCTGCAGACATCACCAGAAATAGGAATTGAAGAAGATGCCACAAGAGAACAGGAACGAAGAGCAATGTTTGGGAGCAATAAAATCTTTTCGCCTCCAAAGAAGAGCTTTTGGCGATTTATATATGAAGCACTTCAGGATCTCACACTTATTCTCCTTATAGTGGCCGCTGTACTCTCTTTAGGATTATACTTTTATGGTTGGAGCACAAGCGATGGCAAAAGCTCAGATAATGACCATAAATGGATTGAAGGTGTAGCAATTCTGACGTCAGTCATAATTATAGTTCTAGTAACTGCTATTAATGACTATATGAAAGAGAAGAAGTTCAGATCTCTCAAGAATGAGGTGATGAAAGAACAAAAGGTGACAGTTTTGAGGCGGAAGAAACAAGAGCCAATTCCTGTTGATCAGCTCATGGTTGGTGATATTTATTTAACGAAATATGGAGACATAGTACCAGCTGACGGTATAGTTTTGAGTGCACGGGATCTAAAAGTGGACGAATCCTCCTTAACAGGAGAATCAAAACTTGTGAACAAGATTCCGGAGGTTTTACTAGTTTCCGGTTCGCAAGTCCAAGAAGGTTACGGAACGGTACTTATTACAGCCGTCGGTAAACACTCTAGAAAAGGAGAAATTATGTGAGCATACACGTTAAAAAAAAAAGGTTTTTGCCTCCCCCCCCCCTATTGGAATGACGTAATCAAAACGACCCTTGATAATCATTTTCTTGTATTTAACCAGCTTGACATTTTAAATTTATGAATTTTACACATGATTTTCCTCAGAAGGGTGGGGGAGTTAAGCTTTTTCCTTCATTAAAAAAGGAAAACCAATATTTTTGTGTTAAATCTCAGGCTCTTGGAGGATTGGGAGTCTTTTGGACTAATCTCAGATGTGAATACAACTACGCCATACTCCTTTGTGAAGGTATGATCTAAACCTAAAGAAGGAGCAAAGGCTATAAATATCTTCTATTGGGGAGAAGCGCACCGTCCGTCCACCTCCTCTGTGTCCGTCTTTAGGCGCTTTGAAGACACTGCTATGCAACACTACGCAACACTTTTTTTGGCTTTACTCGTGAAGTCCTCTAATAATTTAACCGTCGACAATTCAATTTTTTGACAAATGAAACACAGATTATATAATTTACTAGAATTACGTAACAAGAATCTCTGTATAATTATGCGCGAAGATAGGGGAACTTCAGGATTGGTGCGCTTGTGTTATACGGGAATAAACCTGTCTGTCTTAGGAAACCAGTTTCCTCAAAGGCAACTGAAGAACTAATGGAGGAACAAAATTACTGTGCATTTACAGTCCAGATCACGATACATTCAGGATTGCCAACAGAAGTACAATTGTACCATTTTGGTACATTTCACCCCTAAAGGTACATTATGGTACAATCACAAATTTCCTGATACAGTTTACAAAATGTGGTACAATAAGATTTGACTGGGTCTCTGTCCTGCTCTAGAACACTACCTGGTCATAAACTACTAAATATGTTCGAATAGATGAAAAAATATTGAGAATATGTTTTCATCAAAACTAACCAACCTTCTTACTTAATTTTTTTCCTACATTGTAAGGCTTGAAAGATTCTACAACTGAGTTCTTAATCTGGGGAAAATTAATCAAATTTGACTTCGAATCCAACTTAAAACGTGAGAACCCCCTTGCAAGGCATACAGTTCAAGAGACGCAGATTCTAATTTGGGAAGTTGAAAACCCTCTCCCTAATTTGGGTCGTATTTCCAAAAAAGTGAAAAGCGCCTCTTTTGAAGTTGTACGCTGTCATATTGTAAAACCAGTTCCCTGTAACTCAAGTAAAGCCTTCACTTTGACTCTGTTAGTGTACGGTGAAAATACTTGCCTCCAAATGGCTGCATATTAATGAAATTATAAAATATCAGTAAGAGGTCCTAATTTGGGGGGGGGATTAAATTTGCCTTCGAATCCAACTTAAAACCGGGGAAACACCTCGCAAGGCATACGGCCGAAGAGACGCAGACTCTAATTTAAGTTTAAAACCCCGGCCCTAATTTGGTCTGTAAAAGTAGTTATAAACAGCTCTTCTGAAATTTCACCCTGTGTCATATTGTAAACCAACTCCCTGTAACTCATGTAAAGCCTTCGCTTCAGAGTCTGTATGAATCTTTTATTGCATAGATTCAATTTGATTGATACCTTCATTCTCAACAATTCACAAAGATAGTACAACAATGAAATAAACAGAGCCACTATTAGAAAGCCGGATGACATGTGCACAGTGGCTCAATGTTACTCATTAAAAGAAAGGCAAATTGAGGGGGGATAATTGATAATTGACTAAGTAGACACCGGATACAGAAATCATAATCATAACAAAAAAAGCGAAACAACTCAAAAAGAGAAAGATAAAGATTGATTATTTGACTGAAAGATATGAAAAAGATTGGTCCTGATGTCAAAATAATAAAATAAAACAAAAAAATTTTTAATATTCTCCATTTCCGATTGTTTTACTTTCAAAAAACGCGTGAAACATATGCAGATCATAAGATCATGCCTGACCAAGCACATTGGGTAGGGAAACCGCCCTAATCAATCTTTTGAGTGACGCCTCTGATCACTGGTTAGACAACTTTCTTTATTAATTAAATATTAGGGATGAAATCTTAGGGATAACTTCCCATAATGGACATATTTTAAGGCTGGGTTCTGAGTTTTTATTTCACGCTATTTTGCTAATTTTTTGTTCTGCTTTTGCTTAAAAAAGGGGGTAGTGGTGACAATCCCCTGGAAATATGAAGAGCAGACCATGGCACAAGATGTGATCTCTGAGGACCACTGTAAAGTACAAGAGAAAAGTTCTTTTGCCAGTACCAGTTCTGAAGATATGTTGTCGATTACCGCCGCTGATCTAAGCGAGTGGTAGCTGCTCTCCCCTCTCTTTTGAGGAACGAGTGTTGCCTGCCCAAGCAACTACCAAGGAAGGCTCTTCTACGAATGAAAGAGAAAAGAGATAGGCAATCATACACCACTCGAACGGGCACTAATAGACCAGCGGGAATTTGTGCCATTGGTCAATTAGTATTATTATTTTTTGGGGTGTGTGGAGGAATAGAGCGGAGACGGGGGGGGGGCAGTTTACCCGATCTAGATTTTAAAAATACTTGATTATGGTACTTTTTCGAAAAATAACAAAATGTGGACGGCAGGGTAGGGATTTTGGTGTTTTGTTAAGTAAAAAGGGGTTATTAGGGATATGATTTTGGAAAAACAAAGTAGAAATACTGCATCCATTTAATGGTTAATATTCTTCACGGGCAGTTATTTTCATGTTTGCAGTGAAACCTTTTCTCATGCTCAATACTAAGTTTAGGTACTCTATTACATGCGTTAGGTGTTAGGGCCGGTTGAACACCATCTACAGTGCAAGATTACATTAATATGCTTACTCTTACGCAGTAGGAAAAATAAAGGATATTGACCCTAAAACGAACAGCAAATACTTCTGGATATGAGGGGAGCTGTGATTCCCTATTTTATTCTAAAATTGAACATGTGCCTTACTGAAAGCATATTAGAAAATAAAACCAAGGCCGATAGGTAGTTGAAACTGTCTTGTTTACCTATTAGGCCTACCTCTTAAAACATTTGGACTAAATTTTTTTTCCTCCGATTGAAGCCCCCTATAAACAAATCTGAATACACCTAGATGCTTGGTGCTCCATTTCTATTGCAATAAGGAACATACGTTTGAAGATGTGTAATTATTTATGATAGAATAATTCAAACCAAACTGTACAGAACAGGAAGGGATGCTGAAGGATGACACAATTCCTAGTGATTTGCGGAATACCTTACCGTTTCAAGTTTTGATATCGATCCCTGCTTTTATTTGAACATTTTTGAGTTAAATCTATCAATGTATACTTATTCGCCTTGGATTTCCATGCAAATTTATAATCATTTATAAAACATTAAAAAACAAATTATTATGAAAAAGGTAATTTATGGTTTTCTAGTATTTATGTTCTTATTAGGTCTTTCGAATGAATCCAACGCCCAATCCCGACGCTTTAGCGCAAGCACGCAAATCTCGGCGAAAAAATCTGCCATTACTAAAAAGTGGGTAAAAGGCAGACTGATGATTTATGTCAATGCCGATCGCATGAAAAATGGAACGCATGTTTTGCATCGGACCCGAGCCAATACAACCAAAGCAGTGATCCGCAATCATAAGTTAATGCGAGTTTACAGAACGAGTAATCGTAGAACGGCTTCTTCCAACTTAGGTCTTGCCGCGCCCGGAGGGGGAACGAGCGCCAATACCCAAAATAAGAATTTCCAGCAAGGCGACATGATATTTGTTACAGAGGATTGCGCCTGTTGGCATGACGATAAACTTCAGCAGTCTGTCTGTGACGACGAATGTTTTGATTAAAATTTAGCTCTGGCGGTTTAGAATTAGCGTCAAGGCTAAGGTTGAGACCTGCTCAGGCTTAGCCTCAACCTTAACTTAATTCTAGAAGCCTTTAAGTTTCCGCAGAAATTGTCAAAGAAGGAGCATAATTTACGACAGACGATTCAACATTTCCAAATTTTTTTTAATTAAAGCATTTCTAGTCGCTACGCTGGCCGCAGAACGCAAACCGTCCGGCGGCGTATTGATCGCGTAGTCCAGCAATTTTTCAATAGTAGAAGCGGCCACGTGCATGCGGGTATCGGAAGAGCCGTAATAAATATATACTTCTTCCTTTAATTTTTTCAAGCTGAACAGGGACAACAAGGTATTTGGCCCATTTCCGGTTCACCTAATTCTATTCCTTTTCCGAAAAAAATTACGTAGTCCCTTTCAGCAAAGATCCTTAAACGCTACAAGCCATTTTGTAAAAAAGTTTTCCGGCCCTTTTTTGTGCTATACTTTTGAACGGTAAGTACGCCAAAACTAAAATTCTGTACATTAGGATTGACTTGGCTAGGGACTCACGTTCTGAATTTTCAGGGCCCAATTTTTAGGTGAACTATTTTTATTATTATCATTGTTTTAATTGTGAGTTTGGCCCTCCGTGACCCAAGGACTTGATGTAAACTTGAAGTCAATGGAAAGAATGCTCCTGGTTTATAAATTAGGGCTCTCTTAGCCCCCGAATATACGCTTGTAAGTTTCAAATTGTTCAGGGAAACAGGGCTTTTAAGCACTTTTTCGGGTAATTTTTGGTCTTTTTGAGCTAATACTTAAAGAAATAAGCTTGAGCGGATCAGATATAATGCTTTAAGCCCTTTTTGAGCGAACTGCTTGTGGACCGTGACCTAACAATTAATTATTTTACATTAGGTTCCAGCCAATCGAAAAAAACAATTGGACTATTTTTGGCCCCTTTTTTTAGGGGCTCAAGCCTTAACTAAAATTAAAATTTTGAACGTTTTTACGAGCCTTATTTTCAGAGGCTCCTAATTTTCTTCTCAATCTTTCTTATACACTAGGGCCCTCATAACCTTAGGTCTTAAGGATAAAAATTTCAAGATGATCAGACAAAAACATTTGGGCTCTTTTTGGGGTTCCATTTCAGGGGGGCTATCGTATTTCCCTAGATAAAATAGCGTCAGACAATCTTGACAAGGGTTGGCCAATTACCATGCTCAGAAGTGACCCTTGATTATCTACTGTTAGCCCAGATTTATTCTAAACTTTGAGATTTTGAAATTATGGTAGTAATTTCAGGAGTTTTTCAAAATGACGATAAATTCGATTTCATCATGCTTTCCTATTTTGTAGTTAAAGTGCAACTCCTGGGACATTGGACCCTCCGACCTCCCCGCTCTGGTGAAGATCGGACATCTGTTCCGCCAATATGTGGATCAAACCATAATTTATGCATTATTATTAATGTACCATCTCTTATTTAAAAATTATAAAAGACTTTTTTATCTCCAAAAAAAGCGTTGCATAAAAATTTCTTAATATTTCCTTCAAGGTGCTGCAGATAGTTCATTACGTAGTAAAATCTGTATTTTTAGAAAAGTTTCAGTCAAAATTACCGCTATATAAAAGAAAAAAAAATTAAGAGTGCTTCAGATGTCCTTTTAAGAGTGCTTCAGATGAAGCTTGACCATGAGATAACAAAAACCCGATTAACAACGGGCTTTTCTCCAATTGTCTCAGTTTAAACGACCTAGTGGGGCTAAAGGAGAATATTTTCAAACATTACCAAAAACTACAGATCTAACAAGAATGTTCAGCTAGAATCAAGTGTGTTAGAACTTATTGCATTTGATGAGTGATCCACTAATTTTAACGATCAGAATTTTGAGTGACTTTACAACAGAGCAGTTGACTAAGCGTTAATAACTACTAGTGTTCATCGGGAATACATACCCAACAGATGTGTTATGTAAATTGAGATTTATGGAGTCTGTCTACCCTCAGCAAGTTTTACAGCATTATTTGTTACACTTACAATGTGTGTTTTGATATCAGTCATAGTTGCTGGATTTTTGTGTTATCATCGACAAATTCAAAAGTCCAAATCAGAAGCTGCACTGCCCAGCATACCTGTGCAGTTTTTACAGGACAATATGGACTGGCGGGTAATTCCATCCAAAGCTGGAATCTACTAGTGCCTTTATGATTATTTTTTTTGCCTTTCTATGATCTGCCATTAATTTAGGTGCTGTAGTGATCTTTCCACATTTTCTCTAAAACACCTATTGCAAAATTTTTACATGTTTCTGAAACCTCTTCTGCCAATAATCCTAGATTATTCTCTCTTCTGATCCTCTTCTGCCAATAATCCTAGGTCCACAGCCTATAGCTAGGCTGTGGACCAGTAAAAATAGGTGAAATAGGATAAAGGGGTGCTTTTTGGCTGTCTTCAATACCCGGCAGAACTCATGTCCTTAGACAATGGGTGCAATAGCATAGCTAAGGGGAGCAAGGGCTATCCCCGAGTGCCTCTGAGGGAGTGGTAATTTGAGTTTTCCCCGACAGTGGTATGATCTTGCTTGATTGGAATCGAAAATGGTATGATTTTTGAATGAGGGGGGGGGGGGGCAAAAGCTGACAGTGTCTCCAAGCACTGAAGAGTCTAGCTATGTCTCTGATTGGGCGTGTTTGTGTTTTCCAGTTATATTGACTTAATTTGTTTGAGAAAATTAAACATTTTTTTATATTAGTTATGGGGAGACAAGGTGAAAAGTTATTAACTACTTTTTTCGAGGCTGATAACTGAAAGTAAAAAACAACATCAAAACTTAAAACGGACAGAAATCCTTACGCATATGAGGGAGGCCGCACCCTCGTCAATACCTCGCTCTTACGCTAAAGTTTTTTTTAATACTTTTAAAAGAACTTTTTATTCAAATTAGACGGCCTTTGTGAGTCAGGAGTCATTCTTAAAGAACTGGGACAAAATTCAAACTTTAGCGCAAAGAGCGATGTATCGACGAGGGGACGACCTCCCTCATATGCGTAATAATTTTTGTTCGTTTTAAGGTTTAATGTAGCTTTCAGTTAAAAAACTTGTTTGTCCATTTAATAGGTGTAAATTATTGCTACAATACATATACTTGTTATCTTTAACAGCAAGGGCAGCCATAAAAATTTACCCAAAATGTTTATGTCATACTATTCCTCTTCTTCTTCAATAGATACGATTCAAGAATCAAATGATCAGAGCCCTAAGAGTTCAGGGCCAAGGACAGATTTTTAAGTTATATGAGGTAGTTGAGACCAATACTTGTCAAGATCTAAAAAAAGGCTTTGAAGGTCTATGTACTTTCCTCTTTGTCTTGCAAAATAGCTTAAGGGTGCTTTTAATGTCTGGAATTTTCTTCTTGAAAAGACTGTGTCAATTTTGGATTTCAATTATGGAGCTTTAACGGAAAGATTCATTAGGTCTCTGATTTTAACAGAAACCTCCGTTCTTGAACTCTAGTCTCTCGTTTGCACTGAGACTGTCTGCATATTTATGTAGGAGAAATATTTGCAAAGTAGTTTTAACCTTTGAAACTTCACTGCTCTTAAGATCCACTTAGCAACTGTTTTTATTTTGCACACTTTGTTAAGCTTGTTAAGCTTCTAGTGTTCATAAACCTTCCTAAAAGTTGCAGAAACCAGCTGTGCAATAGCAAAAGTAAAACTAAATAATAAATATAAAATATTTATAAATATAAAATATAGACTAAATATAAAATATAGAAAACACATGAAGCTATAAATTTAGAAAACATAAAAGTCATTGTGGATTTATGAGACTAAACAATTCTGTTCCGATTGATCAAATTAACTACACTTTCAGGTATTTGCGAAGAAATTCACGAACATTTGCATATTCTTATGAATAAGGATTTTACTAAAAAAAAACATTCTCAACCACCTACTTTGGCCCCTTTAATGTGACAGCTTTTCTGTTCTTGGTTTCTCTTTATTTCTATTATTGCTGTCACAATGAATAAAGAAAATCTTAAAGAGCAGACAATGGTTACCAAGAACTTACCTTCTCAAGGTAAGTTTCTATGCTCTTCAATTGAGCTTTTACAAACGAAAATTTTAGAATTTATGTGCAAGGAAACTTCTTTCCTTCGGGAAAGGGATTTCCTTCTAGTTCCATCGGGAGGAAAAGTAGTGTTTTGGACACTCCACGGCAACAACTTCTTGTTGATCAGATCTTGAAAGGCATTTTCGGCTCTTCAAAGAACATCTACATTAATCAATATGATAAAATCGCACTTTAAAAAGAATACCAAACATTTTCAAGCTTTGAACCAGATAGAAACAGACAATTTACTCGCACGTTTCGTGTGATCTCAATGCGAATGCGCTTGCATGACGGGTATTAAAAACTATACCCAGTGATCTAAATTCGAACGCTAAGTTAGGTTTTTAACCCATTTCTGATATTAATAACCAAACTTAACCAAAACTAACATAACCTAACTTTTATCATCATAGCTTGCATAAGACTGTAAAAGCTGACACGCTAAGCTAATTGAATCGAAGCAGATATTAAAGGGATTTCGGACATTCACCAGAGAACATTGACATTAACCTGATTTCAGACAACCACGGTAACA
The DNA here is from genome assembly GCA_010016025.2 of Alatinidae sp. Z8VKAUB7J3. Taxonomy (NCBI): domain Eukaryota; kingdom Metazoa; phylum Cnidaria; class Cubozoa; order Carybdeida; family Alatinidae; species Alatinidae sp. Z8VKAUB7J3. The sequence continues at coordinate 214,391,448 of JAAAKM020073195.1, forward strand.
TAGTCATCATAATAGTATTCACTCCTAACCTTCCCTTAAGCATATTTTTGCATTGGAATGTCGCTTCAGGTGGCTTTAAGTGGCGCTCCAATAATGCAAATTATTCATACAACTTAAAGTTTATCTTTAGTCATTTTACCTTGGGATCATTGTTGCAGATGCTGCGCATTCGCACGATTGGCCGCTTCTTGAGGTAGCTGGGCATTAAATTTTTCAAATCAATTTTTCAATTTAGGAAAAATTGGAATCTGGCTGCACTTTTCCTCGAAAAGTGGTGCGTTCTATACATTTTCGCTTTTATGGCCGCGTAATCTTACACCAGGCATCCGGCACCACTGCTTGGGGTGATGCTTCAGAGCCATCAACTGAATATTAAGAGGTCCTAGTATGAGAGTAATGAGCAAATGCTTACCCTTCCATCGTTCAAAAGACTGGAGTCGATTTTAAAAGGGACTGCTTCTACCTTCAAAGGAGGATCGGAATATTTCCATTCGTATACCGACGTGTTCCCTTTATCTAAAAATAGAATTAGCAATTCATAGTCTTGAACTATTTCTGACTCGACTAAAAATAACTCAACTAAGCATAAACTAGGAATTAAAAAAAAAAAAAACATCTGAATTACATTCCCATCAGATGAACATAGACCGTCCGCTGTTAATTTGGCATTGATAATTTTTAGGCGTTCCTCAAGTTGATGAAATCGGGCATTTTTGGCTGTGAGATTGCAGGCCATAAGACTTCTGTCAACAGCAATTCCATTGAGCTAAGAGATTAACAATTAATTTTAAAATGTTATTCAACGAATCTATCATTGATTGCTATCTGTCTGTATCCATAGTTGTTTATTAGATATTGACAAGCTTATTGGCTCAAACTTTTAGTGTTGACAAAACTTTTTTGATGAACGATATTCTGTTAATGAATAAAATAAGAACCATTCTTGAACATTTCTGTCAAAATTTATAAAAGTTCGCATACAAAAAATTGTTACTTTTAGTTAAACTGACTTACCACAATGAAGAGCCAAAGCTAATATAGCAAAAAATTCCTTCATTTTTCTAGCAAAACTAATTTCTTACAAGTTAATAGCACTTTTCACTTTTTGCTTCAAATTTTTTTTTATTCAAAAAACATCCAAAGAACCTGGAAACTATAAGACTGGAAATTTCGGCGATTTAACAGGAAGTAGGAGTTGAAAAATGCCAGTGCCAGACGCTAGACATTAAGGAACTATTCTTCTCCATGTGAATTGAATTTTACCACCCCAAAGAAAAGAAGCTGACCAACAAATTTATTACTCCAAAAAGAGCACAACTTATAAATAAAAACCGTGAACTGAAATACAGGCTGAGAGAAATAGCTAATAACAGTAAACCAGAAAGAAAGAAATTAGCAGCAAAAAACGTATTTAATAAAAATCGTAAAACGAGATTTACAATATTCTTAAAATACGTCTTGAAAATATTACTGGGTATCTCCGTGCCACTGGCACTCAAGGGCTTAATTCTTCATGTGAAAGTACGGATTGAGGGATCGATTCTGGACCCCATTCACCCCAAATAATAATAATTAACAATCACTTACAGAGAAATTAAACAAAAAATGTGAATCATATAAATTATCTGTGCTAATTAAGTGCTAATTAAAATAAATAAGCAATACATTTGTAACATCGTTTTAAACTCTTAATAAAAGTTTATAAAAGGTTGGTCGTTGAAAATTATCTTTAATTTTCATCATTTATTTATTTTTTTCATAATTGAACTTTTTCTCTTAATTTAGAATCTTTTTATGAAAAAAAAATGAATCAATCTGTTTTGACCAAATAATCTGATCTATTTAGTTTGTCGATATAAATATATGGGAATTTGTCCACTTAAATTCACCTTGTTAGCAAATAAAAGTTTTGAACCAAAAAAAAAACTCAAAAGGCTTCACAAAGGAAATACATCTTATGCCGTTGCTTTTCCATAGGGCTTCTATGTAAGTCTGACTTGTGACTTGTTGTTTGTATCCTAATCTTAAGTCTCTGACTGTTTTTGATACTACAGCTAATCAGTTGTAATTTGGTAAACGTTTTGGCTAAACTGTCTCTATCTAATCTTGCAATTTTCCGAAGTTTAGTCAGAGAAAGAGATATTGTGCCTAGATATTTTCTGCCCTCCCCCCCCCACTGTTTTTAAATACATTTTTTTAAACTTTTATTCAAAAAGTACTTTTTTTAACTTTAAATTAAAAAATTATTTAAAAAATACATTATTGGCACTGTCTGTCATCTCCATTAATCTTCAAATCTTTTCTTAATTTAGTAAGAACAACCAATTTAATTGTACTTAATTCAACTATTTAGAATTATTATATTTAATTATAGTTATTCATAGCATACATAATTCAGCTATTGTTAATTTATTCTTCAAAGTGTGGCTTGACATTGTGAGATTCAAGGATATATTACTTGCAATTAATGGAAGTTTTTAAGTAATTTCTGGGTAGCCTGGTATGGGTTTTGTAAGATTTCAGTTTAAATAGTTGAAATCTATTATGTATTACATCAATTTTATTTTTGGTGCAGAGCCTAAGCCTGTGTTTTCAAATCTTTTTTATGCCTTTGTGAATTTAGCAGTACCCCTCAGCCTTGTCGTGTACAGGCTAATTACACTAAACTTTTTCGTTGGCAATCAGGTGGATCAGTTATCATGTCGTGTAATTTTGGAACCAAAATCGAATTCTAGGAATTTTAGGTGTCCTTAGTTTTTAGTGGTTTTTTAAGGAGTTGAGGTAGCGTCAAACTCTTGCGTTTGGAAGCAAACACAACAGACACAGATCCAAACTAATTATTAGCAGGCAAGTCATTTAGCTGTAGAATCGTGTCCATAGATTGTGCTGCAGTTAAAGTCGCTATTAATCTTTAGATGACATTTGTTAAAAACCTTGATGACATGGCAGTAAAAACGAGAAAGGAAAATTTCTGATTGAATTTTGGAATATTAGATAAAAATTTTGCTTCAGAAAAGTGAAAAAGTAGCAAAATTCTTCTGCCTGGAAAGTTTATTTATGAGAAACTATACTAATTCTAACTCGTTGAGGCCGGTCTGCGTCACACGGGCCAGCCTCGGATTGTCTCTTTTCTCAGTGGCTGTTGCGGCGCGGGGCAAGGTCCCGCACCGCCTGATGACCTGGCTTGCAGGTCAGCTGCGCTGATCCCACATCTGGTCATAGGCCTTCATATGCTTGACCAGCAGGTCGCCGTGCTTGGCGTACCACTCGGGGATGGAGCGGAACTCCTTGATCCGGGCTTTGCCCTTTTCAATCGCCACCACCGGCCAGTCGCCCACCAGCGCGTTGTCGATGCCAAACAGCTCAGTGCCCCACCAGTCCGCATCGCCAAAGGCATGTTTGCCCTTGCCCTCTTTCATTGCGGCCGCCACTGCATCCGGGCTGGCCGACCCGGCCTTCTCCGCCGCAGCTTTCCACAGATCCATGATCGAGGCATATTCCCAGCTCACCGCGCCCCACTGGCCCGGGTGCCGCCTGTTGAACTCGGCATAAAAGCCGTTCGGGTCGGTGAAGTTGATATTATCGCCATTCAATGCCGGGTCATCGAAATCCGGGAACTGGAAGACAAAGCCCTCCATGAACTCTTCCGAGGTCTTGGCGATCATCTGGTCATAGAAATCCGCGGTGCAGGAAATGATCTGCCCCTTGAACCCCTGCTGGAACAGCTGCTCGGCAATCGGATGCACATCGTCGCTGTAGCAGGTGTCGAGGCAAACAATTTCCGGGTTCTTGCTGATCAGCCGGGTCACCACCGGGGCAAAGTCGGTGGTCGCCGGGTCAAACAGCAGCGGCTCGTCCAGCATCTCGATGCCCGCCGCCTCAAACGCCGCCAGGTAGGTCGCGACCAGGCTGCCCAAAAATATATATATTCGAGGCTAATTCTTTATTCAAAAATTCCTAGAAAAGGAAAAACATTAAACCAGTCCAAAGAAGAAAGATTTAAAGAATCGCATCTTTGAATTGTATATTTAACAAAAATTGAAAAATATTTGCCTTAAAATCTTAGCTTCACCTCACTGTGAAAGTCCTCCGATCTGCCCCTTGAGGATTGTTGCTAGTTCATTATAATCATAGTGATACTATTTTACTACTTTTGAATATATTACAAAACTCTCTATGGAACAAGTTATAATCGTACAAACTTGTAATATAAATTTATACCCGTATGAACTTTTAACCATTAGCGGCGATAAAATTTTTAGATCAATTTGCCTCTTTTTCAGAATCTGATACTGAAAGTGCTATCGTCCGACCAGAGTCTTTATCTGTTCCCAATGATTATACTCACTTCAATTCCCAGTTTGATATCTTCCAAAATCAAATTGTTCAGTTGGAAAAAGTGGCATAACTTGTGCGCCCAATTCACTCAAAATTTACATCAGTCTTCAATCAACTTTGTCAACATCATGGTGCAAATCTGAACTAACTGCAATTGATTCGCCATATTCTATGTGTTTGAATGACCTTGGTTTTCTGGAATATTTGATTCCTAAGAGATCTCCGGCTTCATCTAATGCTTCGATTGTCTAGGAAAAGAAAAGAATAGATAAACTAGCTACACCTTAGTAATATCACATTAGGAAGTCTCTTAAAAAGTACTTCGTACAAACTTTGTTTATTTTTTTTTTGTTGAATTCTTTAACGGTATTTTTGAAAATATTTCCATGACAGGGTTCCGAAAAACAGTCAGGAATAATGGCAAATATATTCAAAATTAAAATCACCAATGGATTTTCAGGCAAGTGACTTCAAACAAAGTCGGGAATTATTCAGGGAAGCTCAAGAGTTCCAAAAAAAAGGATAAAGGATAAAGATCCTCCTGAGCCATTGCTGGTGCATAGGCATCGAGTCAACGTTTCAGTTGCTGGGTGTTTCTTACAGGGACAAGTAGCAAGCTTGTCGCCCAACCTTGCTGCAGTGGGATCGAACCTGGGTACTCCGTACCAAAAATCAAAGAGAAACTATTTATCAATACATTACAAAATACATTGGGCAAACGTTTTGGGAAAAAGTATTTCTATTCAAATTGGGAATGTTCATAAAAACTGAAAGATTCTGAAGAACAATTAGGAATTATTCACCAAAAGATTAACAAATTACCAATGAATTTTCGGATGAGTGGTTTTATCCAAGCCAAAAGTTGTTTAGAAAAATTAAAGAAATCCAAAAATCAACCGGCATTATTTAACAACTAGCTAAATTACCGAATGCATTTGACAAAGGTGTAAGTGACTTTTATTGAAGCTGAAAACTACTCCGGAATATTAAAGTAAGGAATATAAAGAATATAAAACTTCGCCTTTTGACCTGCCCTTCCCTACCATGAGGTACTCCCATATCAATTGGATATTCCCGTATTAGCCAACTAAGGAGGTGCCGAATGGCCAGAATGTGGTTAGTCAAACAGATTAATTAGATTGGTTCTCATCCAACCATTGCCTTAGTAATAATTTCTTCGTCATTACATGTTTTAACTTCTTTACTTTTTAGTATGCACAAATTTAGATTTCATTCAGGATCTCAGGCCAAAACGGCAAGTAAATGAGTCAATGAAAGCGCAAGAAAACAAGTTTTCAATTAATCATGAGAAAACTGGTCGTCCAATTGCCCAATTTACATCCAGGTTTGTGTACCGTTTCACAAATTTGCTTGAATTACACATTGCTGTGGAAGCTCAAAAAGAAACACTAAAGAAAGGTAGAATATTCTTCCCTTGTACATTTTTTATTCAGTAATACCAAACCAACACACAAAAGTGCTGTCCCCAAGTCCTCCCCCTAAAAAAACACATACATTCCAGAAAAGCATCATTATCCAGGGATAAGGGCTCTAAATCTAATTCCTAGGCAGCACGAGTAAAAGATATACCATAATTATTTTCCTTGATTTATATTAGGCCTAAATTCCATTTGTGATTCTTTTCAGTTCCCCTAATTATTTTTCAACAGAAAAATATTCTACCTTTCTATTTTACACTCTTTTGTACATATTACAATTGTTTCTTCATATGTCGTAATTTAAATATTTTTAAACTGTCACTAGAAGACTAATTGTCACTTGTCCCTCCCGTTTACGCTTAGAGCTCAAGTCCTAAGACACTAGTTTGGGTATTGAAATTATACAAATCGAGATCTTTGGACGATCTCGATTTCAACCAGGTATAATACTTTCGTCCTGAACATCACTCCACCAAACGCTAGATGGTGCTTGTGTTTTTGTTTGCCGACACTAGCGCCAGTTTCCTCTCTTATACATTACCCATGCTCTTTGGTCTCCGTTTTAAATGAGTCGTATGCAAAATTTGGTGATCCGTCGGGCTCTCCGCCGGGCGCTGGGGCGGCGTGCGCGCCGTCGAGCAGCTCGAGGCCGTCTACCTCTACCGCAAGGCGCAGCCCTTCTCGCGGCGGGTCTTCCTGCACGACGTGTTCAAGATCCTGGACGCGAACGGCGAGCTGGTCGACCCCGACCTCGACGCGCGCCTCGCGGGGTTCGTGATCGGGTTCACCGAGTTCGTAGCGCGACTGGCCTAGTCGGGCCTCGCATCAATCTGCGCAATCTGTCGGTGCCCGCGCCTAGCATGTTCGGGTTGTGTTCGCAGCCATCCGAGAGGCCACCATGTGCATGAGCGCTGACCCCGTCTGGAACCTCGACGTCGAAAACCTGGACCCCAGCGACCACGAGGCCGTCGCCCGGGTAGGCGATGCCATCGCGACCCTCGCTGCCCGATCCGCCGCGATCCAGCAGCGTCAGTTCGCGTATCTCCGCGCCTTCGACGCCGCGGGAGGCTGGATTGGGTTCCGCTCCCTCGCGCACTGGTTCGCTTGGCGCACCGGCTGCGACACCCGCACGGCCCGCGAGAAGGTCAAGGTCGCCCGGACCCTGGGGCACCTTCCGAAGGTCGACGCAGCCTTCGCGAAGGGCGAGCGGAGCTACACCAAGGTGAGGGCGATCGCGCGGGTCTGTAAGGAGCCCGTCAGCGAAGAGCAGGAGGACTACCTCTTGGAGATGTCCGATCACGCGACGGGGGACCAGCTGGAGGTCCTGCTGCGACCCATTCAGGCGCAGCAAGCCGCGCGCAGGGAAGAAGCGGTCAGTAAGGAGGCGCAGCGAAGACTCGCCCTTCATCCCTTGCCATTAAAAATAAAAAGTACAAACAGGTGGAGCACCGCAAAATTTAAAATGACACTTGATCAAAAGATTTTTCCAATAGGTCTGGAAAGTTAAGTGTGTCTTTTCACAATAATTTTCCGAAGTTTTTTGTAGAGCAGGTATCCTTCAACTAATTATGTCAAAAATTATCTACCTTCATCCACCCTCCACAGAATCAAGTCAAGTTCAATCGGGCAATACTGACGACAGTTTGGCATTGCTCTCAAAACTTGTTTCAAAACAACCAAAACGAAAATCTGAGAAAATAGTAATTTTTAGGTATGAATGGACTTAAATAGGTTCAGAGAAAAACATTTGTTATTACTTTGATGCCTGGTTCGCTGAGGCTAATTGCTTAATTTTTCATAACTTTATTCTTCCTGTGAAAAGAAATTGCGATTAGAAACAGAGACCTTAATGATTTTTAGCTGATTTTTTTTTCTACAAATTTCTGAATAAAAATAAAAGAAAAATGTTGAATTCTTTCTTTTTACATTTTAGGGAGAAATAGAGTTATTTCAGTGTCCCGAATAAAGCTGTAACACGTGGGAGAGAAAAATAAATCTTTATGGTCAGTTCGATCAGTATTATGGGGGAAAATACTGGGCTTGGAATTCTTATACTTTGCTTTTTAAGGTTAAGGTTCAATCGGATTCATTGTAATGTTTCCTGTAGAGATTTGAATTGCAGACAATTCGCCACTTCTGCTGTCTATAACTATTGCAAAAAGTGCCATTGGTCCAGCATAAACCATTTAAACTTTCCTTTTTACATTTCCAACATTTGATACAAATTGTATTTGGTTTTTGAATATTTAGGATCGACACCAAATCTTGAGCTGAAGCACGAGTATCAAAAACCGGAAAGTTTATTACATAGCGTTGCATGTAGCAATAGATTCAAGAAAAGAAGAAGTTTACCTGCAAAATTTTAAGGGCTCCATCTTGCATAACCCCAACTAGAGGCGCTGTAGTAATCATAGGTCGCGTCTGGTTAGGAATTAACAGAGGTGCAGAAGTTCCATGAACCAAAGTTGAGCTGGAGGAAGCACCAAGTATTTGAACAACACTGGACTCAGCTTGTGGGACGGAATTTAATACAATTATATTTACTTTATCGGTAGATTGGGCTTCACTGGTAGATGGCATCGACGTCTGGATCTAGAATATGGTAGTTCTATATATATGAGAATTATTAACTTGTTTAAGAATAGTCCATTCCATAATGAAAGTCAATTGTGTGACTTTGTAAGCTCAGTCATGGTCGACCCAGTTCCAAATAAGTACCTAGAGAAATTTGCATTAGGTAAACAGAGAGGGTGTGCGAGAGCTCACAATAGCAGGCCCCAGTCCACCATTACAATTTCTGAATAAAGGGTTAGTAACGAAAATCAGCAGTGCCGGTTTAGGTTGTGCAGTCTGGTGCTACACCCTTCATTTTTTTCGCATTTTGTTTTTAAATTATGCAGTCTGGTGCTGCACCCTTCATTTTTTCTTTTTTTTTTAGGTTGTACAATCTGGTGCTACACCCTTCATTTTTTTCGCAGTTTTTTTTAGGTTGTGCAGTCAGGTGCTACACCCTTCATTTCTTTTCTCAGTTTCACAAATTCCCATTTTTTAGAAATTTCTTGTTTTGCGAAAAAGACCCAGCAACTGAAAAGTCATTTCGACGCCATATGCTCTAGCAATGACTCTTGAGAATCTTTATCCTTTTAGAGACGGTTGGGAGAATGCTATTCAAATATTTTCTGAAAAAATCACAGCTTACATGTTTTTATTGTTTGATTTTTGTACTCTCGGTTTAACTATTTTAGGTCATGGAAGTGATTTGTCATCCATATTCTCTCATCCAAGGCAGTCAGTTGAACAGGATTTATAAACAGGATAACACTCCCTAACAGATTTTCAATTGGCGTTCAGTTATGTACTTCTAGCCATAGAACACTATTATCTTGGCTGTCATATTTTTTAGGTTTCGAGATATCCTATATTTTAGTAGCTGCACTTGAAAGTCTGAAGGCCTACTCCCAAGGAATTTTTGCACTAATTTACAAAGACCTTGTTTCGCTAGTGATAGATGGAGTTTAAGCTGAATCAGGGAACCAAAGCTTTATTTCTGATGTGGTTGTGGCCAATGCCAAACTTCTTTTTGTTAGACCAAAGAAGCAAGAAGTATGATAAAATAATCTTTAAAGTCCTCTTTTAGAAGTGGAAGGCAAATTAGCCAATTCCTTTTGTTATTAATTTTGTTAGCGTTTTTAATTTCATGTCTAGGCCGCAGAAACCGAACTTACGTTGTTCTAAGTATTTGGCGTTATATTTTATTATTATTTATGTTTATTTATATTCTTTTCTTATTTGATAATAATTATATTTATCATACTAATTTAAAAATTATACTCATTGTGTTTGTTTATCATAATTCTTGAATTTATATTTCCTTTTTTCTCTAACATATACTTTAGTCCGTTATCAAACAATTCTTCTTTCTCAACTCTTCCAATTGTTGTAGTCATTCCATCTCCAACTGTTCTTTCCATTCTTGGTTGCGGTCTTGTTGGATCTTCATGAAATGCATAATATTTTTCTGGAGCTGATGGCAATCCCGTAACAGAACTGTCTTTGTTAGATTGATTGTAGGTTTCTTTTGCTTTAGCAGGATCAATTTCTTCTGTTGTTTCAACAAAAACCGATTCGGTATGACCATCAATTACTGGAACCCTGGTACATGTACAACTAATTCTAATATCTGCATCTTCGATTTTTCCGTCTTTGAGTTTGCCTAAAATTTTTCTTGTTTCCAATCTAACTTTTCCTTCTTCTTTTGGAATGTAAGGTAAAATGTTATCTGTAATTCCCATTGCAGATACGCCTGATTTTCCACCTCCTGAAATTGCTTGCATTGAAGTCATCATGACTTTTTTTGCACCATATTTTTCAAGTAATGGTTTTAGTGTAATTGCCAAACCAGTAGTTGTACAGTTTGGTAATGGTGCTACAAATCCTTTCCAATTTCGGTTTTTCTTTTGAGTTTCAAGTAATTCAGCTTGATCATCATTAATTCCTGGAATGAGAATTGGAACATCTTCTTCGTATCTGTATGCAGAGCTTGTTGAGACTACTGGCAAATCTGCTGCCATTTTAGTTTCAATATCTCTAGCAGCTTGAGATTCAACTGCTGAAAATATCAAATCTAATTGTGACGTATCAAGCTCATCAATTTTTTTTACAGTCATTGATTTGATATATTCTGGGATCTCGCCACCAACATCCCTCATTTATTAACATCATTTTTTCAACTCTGCATCCACTATTGACCTTTGTCTTGCTATCTGACACTTCTGATCCCTTCTCTCTGCTTATGTATTTTAAAATACAGCAAAGACCAATGCCACCTCTACGCAGGGATTTGTTGCTGGAAATCAAATGATGAGAGCCTAGAAACCCTTAAACAGGTACTGAAGAGCACATCCTGAGATAATGTTTTGAATACAGAAGATGTTAACGCAGGATTTGAGGATTTTCATAACATTTTTATGAGAAAGTATATCAATTGCTGCTCTAAAAAGTATACCAGAAAGAATGGACGGAAAAAACAACCTATCAGCCCTTGGATTTGCCATGGACTGATCCATTATATTGATGAGAAAAATAAGCTCTGGACTATTCACGTAAATTACCCTTCCATAGCGACGCTTGGGAAATACACTGCACAGAATAAATGCCTCTGATCAATTTTACGCAACGCTAAGAGAAATTGTGTCACAGGAAAGATAGCTGAGAATGGGAATGATATGAGGAAGATATGAAAGGTTGTAAACTCTTTACTGCGTCCTTGCTGCATTCTGTCTGAACTTTCTTCAACATTTTCTGTAAACGGGGAAACAATATCGGAGCCAGAAAACGCTGCAAATGCACTGGGATCATTTTTTGCAGAGGTGGGGAAATATTAACAAATCCCGTTGAAAGCCCCATGGAAAGTTTTAAAGGTTAAATTCGCCCAGCATGCACTAAGTCAATAGCTCTTGCTCCTGTACCTCCATCTTAAATTCAGCTGATTATACAAAATCTAACAGGAAACTCAGCTTCTGGACTTATTGCTTCTGGGCGAAAACTTTTTATACGTGGAGAGCTCTATTTTAAACGTTAACACATTCATCAGAGTAATATCAAGGAAGCAAAGATGTTCATGATAATACGATATTATAAACCCGACAAACAAGCTTAAATTACAAACGTAAGTCTTCAATTTGAACTAACCCAACCCCCCTCCAGTGCCTGTAGATACGTAAATGTAGTAGGCTACATAATAAAAGATACCATACTGTACATTAATGAGCCACTAACAACCCCACAAGAATATTCTAGTGGGAATTTCTGAGGAATCATTGAGTAAGACTCCGTAGAAACCAACTTTCTTCATTTGTAGTTTCGGTATATACGGAGATTCAAAATGTATTCAGCGAGGCTTGTGAGGGGTCTTATCACACAATTCTCACAAGGAAAGAAAAGAAAAAAAAATACATTTTATGGTCTACTGAAGGGAAAATTGTAATAGCAAAAGAGTAGTACAATCTTTTCCATAACCGACAAATAATATAATTTTAAATAATAATTAAATAATAGCCACAACTGTGACAATATGCACCATCATCCCTTTAATATGGCAAGATATAACCATTGGATAGGTACAAAAACTCCAAAAATCATTATAATAATAACTTTCTTCTTTTAAATTATGCATAAAATTTCTATTACACTGGTTTTTATGGTTTTTTTTCATGATTTTAAACCTGTTTCATCTATCCAACTGTTCTCAGTTCTGTTGTAGTGACATGACGCTGTTCCCAGCTTTGGACGCAAAAACTTACGGCTTTGGCTGAAACACGAAGAAATCAAGCGATGAAAAAAATATAAGCCTGCTTTTGTAGTGCGTCTCGTACCACTATTCCTCTGGCGTATATTTTCTCACTAGTCAACGACTGAGCTCTTATGCTAAGCGGTGGGTAATCAGTAGTGCTAGATCTACCTAGCAGATGAGTAAACGGCAACATTTTCCTTGAGTCTGTCAAACACAATGGGCAACATTCGAAACCAAACGAGGCGTGCACTTTCTTCTACATCTGGATAACCACAATTCCAACAGAGAATGTATGACTACGAGGTGATTTTCAGAAATATTTAGCCGGGTGAAAATTGTGTCTACATTTCGTGGAAGACGAATTTCCCCATTCAACAGGGATATTTTCTTGGATCCATATTGTTTGCCCTTTGTAGTAACAGACAAAGCAGTAGTTAAGGTGAGAACCCAAGTCCCTTGGAATGATCTGTGACTCTTAAACTGTAAGAACACCTTGAGTCACTCATGAACATATTTGGCCTTTCCCATCTGTATCCTACAGTTTTGGGGTGACAAGCCCACAATTTACAATGCACCCAAATAGTTACCAACACTCCTGAAAAAGATGAAATAGAGCAAACAGTAAATCGAAAGCAAAGGAGCCCACAAAAAAAGATGTATGGATAGTCAACAAAATTTATTGAAAGCAATGATATTAAGAAGATGGCATTTGTATGAAATACCTATTACATAAAATTCTTCTTATGTTTTCTGATGCTCAATCTGAATGAAATATACCTAAGTATGAGAGAAATATAATACTTAAGAAACAAATTTGGGCTACATATTTACACATTAGGGGTGGTAGTAGGGTTGTTGGAGGTAAAGTATAGTGGGTCTATATTATTATTATACGCTTCTTTTTTAATTTAATATTTGTTTGGTATCCTCAAATTCACACCCTTTTTATCAAATTATCCTTCGGTTAGTAACGTTGACCTAGCCTATTGCTACGACGAAGGTAACAGTTCTTTCAATCTAGTTTCTATATGAACACTGAGATTAGTCTAAGCAGTCCCATAATATATTTTTCTTCACGACCAGAGCCATTCCAGAGGGTGCAAGGTGCCCTGTGGGGCCGTAACTGTGGGGGGATGCCATTGCGGGGGGTTGCCCACTTTGACTCGGCTTGTTTTGCTTTTTTTTGAGTTGGTAGGGCACGATGAAATTAATTTTTCCCCAGGTGTCACCAACGCTAGGAACGGCTGTGTCTCCATCCCTGGCGTAATCCTCAGGTCTTTGTACTCTTTCATAATCATGGTTCTGTGTTGCCCCGTCCCGTATTGCCCAGTTATTCTCTGTAATTTGAAGATTCCTACATTTGGAAAACGATTCTAATCAGTCTCCAATGAACAATTCATGCCATGAACAATTTTAGAAAATTCAACTAGTTATAAAAGTTGTATGATTTTTTGTGACAACTGGGGGGGGGGGATGACAGAACAGAACAGAAGTCACATTTATGGCCATCATCTCAAAAGAGATTTTCTGGGAGCCTGTTGGATCTTTGGACAATTCTTAGGGAAAGGAGTAAATCTAGGACCCTGATTTTCCACCGTAATTATAAATTCTCCACCATTTATATAAGGGAGATGATGAAACAATATTGTGAGAAAATCCAGTTGGTTAACTTTTCACTTAGAATAGAGTATGAAAATTGGCGACTGTTATCTAAGGATTCGTATTTTACGTTCTGTATAATTTCTCCTTGATTTTTTAGCTTTTTTAAGATCTTGATTTCCACAAGATGATATACGCTTTTGATATACGCTTTAAAACTTGTATGTTTGCAAAAATTTTTCTGTTCTGTGGAAATTATCTTTGCTAAACTTGCCTATAAAGTCTGGTTTAAAATGTTTCTTTGAGTAAACTGGGGACACTTACTCGGTGGTGAGGGGTCTGATTTTAGCCTGAGGGACCTGATAATTAGAGGCTTTCACAACACTGTCCTCCCCGGTGAAGATTCCTTAAAATAACGCGTACATGGTCCATCGAGTTATCAAGAGCATGAAAATTAACTGCAGCGTTATGAAAGTTCAAATAACGTTTTGCGAATATCGAAATGCAAGGCTTGGGCACCAAGTACGGTGGAAACGTAACATCATGTGAGATGTCCTTGCCATGTCTTCGTTCCCTGATCATTTTCTTTTTTATCCTCAAATAGTCCCGAATCGAAAGAGGTTACTTTCTTAAACTAAGTTCCTCCCATGCCGGCTGGTGTATAAGGCATTGGCGTTGCCTTTCTACGATGACTTCTGATGAACTTGTGGTCACAAGCCTTCCAAAGAAGTTCCTGTCTACCTAGCATCCTTCTCTTGGCATCAGCCAGTGTCTCTTCCTGCCGCCCGTGCCTTCTAATTCTGGGGGAGCAGTACCAGACAGCATGGGGGTGCCTGGTGTCGAACATACGAACCTACTACTACTAACAACTCACCGCAGCACCAAGCCACCTGAGGTTAACACAGCCACGCATGCTGCTCTTCGACCCATAAAAGATGATTTAATATCTATAATCTTCTGGTATTTGTTATGGATTGTATTTTTTGTAAAATTATTTCTGGTAATATCAAATCCAAATTTCTCTCTGAAACTGAAACATCTGTTGCATTTTTAGATGCATTTCCATTGGCTACTGGTCATGTTCTAGTAATTCCAAAAAATCATCATCAAAAAATTCAAGATCTGAGTATTGATGAAAACACTGATTTGTTTTCATTGGTACATAAAATGATCACAAAAGTGGATCTAATAACTGGCTCTACTCTTATTGCAATTCATAATGGAAAAGATGCAGGGCAAGAAATTCCTCATGTTCACGTACATTTAGTTCCCAGAAGTAAAGATGATTCTGCTGGAGCAATTCATAGTATGTTTAATTCATCTGTCTCTTTATCTGAATCTGAAATGGAATCTCTTTACAATAAATTGAAAATTTAGTAGGGAAATAATTTTTCTTTTGTATCTGTGTTTACAACACTAATTGCTTTTGTTGGACATGTCTCTGCTGCATTCATGATTTTATTTACTCCTGCACCTTTTTGATTAATCACAGATGATTTTGGATTTGCTTTGCTTGCTTTATTGATTTCAAAAACATCTGGTGCAATTATTTCACAACTACAACATCCTATACACAAACTCTTGTCTACATCGATAAATAGATCTGGCTGTTTTTTTGGTTCTTGTGCTTTTTCATATTCTCCGTTTCTTCCATCAGCACGTACTCTGGCATTATAGTCCGCCCAAAACTTTTTCCCTTGGGAGGGACGCATAAATCACGGCGATAACCGTTGATAAACACTGACGATAGTTCTCTCCAACATAGGCTATAAAACCCCACATGACTTTACACACTATAGGCTCTGGCTCAAGGATAAGCAAAAACCATCTTTTTGGCCCCAGGCAAGAGTTTTACGAAGCTTTCCAAAATTCAAAGTCGTATTCATCAATCCGGCATAAGGTCCACACTTTTCATAAGAACCGCAGATATTAGACCCTTACCACTTTCTAGGAATAAGCTGAAATCGGGGTGCTAGGAACAAAAAAAGACAAAAAACACAGCAAAACCAAAGTGTTGCTTTCGCAACACAATACTGTCTTTTCTTGGTTCAAATCTGACTTCCATATTCTCTCAAATTTTACTTTCATAGACTTAGCCTTAATAGTATTAATATTACAGTAGTTGCGATGGTACGAGAAGTAGTTGGGGAGTTAGTGTTATATTATTATTAGTAGTAACAGTAGTAGCAGCAGTATTAAAAGCGGTAGTAGCATGACTTCTTGCCTTTTGATCAATTGAACATCCCTTTCATGATGCCCCAGAAGTTTCACCTTGGCACTGCAAGCCGTTCCAAAAATATTACTGATGTGCGCTTCTGACCCCCTTTTGACGCCTTTTTCATTTTAATACTCTAAGCCTTACAAGTTGTTGCAATTAAAGTAGTAGTTGGAGTAGTTTAGTAGCAGTAGTAATATTAGTTAAAGTAGATATGATAATAGTGGTAGCAGTGACATGCAAATATTACCTTTTTATCTGTTGATCTTTCCCTTCAAGTATTCTCTGAAAGTTCCATTTTAATGCCCAAATCTATTCTTGATATACGCCCTTTTGACAATCTGAATGCACAATATAGTCACCAAACCTTTAGCTATTGGACCTTTGAACTATGTTGAAAAAAAAATGGCTTTCTAAAAATATTAATCAGACGACTTTGGGGGAAGGGAGCACAGGAGGAGGGCTGGCTATCCCCCAACTTTGAAACCTCCAAAGTAGTGTTCTTGGATGCCCTGATTCTTATGGTGTGATTTCCATTAAGATTCCATGACTTTTAGAGGGCATTTTCCCCTTTATTCAAAAGTCACACAAATTTTCTCAGGTTCATACCTGTTGATGGGTAGCACTGAACTCAATGAATCTTAAATATTTGGAATCACCATAATAAGTTATTTCTTTTGATGTATCTATTGATATAAAAATCCTGGTTTTTACAATTTCGCTTACTACTGATCCGTGTCGCTCCTTACTTAAAGTTCGTTACTACGAACTGTTTGATATCTTTATGCCTTTAAAATAATAAAAAGATGAGCTTTGAGACAAAATTGAATTATATTTAAGTAAATTACAATGACTACACATTTGTTGTCATCTTTGAGGTTCAAATGTGTGATCCTTGGAGAAGGTCCCATTAGATTGGACACAGAATACGATGATTGTACTCTTCAAAAAGGTGACTCATCTGTATGCGGCAATTGGCATGGGATACGTCTACTCTCAATGCCTGGGATGCTAATTTCTCACCCCATTCTCATTCGTATCCAGTCAAGATTGGGTGACAAACTCAGAGACAGGTAACATGACATCAAACATAACCATTCCTACGCAGACCTCATATTCATCCTCTGAGTAATCACTGGAGAATCCTGTAAAGGGCGATCTAAACTCTACGTGAGTAGACGTCTGCTAGTCGGAACATCGGAAAATCCGTATCGACGAAAGTGAGATCGGAAGCCGCCTTGCCGTCGGAGGTTACGTTTCTGAATTTGGAAACGGCGTAGCCTTCCGTGAACTGAGAAATATCTTCAATTTCCAGCGTTTGCCCGTCCGTATAGAATAAGGAACGGCCGTCAAAACTGGCCAATTCGATCGAATAGGTGTAATCCGGTTTATCCAGGAAGAGTTTGATAATATAAGTTCCTGCGGAAGGAATGACGATATTGCCGGCGTCCTGCTTTAGAATAGCGTCGGCGCCGTCGTCTCCATAATTAATGGCCCAATCGTCGTTTGCTCTAAACTTCATTTCTCCCTTAGTCAGATCAGCGGTGATTTCCCAGGCGCCCGATTCGGGACTATAGGTCATATCCTGATCAGCGTCCCAGCCGTTGGGGGTGGCGTCGCCAATGATTCCCCAAATGGTTTTAACAATGCTATAGGCCAAGGTAGTCGTATCTACGTTGATTTTGTAGAAGCCCGGTTCGGGAACGGAAAGATTGCCGCCGCCCGGTTCCAACGTACCGTCGGCGTCGCTGTCGCCCCAGTTGACGTCCCAGCCGCCAAGCGCAAATTTAAACTCGCCCGCTTCTTCAAAATTGAGATAGCCTTCGTATTTGCCGTCGTCGTTAACGGATGCTAAAACGGTAGACGCTAGCGCTGGATCCCAGCCTTGGAAACCGCCGGGTACGTTTAGTACGGGATAAGTTCCGCCTTCGGCCGGGGCTACCAATAAACTGCCGCTGCTGGTAGAGGGGAATTTATTTACTAAAGCGCTGGTCGTCAAGAAAGCCTATCCAGGCTTCGAAATAAGAATTCAAAGCTAAGTTCCAAACAGGGTGTGATACAGCATGATGAATCACTTTTGAATTCTTGAAAGTTATCTAAAAATCTGTAGTTAAGCTATTCAAGCTTCGAAATAAGAATTCCCTGCTAAGTTTCAAATACGGTCTGCGTTACAGCCTCTTGAATCTCGTTTGAATTCTTGAAAATTACCTACAAATCTTTGGTTAAGCTATTCAGGCTTCGAAATAAGAATTCCAAGCTAAGCTTCAAACAGGGCCTGTTTTACAGCCTCTTGAATCTCGTTTGAATTCTTGAAAATTATCTAAAACTCTTTAGCCAAGCTTGGCACGCCGCAGAAATTTTGCTGTCTTTTCATACTGATAATTTCAAAGATATTTGATTAATAAAGAAAGTCTGATTTCTAGCAACGATATCTACTAGGCTTCAAGCTTTTGGTTTTCTTTTTTAGGGTTTTTTAATTGTTGTAATCCCGTTGTTGAAATATATACAAATATTTTTGCAATTATCAGTTTTTTTTGCTCTTTACGCAATTCAATGTCTTTTCATACTGTACTGTTCAAAGATATTTGATTATTGCAGCTAGTCAAAAATAATAACCCTGGATTAATATGTGAACATACCTAAGGCCTTATTGTCAAGCATAATTTTAACCTAGTTTAACTTTCTCTCTCAATTTATACCTGCGTGCTAAGGTATGCGCTTTAGATGGCCAAATTAGATAAAAGTCTAAACGTCAGTTTCAAGTATAGCTTTATGGGAAACACATCAGTTATCGAATCTTTTAAATGTAAATTTTGATTATTGCTAGATGAAATATCAGAAATGAGTTTAGGTCTCCAGGCGAAATTACTTCGAGTATTGCAGGAGCGGGAAGTGGAACGTCTGGGCGATCAAAAACTGATTGAGCTTGATGTACGTGTCATGGCGACATCGAACCGTAATATGCGTGATGAAGTGATTGCTGGTCGTTTTCGTGAAGACTTATTTTATCGTTTGAATGTTTTCCCGGTTGCCATGCCTCCTTTAAGAGAACGTCCCGGTGATATTGTACCGATTACAGAATATTTACTTGCCAGGACCTGCGAAAAAAGTAAATCCATGTGTCCGGTTCTGAATGAGGAAGCCAAGGCAAAACTTAATTCTCACCGTTGGCCGGGTAATGTTCGTGAGTTAGATAATGTTGTGCAACGTGCCCTGGTTTTACAAAGTACTAATGAGATCACATCAAATGATATTCAATTTGAAGCATTACATGATAATACAGCGTCTGCCCCCACTTTTGATGAGTCCATCAATTTTATTGGTGAGCACTCCGATGTTGGTTCTGAATCTGAACAAGACAGTTTGTTAAACCATGATCTGAAATCACGTGAACAGAAGATCATCCTGGATGCATTAAAGGAAACCGCAGGCAGCAGGAAGTTTGCCGCTGAGAAATTAGGTATCAGTCCAAGAACTTTACGTTACAAGTTGGCAAGGATGCGCGAACAAGGCATCGAAGTACCAGCACAGTAGTTTAATTGAATTATCGGATCGTTTAGAGGAAATAAAAATGGTTGAAATGAAAGTGAATCAATTATTAGCAGAGATGCAGGCCATGGCCAAACAGGCCCAGTCTCTGTATTTAAAAGGGTACCTGACCCTTTGATGATAAACCACATCAGTCCAGTTTTGGCTAAGGAAAAAAAATCGCTCATAGTTTTTTTTTACACCCCTCAACATTGTGCACCCTTAACCCTGGGTCTATGCGTAAATCCAGGCCTGGGTATGATGATTATTACCTTTTCTAAAAATGTTAAAGCTGAGTTAGACTAATCTTTTCTATAACTGATCTAATTCAACAACTTAACTCGCCTGAAGTTGCAAATGCAAACTGATTTAAGAATTTTGGATCTAGAGATGTTTGCTTTCTCCGCGCGTTACAGCTCCGATCGAATGGAATATTTTGATTACGCTAACCGTCGTTAAGTATTCCAGATGATCTGAAATAGGTCTACACTGATGGTATGTCCTTGTGAAAACCTTGGTATAACTAGATTACGCAGAAATATTAAATTGTGAAAAGAATTTTGGAAAAAGTTTGCTTGTAGTGTGGCAATCTTTTTTGTACTGTATGATTTGTTTTGTACAATAAATTATAAAAAATTTCAGAAAGGAAAGTTTTAAGAATTAAATATAAGAGAAAATTTCCGAAAGGAAAATTTTAAAAAGCTAAAAAACCATATAATTATGGTTTATAATAATATAAGCTATAATAGTAAGCAGAAATTAAGGCTTATAATAATTCAAACTCGAAACGGTCATAAATTAATATTAAAGAATAAATGAATCCCAAAACGAAGAAAACTTTAAATAAATGATTTTACGATACCAAGATAAAAGATACTGAATTAAATGTATAAATAAATCTTAAAAGTACAAAAATTCAATTGTATACTCAAGTATTTTAGGCTACAATTTAATCTTTTTTTTCCGTTTTTCTTATGGAGCCAAATAGCGAAGGTAAGCCACACAGAGAATATGCCAAAATTCAACGAAAGCTCTACAGCCTAAATTACCCGCACTTGATGATAGAAGTTGACAAATGCTTTGCTGAAACTTTAATTTAACAAATATACAATTTGGCAATCGATAGTGTTTGAACTATTGACTACCTTTGAAAACATTTCCAGTTAGCATCAAAAATCAAACGTAGTGAAAAAATAAGGGAGCATATACAGGTGTAGCCCCACCACATACATCGAAATTAATGTTAATTTCAGATTTAATGTCGATATTGCTTTCAATTGAGAATAATATTTTATATTCCTATGGGCCTTTTAAAGTAAAACTAATCTATGCAAATGTTGACTGTCATGACAATATTCAGGAATACCCTAAATATGAGGGGACCCTTCGACCCCCCAATTTGTAAGCTTTTATTTAAGTTTCAGTATAGTGTACGAAGAAGAGTTTCCCCTTAGATGTATTTGGTTTATGCAACACAAATTCCATCTTTGACTCAATTCCCTTGAAAACACCAAAACTTTTAGCTGACCAAACCCTTCCCCTTCTTTTTCCCACAAAAAGATCAGAACCTTTCGATGCATCTCTCATTGAAATTTGAAATAGACTGACGTTAGAATTTATTTGTTACACTTCTTTTCTTCCCTCTTTAAATACCATATATGAAAACTATGTGTGCAACCTTGTAATATACTACACAAATTAAAAAGCCTCAAATTTATCCAATTATTCAAATGAAGCTTTCAAAATATTGTCTGTACAGTGTATATAAGCCAACGTTTTAGATTATTTCATTCAGTTCTTATTCTGTTTCTGTCCTCGTTGTGTACATTTAATGTATTATAACTTTATGAAGGTTAGAGACGCTCCACATCCTCTAGCGGTTGAACCCTAGATTGTTGGCCAACGCTACCATAAGACTCTCAAGAAGAGAGCACAGAGAAATAGAGTCACAATTTACAGTAAAGTAGCAGTAGAGACTACTTTACAATGTAAGCGATCCAGAATAATAGATCTTACAGCTTGGAATCAGGAGCTTGAGTCATAATTCCTGAATCCTGGGGTTGGGTTTCTGGAGCTACGAAAATGCAACCTGGGAAGAGCGGGGTATCCAATAGATAAGATAGATGGATAAATTATTTATTCCGTGATTAAACCAAAAATAGATATTTCAAATATAAAAAAAACACATACACTTAACACATAAGTACTAACCTGCTTTGAGAGTAGGTTAATCGGACGATATGAAGCTGGATTGCCGTCATTCTTTTTAACATTTTTTGTTTAAACCATTATATTTGCATTGTTCCAGCTTTTTAGGAAATAAGGAATTTTTAAGCAGCTATTCACTAACTTTACCAAACTAGGAGAAAGGACTTTAATGTTTTTAACCTGTGCTAAATTTAAAATTCCTTCTGGGCCTGGGGCCCTCGATGGCTTTGAACCTTTAATTATTTCTTTTATTTCATTCAAGGAGACTTCGGTAACACCTAATGTGCTACTAATTAAAAAAACAAAAATCTCTTTAGGTTCTACGCTAACTTCACCATGATAATTACTATCAGTTTAATGATCATCCTTTAGAATTCTTTTTCAGAGCTTATAAGGAAAATGCCTCGTTCCTTTGAGCCAAGACTATGTATTCCTGGTTGACTAGCGCACGTGAATTTTCCTCTTCTGCATATTTCACATATATTATAAGAGGGAAATTTAACCCACATTAGGAGTTATTTTAGAGAGCTTTTTATGAAATTCCCTCATTTTTTGAGCAAAGACCATGCGTTCCTGGTTGACAAATGCATATTTAAATAATATCCTTCTTCGTATGTCGGATAATCTTCTTAAACCTAATTTCAACCCACATAAAGAGGGCTTTTGGGGAAAATGTGTTGTTCCTTGGATTGAATGATAGATTTCAGTCTCCTCTGCTTCAAAACATCCTCAACACCTCCCAGATTAAGCTAAAGGACATGTTAGTCCAAAGCTATTCCCGCCACCGTGGCAAAGTTTGGATGGCAAACAGCACCCCCTGGCACTCTCAAAATTCCATAGACATTTTAAAGATATGTTCATGATAAAAATATGCTTTAAATCCAATGGTTCGTATTTTAGCTATTAGCATATTTAACTATTTATCTATCTTCTTTCACTAAAAGAGCTCAGTTACCACACATGGAGTAGGGTTTTATATATGAACTAGAACTATTTAAAACTTTTTTTTGAATTGTTCTCTTTTTTGAATTTTTTGTTTGGACAGATTGAATGTTTAATTTTATTAAGAGCAACTAGTGTCTTAAATAGGTTAGCAGGGTTTTTTACAACAAACACACACACACACAGACACACACACGCACATACATAAAAAGACACACACACATACGCGCTTGCGCAGGCAAACATTCCCGCACCTCTGAGGTCTTTTAAAACCTTCAGGACACGCTAAGGAGGATGTTCAAAAGTGATCGGAAGACCACCAGCCACCAGCCTCTGTCCTCCTTGCCCTATTAAGATAGCCACCTTTCAACACTTATCAAAATTTTTGGATAGCCATTTTATTCAAAATAGTCAAAAGGTCAAATAAAGATGCCTTCAGGGATGACATGGCCCCAGAGCCCCAGGGGTGATGGTTATCACTTATGCAAATTCCCATTGCTTAATTATAGGATTTATTACTAGGAAACGGGGGGGCATTTTATCCTGAGTTGGTCCGAAAAGTCTAAGGGTATTAGGTGAAACTTCTGGGAATGCTGAACTGAATAAAAAGGCCCTGTGTGCATCCAGGTTATCAAAAGGGTATACCTGCAATATATAAGGAATACCGTAATAGCATTAACCTGAAACTTTCATAACTACTATAACTGCAATCGCAGCTGCAACAACGGCTACTTTCAACTGCTACTGCGACTATTTTCTGCTGCGACTACTTGCAACTGCGGCTAATTGCAATTGTGACTACTTGCAACTGTGAATACTTCAGAATATGACTAGTTGCGACTGCGACTATTTGCGAATGTGACTACTACTCGCAACTGTGCTCACAATTGTAATACTGACTACTTGCTACTGCCACTGGTTACGGCTGCAACTTCCACTACCTGCAACTACTACTACTACTACTAGTGCTACTCTAGCTGTTGGAAAGAATATGTTTTACTAAATCAAATAATTCAACTGCATCCAGGTTGTCAAAACAACTTATCAGCAATTTCCCAGGAATGGCTATGGTACAAAACTGTGTAAAAAATTGATTTAAAACCAACCCCACTCCCCACGCCCCAAAAGTTTTCTCTTTGACCTTTTTCTATAGTTTTTCGTATCAAGTGCTCTAAAGGTAACTCTTCGACCAGTGCTTAATTTTTTTTGAAGTATCTACCTCCGCCCCAAGTCTTTCAAAGGTAATTAGAAATTTATTGAACTAGACAGAAATTATGTTTACACATATTTTTTTTTAATTTCATTAGCTTCACTCTTTCGTGCTAAAAATTCATTTTCAAGTGACTCTTGGGGTGAGGTTAAAAGGCGCCTGAAGATATAGCCAAGAAATAAGCATGCTACTTGATTCGGCAGTTGCTGCTGTATTTACATATAAAAATCATGTCTGTTGCAAATATTGACGGTTGTCTTAAGCAAAAAAAAAACAAAAAAAAAAACACAAAAACTGACAAAATGAATAAAACCTCTATTTGTGCCCAAATTAAACAAATCGTTTTTTCTAAAAACTGTGTCTAATATTTTTAAAGAAACAGCTGATCTGGGTGAATAAAATCTTCAGAGTTTTCCAGTAAGGGACTTTTGACTAATTCCAGAAGAATTGTTTACCGATACTTCCTCAACTGAACTATTATTTCCTCAAAAATACAGAAATGAGTTTGTCTGAAAAGTGATTGTTTAAATTAGGGACAGGTACTGTGCACATGGAGACGGTTTTTTTTTTCAATGTTTTTATTGACTATTTTGCTTTTTAACTGCTTTGAGGAATTTGCTATCTCCTAGGTATATGCCCCAGATGGAGTACATACCTCATAGACATAAAGAGGAAATTAGACCTCCTTAAGAAGGAATTCCGGAGCTTTTTACCCTGAAAATGTTTATTAGCCAAACCTATTAGGGAGGAAAGACTTCGGGATGAAAAAAAAATTATTTATAAATAAATAGAATCTTTCTTCTTTTTAGCAAGATGTGAGTTAATTCTTCATGCATACAACAATCAATAAAGATCAAATAAACAAATGCTAAAGTTTCTAAGCAAATAGTAAGGGTTTAGTTGGACGAAAAATTTAGCCTGAAATTTTAAATGTGAACTATGTCCTTAATTGTATGCTATGTAAGTGATGTTTGCATGTTCTAATTAGCTCTAGGTAGCCGCATTATTGCTTTGACGATTTGATATTTTCAGGGTCAATATTTAACATTAGGTTAATAAGGTCAATCTTCGATATTTCACACTGACTTCCTTTTCTTTCTAGCTTAATTGCAATGCAAACCCCTTTCATTTTTTTCAAACTTTATAGTTCTTTCTAACTCTTCTAGCCTTTCGTATTGCACTATTGTATTATGCAAAAAACAATAAGGCAAAAGAAACAGAAAAACATCGATGGCAGCGTATTGTTTTTATTCACTGTTGTAAAATTTTCTAAGTGTTTTACTTAGTTATAAAATTCTACTGTTTTCTATCACATTTGCTCATAAGTAATAATTCCTTTAAGAGCCAGAGAATAAACTGGATAGTTCCCCTTTTAATCTTTCAACATGCATAAACTCGAACAAAGATCTCAAGGTATCATTTCCAGATATAGAGCACAAACTTTCAGAATAAATCAGAAAGAAATGGGAAATGAAGATATAATGTAAATCGTAAATCTGAGACTACCAAAAACGGTATCTTTTGCGTGAGATTTTTAAAACTGAATGTCATGGATACCAATAGTCAACTGCAGTTTATCAATAGTTGCATGATTGATCTCAACTTATTATTTAGTTCTTTTATTGTGTTCTTTTCTAAATTTTTATTTTATTATAAACTTTTAATTAAATTTTGATTTCTTTCATTATCAAGATATGAAGTTCTTTTGATTATCATGCTGAAGAGAAGGAAACAATTGAGGCTTTTTAATGATGATGATCATGATGAAATCCGTTGACGTTTTGTAAATTGGGACCCAAAACTAGAAAGTTTTAAAGCTAGAATTGCTGTCGTTTTCTTTGCAGTACGGGGCTGATTTGAAAAATCGAAGCCAAAAAAGCTACACGTGCCCGGTCCTTTAAGGATTTATCTGTTAATTAAAGTTTTTAATGAAACCCCAACCTGTAGATGTACTTTGAAAGAAAAATTGACTCCTCAGAATACCATGTTTGACACATCTGCTTTGAAATAAATTTTCTTTTTTTTTCGAAAATCTACATCGTTTATTTAAGTTTAACAAATAGATATTGTTTAAATTTTTAAGAGTTGGTGTGCAAAATTGGTGTGCAAACACACGATAGTTATATTAACTTAGGTAAATGACACCAAAGACATAGGTTACGGTGGGTCAATCAGGTTACTATCTTGCAGGGATTTGTGTTCACGTTGTAGGGGGTCTCTTATGGATTTGTGAGTTTTATTAAACCTGTCCCTTCCCCTCCTGCTAAAAAATACAGATTTTTTTTTAGTTAAGGCTCTGTCATCACAGGGAGAAACTTTGAAAAACACTAACTTTTTTTTTTAGTGCTTATATAATATCTAAATGATTTTGTAAAAGCTTTATTTTGAATCTTGGTTTTCAATAAATTAACTAGCTAAAGTGTCTGAAGAAGGGTAGTAAAATTTCAAAAATCGTGGGGGTGAAGTATGCTGTGCCTGACACGAAGTGCGCCATGTATGATACGATGAGTCATCCAATGATTCATCTGCTTTCCATTTGTAGAACTTTTTCTGTTTTTTACCGGATATAGATATACAGTTTTATCTTTCTGCTCTCTTACGATTTTAATATGTCAACAAAAAAATAAAATAAAAAATAAAAACTTTACTATCGTTTCATAGCTGAGATTCAATTATACCCGTCAAAGGTCTCCGATCCGGCATTGTGTTGATCTAGCAGATAACTCATTATCGAGAAGAATATAGAATTAGTTTTTTACTCCATCTTAATGTCTTTTATTGCAGAACCACGTTTTGAATTGAAATATTTGAACTAAAAGTGATAAAATCGGTCAAACGAGGTTTTGAAAAGTGAACGCTTTAGAAGGTTGGGAGGAAATGTTTTCCAAAAGAGTGGTCTTCGGATTGTCCATCTGACTGACCGTGTTTCAAGCAGTAAACTGTTCAAAAAATGTTGTTTTATCACGCTTTCTAGGGTTGTAATGAGAGGAAGGTTGAGATAGCTAGGAAACATTCAGCGGATGACGGATAACACAGTGCCAAAGATTCTCCTTTTTCTGTCAATTATCTAGGGCCAAACAAAAAGCAAATCGTCCCCGATGGGAGATGGGAGGATGTCGTGAAGTCTAAAAGAATAGAAACTTCTCGGGATCAATGGCACATAGGTCGACGTGTGATTGTAGCTGCCCCAAACGGGCACGATATTGGGGTAGCTATCCAGCGCGTAGCCTAACGTCAAGCCGCCCGTCTCATGGTCGGAGGTGAACAGCACCAGCGTGTCGTCTCGAGCCTGAGAAAAGTCCAACACCTCCTTTAACACGGCGTTCATCACAGCAAGACCCTCCATCGTCCTTGGGCCATCGCGGCGGTGCCCTGCAGAATCCAGTTCTTCGGTCTCGACCAGCAATACGAACGGTTCATTGACGGTGCTCAACCGGTTCAGCGCATAGCGTGTCATGGCGGGCAGATTAGGCTTGTCGTTCAGATCGGTGATGTCGTCTTCCGCTGCCAGAAACATCACCGGCGTATCGGCTTGAAGGTCTTCGCCAGACTCAAGGTTTTCATCCAGCGCGACAAATCGTTGTGCCAACAAGGTGATGGTATCGTCCCAGGTCGGCACCTCTTCCTCGCCAACGTCTTCGAGTTCGCCCAACAGGACCGCCAGTTGGCTGTCCGCAAGTTGCTGAAGGATCGAGGCTGCATCATCACGGCTGGCAGCGTGCGCAACAAATGCGGCGTGCGAGGCATCCCATACATAAGAATCAGTCACGATGCCGGTCTGGTAGCCAGCCTCCGAGGCGCGCTCGAAGAGGTTGCGCAGAGGCGCACCCTCCTCGTCTACACCGACCCGGTTGTTGAGCGCCGGTTGACCCGTCGCCATGGCCGTCGCCGAGGCCGCGGAGTCAGTAATCGGCCCGCGAAAGGGTCGCGGGTCGTGCCAGCCACGCACGGCAAAGCGATGCCAAACGGGTTGCACAACGCCAACACCGAATGGTCGATAAATTTTTCAATTTAATACGCAAAACGCAAAATTGTCGGATATTGAGCCGTTTTTTATCCTTCTTATTTGACTTCAACTGCAATAAGACTACATCCAAAAAGAAATATAATATCACGAATTTTTTCGATTTTTATTGAGGGTACTTTTCACAAAAATCTGCGTTAAATTTTTATAGTTGGCCAATAATAGGGCATTTCAAAACTTTATTTTTTTTACGCCAAAAATCAATCTTCCATAGAGGAATTTTTGGTGCGGACCCATCTAATAGTTGGACATCTATTTGTTCTATAGCAGTTACTCCAACAGGCAATGTTATATTGGTCCACTCCGTGGATGAAAATGATATTGCTGCAGTTTTAGATGTTCGTTGAGGATAGAAGTTGCTTCGGCATGGAATTAGGAATTAGAGAAGGTAGTGTCTTGCTCCATTTCTATGGATTACTCTGAGAAATATGTCGTTAAATGGGAAGGCAAACCTCTCCCTGAATTATATTATCTTGGAGGTTTGAGTGTCCTAGATAAAATATCAAAGAAATTGACAGTTTTTAAGTGTTTGAAGGTTCAGAGTGCCAAAATTATTTGGAAAATTAGTGTTTCGAAGACTAAGTCGTTTACGCTGTAATAAATGAGAATGAACAAGTGATGTGAAGGTTATCACCAAATTGATAGCATAGCTGGGTGGTATTTTTGTAAGATGTGAAAGATGTGTGCAATGAAAGGTAGAAAGCAGGAAAAGTTTTGCAGCTAGAAAATATTTGGAAAAATAGGAAGATAGGTCGACGAATAGCTAAGATCAGAATCAGAGATTGTTTCAGTCCAATCGTCAAACGCCTGTTCTTCATCCGACTCGTCAGCATCATCCATTAAATGTGCGGTGTTAGCAATATCTTCATCTATGCTATTGACCAGGTCATCTTTGGTTGCATCTATCTCTTGGTCTCTATTTGAGTTATCATTGTCATCAGATTGATATTCCAATGCTTGCCCTAGGTCAGTCTCTCCCAAAAACCTGAGAACATTGGTTTCACAAAGAAGAAGTCAATAAACCAGAGCATGAGGACCATTCAATCCCTTGAATGTAGTAGGCTTTAACAACATTTGAATCGAAATCAGGTGCTACATAAAAATACATTTTCTTCAATTGTATATTTATTCAGGGCCACTGTAATAGCTGCGAGTATATTTTCAGCTGTATGTCTAGCTTTCAAGCACCTAAAGTGTAATATGCAACACTGGACGGCCCATTATCCACTCATTTGCTGGAGATACAAAGTTGCTACCAGATAGCCCCCTTCTGCATATGGCCAGAAGTCAAAGGTCAACGAAACTGTTCGGGCCTCTCTCATATCTGCTTTAAACTTTACAAGTTTCTTTTTCTGTGCTTGAAAGACGTTTCTCTTGATTGTATGAGCAGATGGAGGGAAAGTCCGGTCAAAGTTTTAAGAAGTCCAGGCATACCACCATTGTCGAATACAGACAGAGGTATACAAGTACGTAAGTGACACACTACTTTGTCAACTTCACCTGATTCAAACGGTTTCCTTCAACTTAGAATTTTAAAATTAGAATCTTTAAACTTAGAATATTGAAATTTAGAACTTCCTTGAGATTTTACCCGATAAATACTAACTTGCATATCAAGACCTTAAATCAGTAAACCCGTTCTTTCGGCTCGAACGGTTCAACGGTTGCAGGGGTAAAATTTACCGCGCGTTTGGCTAGACGCTTTTCGCCCGGGAAGTATAAAGAGTGGCATAACCAGTTTTCGTCATGGCGTGTCTGGTAGTCGTCCCGGGCATGTGCGCCGCGGCTCTCTTTGCGTGCTTCAGCGGCAATGGCGGTTGCTTCGGCAACCTCGAGCAGATTATCCAGCTCCAGAGCTTCCAGGCGCGCTGTATTAAAGGCGGACGATTTGTCCGGCAGGTGCGCCTTGCCAATGCGTTCGCGCAGGTCAGCCAGCGCTCGAATACCAGCTTGCATGTGTTCTTCGGTACGGAACACACCAAAACTATTCTGCATGGTGGTTTGTAGTTCCTTTTTCAGCGCAGCCACTGATTCACCGCCGTCGGATTCGTCCCAACGGTGCAGGCGGCTGAGTGCTGCATCCAGATCCGAATCGCTTGGTTCGCGATAAGACACACCCTGGCGCATGACTTCCTCAATGTGCAGCCCCGCAGCGCGACCAAACACCACCAGGTCGAGGAGTGAGTTACCACCAAGCCGGTTGGCGCCGTGTACTGATACGCAGGCTACCTCACCGGCAGCGTAAAGGCACTGCAGCGCTTCGTCTTCTCCGACACTGTTTTGCGTGATGGCCTGACCGCTGACCTGGGTAGCAATGCCCCCCATCATATAGTGGCAGGTGGGCACCACCGGAATGGACGCCTTGATAGGATCAACGTGAGCAAAGGTACGGGACAGTTCCAGAATGCCGGGCAAAAGGCGGTGATTTGTATCCGGCCCCGGTGGTGGACCAGAACAACAATCCGGGTGCCGTAACCCGGCTGCTCGTTCTCGGTGTTGTCCTGGTCGGCGCAGCGGCCGCTTTCGTCTTCTATCAGGACCGGTTGGGCGAACCCTTCCTGCTCGGGATGCTCGGCATCCTGGCGATGATCGGCGTGTTCTACCTGTTCGCCACGGTCATAGGATTCGTCCAGCTTTCTCCCCGTTCGGCCGGCGATGAACTGGCGAAGGCGCTGATCGACAGCATGGGCCAGGGCGTGGTGGTGACCGACGCAAAGGACCGCGTCATCTATGCCAATCATGCCTATGCGGAGATGACCGGCGCATCGTCGTCCGCCGACATCAAAACCGTCGAGGGACTGCTGTCCGACAGCGCCGAGGCGGCGGGTCCGATCCACAAGATCGTATCGTCGCTGCGCGACGGCGTCGCCTCGGACGGCGAGTTCCGGCTGCCTGAGCCGCTGCGACCCGGCGGCGGCAAGGGCGCATCGTGGTATCGCGTTCGCGCCCGCGCCTTCACTCCGCCAAGCCGCAACGAAAAGCTGTTTGCATGGCAAATTGCCGATATTTCCTCCGAGCGCGCCGAGCAGGAGCGCTTCTTCCAGGATCTGCAAAAGGCGATCGATCATCTCGATCATGCACCGGCCGGCTTCTTTTCCGCTGATCCGGGGGGCGGGGTCACTTACATCAATGCGACGCTGGCCGAATGGCTGGGCATCGATCTGGCGCGGTTTTCGCCAGGCGATACCACCTTTGACGAGCTGGTCGCCGGCGATGGAATGGCGCTGATCAACTCGCAAAACCCCAACAATCGAAAATCATATGCATATAAACAAGTTTTTTTACATCTCTGAACAAAAATAGCCTATTATTTGCTAATTACTACCATAAACATTCAGGAAAGAGTAAAATTGAGGGGTTGCCGTGGTTTTTAAAAACTGACTTTGCAGTAACTTAGCTTTTTACGAGGTGTAATTTAAAAAGTCATTGTTTTACAGATAGAAGTAACAATAAAATTTTCAATCTGAAAAATAAAATACACTTGCGATCTGTGATCACAAAAACTGTTTTAAATTTGCGTTGCATATTCTATTGTGAAATTCTAAAGTTAAAGATAGAAAATATTTTATGCACAAAATAATGAAAAGCAGAAAAAAACGAGCAAAATTTTACATTTTGATGCTTCTTGGGAACTCTGAAATTAAATATTTAGCGCACAAAATAAGCAAAATGTAGCATTTTGATGCTTTTCCAAGTTCTTGGGCTTGAAAAGTCAAGAAGACTGGCTTAACAAAATAACGCTACTGTAGTTAAGAAATTTTAGCATCGTATATTTTTTCATATTTAATACTTCTCAAAA
This sequence comes from Alatinidae sp. Z8VKAUB7J3, assembly GCA_010016025.2. Classification (NCBI taxonomy): domain Eukaryota; kingdom Metazoa; phylum Cnidaria; class Cubozoa; order Carybdeida; family Alatinidae; species Alatinidae sp. Z8VKAUB7J3. The sequence continues at coordinate 214,423,042 of JAAAKM020073195.1, forward strand.
CGTTTTAGAGATTGAAAAGCCGATCGTTCCAAAAACAGAAGATGGTAAAACCCCAAAATTTTGAGATTTCGATGGGAGGGGAAAGGGGAGATAACAAATTAATGCTTTCACAAGTGGATGTGCTGTTATATTTATCTTGCAATGAAATGGCAGTGCTGTTTGAAATATTTAGGGTCAACATATTTATATACTGCTATGATCAGAGCCAGCAATTCTGTCTAAGTAAAAGAGCCATAAGCCTTCAATATGTCAATTATATCATTGTTTCTTACTTGTTTATGCTCAGTGCACCTTTTATTACAATGTGAATGATTTTAATGGTATTTTTTTCATAATATGACAAAGCTTTTAATCTTCATGAGAAAATATCAGCAACTACCAAAATTCTGTGAAGAGGACCCCAAAGGACAACTGTCGAACCCACTATCTAGCCACAAGTCTACCCCCATACCCACAATGGCATTAACTAATGCTCTTGACCTTTCTCTTATGATAGCTTTAGAAACCAGGATTGAACCACACTTTTCATACAGCCTACTGTTTGAAAAACGGTCAGTCAGCTGGGTACTCAGAACAATCTATAGGCAATTTCTATTGAAAAAATCTAGCAAATCTTCATCTGGTTTTCTGAGTCCCCATGCTTCAGAAGCAAGTTTGACTACTGGTATCCCTGTAGCTTCCAATATTGTAATATTGGTTTGCAAAATTCTTCCAAACTTTTTTTAATGTGAAAAAAATAACAATCAGAATCCTCTGCAAATGCTGTTTTGTTTATTAGGCTATAATTTCCTTAAGAGCACCACTCCTCGAGTGGGAATAGAGTTGACTGCAAGGTCGCCAGTCTTGCAGGTACCCCAAAAGGGCTGAGTCAGCCCATTTCAGAGACCATTGTCCATAGATCTGGATCTTACACCCTGCTACAGTTGTTCTTCTATAGAGGATCCTCCCATGATAGACAAAAGTTCCAAATCATCATGAAGTTTAACCAACAACTGGGAGAAGGTTTGTAATGACAGGACCAGTACACATACCTGTGGGCACTGCTGAGTGTACATTTCAGGGGGCTCCTTCTTCCTCCACCTATCGTTATTATTAAAGGCGAATAACGCAGAAGTCGTTTTATTTTCTGTGGTAAATCTCTTTTGTAACTAACGTCTTTTGAATTTCCTTATCAAAGCCTCCCCTGTAAAATAAAAGCTTATTATTTGCATTTTCACTGTTTGGAGAACAATGCGCATGGTCACTAGGCCTTTATATCGATTGGCAGTGTCTGAGAAGCCATCTTCTTTCTCCAAGCCTATTTATCTTGAAAGCTATCGTTGTTCTCTATCTTGTTTAGTAACTTAAAAGCGCAATTACTGAAACTTCGTAATTGCTTTGTTTTCATTTTTGACGAGCATGTACTTTTCCATATATTGAGGTTAAGCGCTCACTTTGTCAATCAGAAAAATATTAAAGTGAAAATTTCAAATAAAAGCTATTTTTGTAATCTCTATTGAAAATTCCCTTTCTTTACAACGAAATTAGTGAAAATACCAGGAAAAAACTTTTCTTATGTTGAAAAAACTAAAGTAAAAAATTCCTCCCCGGCGGGGAATCGAACCCCGGTCTCCCGCGTGACAGGCGGGGATACTGACCACTATACTACCGAGGACTTAAATTGTTAGCACAAACAAAAATGTTGTGGTGATACATATTATTCTCAAAAAACTTAAAAGTAGACTAGGCTGGAATTCCGCATCCGGAATCGCTCTGGGAGGAAGTAGCCCTAGTTGATTTGGGGTATTGAGCAATAAAGGATGTTTTCCGAGTCTAAATTATGTTCGAAGAAGGTGTTTTCAACACGGGGCGTAATTTGGTATGGGACGAATCCCAGACCGCGAAAAACCGCCCCACTCAGACCGGATTTGATACCAAGTACATGAAGCCGCTTCTCACGAATAGTCATCCGACATTGATTGAAACCATGCCCAAATTCTGCGGGCCCTTTGCAAGATTAATGACAACTGCTGAGCAATTAACAGAGGTGACTTTAATTCTTTGTCTCTTTTTCCACTTACTTTTCTCTGCCTCTCTACTTGTGCTTTTACTTCTCTCTTCCTCTCACTCTCTTCCATTTCTTCCTCATCCCTCTATATCATGCCTTTCCTTCTATCTGTTATGATTAAACCAAATAAAATCACGTGATAGCTAGGCGGGAGGTGGTCAACATGTACCGTAAAACCAAAACTTTCAAACTCAGATGTAGGTTTGTAATCTTACGCAATGTAATTTTGATGAAATTCAAATGTTAATAGCTCTTTTAAACAACTATGGTAACTAAGCTTAGCAATGTCTTGATGGGTGGGACAAAGTTGTTTTTTCTTAATATCGTTTGCTTAGCAAAATGCTAACAGGCTCTTCCCATTTGACAGAGATAATGATGTCACTTTTTACCATTATTGTTCCTACTAATTTGGCGTGACTTTTAATAGCAAGTACTGTCATTTCTCTTGGCATGAATCAGATATAAAATAAGCTTTTATCACTCTACAAGGACTACCGTTGGAATAATAAAGAAAATAGGAGACTCATGTTGAAGCTAAAACATGTTTTTTGGGGTTTTTTAGGAGCGGGAGGAGGGCTGAAAACCTCTGGTAAATATTTTTGACTTTTGTGATGCCCGAGATGCATTTTTGATTCCCATCTACTGTCCTTTTCGAAGGTTAGTGAGGAAACAATGCATCGCTACCCCCACCACTTGAGAAATGGCATCGAAAGGGCCTCTTCAGTGCCAAATGGGACTTGCAGAGGGTAGAGTTGAAAAATGGCATAGATATGAGCCATAGCTTTCAAATGAGCCATTAAGCATCTGTCTACGATGTTCTGGAAGCCCACTAACCCCAGCTTTTCCAATTGAAACATGGCATCAAAAGTGCTATTTTAGGGCCATATGGCATTCACATATGGTGGAATTTATAGAAAGCACATAGAATTGAGCCATACCTTTTGTATGAGCTATTAAACATCTCTCTACAATGTTTTGGTAGCCCGCTAGCCCCACCATATGAGAAATGGCACCGAAAGTGTCATTTTTAGTTCCTTTTGGCACTTGCAAACCGGGGAATTTATAAAAAAAAAAAAACACTTAGACATGAGCAATAGCTTTCTAATAAGCCATTAAAAATCTCACTACGATGTTCTAATAACCCGCTAGCCCTGGTAGAAAAAAAAAGAAAAAAAATGAGATACATCAGGGCTACCAATGTAAAAAAGTGATTTTCCTCGATGTTCAAGGCGGAGGACTGTAATTCTCCTATAGAAGGTTTTCGAACATGTTGATCTTATCAATGCCCTTTTCATTTTAATATAACGCCATTTTTAGGGGTTTCAGGATTCTTTTTTTTTTTTAATCTCCATAAATGCTTTCGCAATAAACATGTACTTTTAAGACTAGCCGAAATAATAGTTACTATTCCTGAATCAGTGTCAAATGGCAATTTTTCTCATTAGGCAGTTTTTTCCAAAACGCTTGTTTCAATTTTTGGTTACTATAGGCCGTGGTTCGGGGACGATCATTCCAGGGCAGGAACATTCTAGAGTAGCAATAATAGGGGATCATTAACGAATAGCATTCGAATTTTTTTTCAAAATCTAGGGATAACTTTTTGTTCTTTTCGATTTGCTAACAAAATAAAAATAGGGGTTTTCAAAACATAAAAAGGGGCTCAATCCCGCCATTATTAATGGTCCTATTACATCGTATAATACACATACGCAGAATTCCTCTTTTTACTACACAGCATCATAATCAGTAAACATCCTGTTTAAACAAGGTATCCCAAATCTTAAATTAGAGCAATGGCAAACACATACTTAACTAGCGGGCAAACTATGCCTATTGCGGAAGTTCCAAAGATTATTCCACTTTGAATAGCGGAAATTACTTACAACTTTATCTCCACTTATCTTCCATATAACTTCCTTTGACATATTCCCAAAGTTTTTATCTTTAAGACACAATTGCTTTCCTATTTATGATTAGTTCCTATTTTCCAACATTTCCATCACAACCATGAGTCGAGGAGGGTATTCGAGTTGGGGTGATGTCCTTATTTTAGTGATTTTTGTATTTGGATTTTACTTAAAGGCATCAGCTGAGGATGAAATTATAAAAAAGGTGATTGATTAGAAGCTTCCCAACTTTTTAGTTTACCCCCTGATCATGGCACGCAGGGGTCCTAGCATTTCTTCCACAGGGCTAGCATTTGGAAAATGCAAATATATCAGAAATTTTTTTTAAACATGTCGGAGGGGGAGTACAATGATGCTCTCATGCGACCGTGCTTGACCTTTTCCTAGTAGCACTGATTCGCAAAATGCAGGAAAGGTATCTTTAAGTATAAAATACTGTTTTAAATCGATGCTTCAGTCCGGGGTTTCATTAATGAAGATTCCATATAACTAACACATTTTCACCAATTTTCATTAATACATTTTTGGTACTTTGCAATTTTGTTCCAATGAACTTAACAAAAACTGTTAAAAACAGCAATTAGCGACAATTGAGATGGCGATAATTTACTGGTAGTTACATGTTTACCTGCCATCTATCCAAATATGTATTACAGATAACGCGCAAGGCTAGCCTCAAAATTCCACACATATAATTCTACAAATTAATATAGGTGATAGACAACATTTTGGATTATTAAAGTGAAGATAAAATTAAAATTCTTGCAATATTTTCTAACAAAGAGTAAGGGATACGTTTACACAACAGCAGGGGTTTAGACCGTTCAGTGAAATACAGATAGACATTGGGATGCTACTCAGCTGAAATAAAAACATAACAATAAGTTTAATCTGAATCTATTTCAATATGGGTTTCAATTGAACAACTCCACTTTATCTGTATTCAACATAACATTTTATGAAAGTTTGCAGATGTTCTTGTTCTAAGCTATTTCTCATAATTACAGTTCGCTAGCTCTATGTTAAGTACCAAAACATAGGCCATTAAAAAAAAAAGAAGTCAATTAAACCTTTTGGAACTTACGTATTATAGCCTTGTTTATAGCAGAAAGTGTCTGACAGTACAGTACTATAGCCATGTATCTTCAAATTAAGATCTGGGATTTGCCAATGAATGAAAAAGAGCTAAATAGACTTTCTAAGATAAGGGGGTGTTGCCCAAAACAAAAACAGTGCATTCACCAAGAGGCTTTGGTGGCTAAGAGCCTCCTTGATGAACATAAAGATGTTCTTGATTGGAATGTTAAAGTTGTGAATTTTCTAAAAACTAGGCCTCAAAGATCTTGTTTCTTAAAAATTCCATGCCAGGAAATATGGAGTCTGCCTGATAAGTTATTGCTACATACTGAGATACAATGGCTTTCTCGGGAAATGTTGTGTCCTGTTTATTTGAAATCTGCAAAGAACTACATTTGTTTATCGAACACAAATCCCATCTGAAATTCCGTAGGCTACTTGCTGATTTTGATTGGTTTTTGTGGCTTTTTTAAGTGATATTTTTGAAAAACTCAACATCTGGAATTCATACATGTATGGTAGTGTTTCTGATATTTTTTATGTAGAAAAGAACACTAACGCAATATTGAAAAAGATCACTCTCTGGGAAAAACAAATAGAAAATAACAACTGCAAGCAGTTTCAATAAATACATACATTTTTGCTAAATAATGAGAAAAACGTACTCGATTTCACTGAACTCAAGACTCGAATGATCCAATATTTGATTGCACTGAGGATTTGCATCAGAGAGTACTTTCCACTTTTGCAGAAATAGTTAGACTGGATATTTGACCCCTTTAATGCTGATGCTATGGACACTAACCAGACTAACTTTCAAAAGGAGCAGCTCATTGAAGTCTCATGTGATTCCTCACTGAAAAACAAATATTTGACTGTTGGTGCTACATTGCTAGATTTTTGGATTCAGACAAACCTGAAGAAACTAGAACAAAATTAGAAGAGGTTCTTCCTTACACAACAGCGAAAAGGCAACTGGATAATTTTAAAAACCTATATAATTTAAAAAATCATATTATATGATTAATGATATGATTAAAATGATTAAATGATTAAATCATATGTTAAAATCATATGACTTAAAATGGAAAAAAGATGCCCTCCAAGCCAATGGATTTTTTGTTATTCAATTAAAGGAGCTGAAAGTTTCCTAAATAAGGGTTTGGACAAAGTTATTCTAATAGTATACTTTGTATTTCGATCAGGCTCTATTTTTAGGAGTTATGGGCTACTGTATTTCTTAGTATTGGACGTGATCGTCTCTTACTAGGTTGCAAGCAGCCACTACAACCCCGGTAAGTCACGAAAGTAATATATCCCTCACACATTAATAGATTTATATTTTTAACTTGAAACAAGTTTCCAAGTTCAGAAGCTAGCGTATTACTTTATCTGAAATTTGAACATAATATCAGGCTTTCAAGTAAAGATATTCATTTTTTACATATAATTATGTAACTGGCTAACGCTCCAAACTGGATAACACGTTACTCAGATATGTACCTGATTCCAAACAGGAAAAAGCCGAGTCTTTTCCTTCTTTGTCACAGTTCTTTGGAGAGGAACCTTAAGGAATCAACAGTAATCTAAGTCCAATTTATGCAATGATTTGTTCTTCTAATGTAATAAATATGGTCACAACCTAAAATTATGACGTCATTCATAAATCTTGCAACTGAAAACGCAGTTTTTTCGTAAATATATTTGATTTTAAACATTCTTTTTATTACAAATGGCACCAGGTATAGCAATTTCCTTTAAATAAGCCATTAAACAACTCTTTATGATGTTCCAGTGCTAGGCTTAGATTAATGGGTCGCGATTCAGAGCCTCTCTGACGAGATAAACTTTGGCTTGCATTTTCTTTGTAATATTAAACTTCGTAGGTGGAAGAAAATATTGTCTAAGTTATTTTGATATAATATTTTAGAAGAGTTTTTTTTTAATTTTTGCTAAGGATATATGTAAAAGAAATGTTGACTTAACCTTTCATCTAACACTTGCATTTCATCCTTGTTGAAGTGAAAAGATGCTCTTAACTCCTCTTCCATTTCTGGTGACTCCAAGAAAATAATCTAAAAGAAAAAGCTTAATTTTAAACAAATGTTGTTTGTTTTTCAAGCGAACTAAAACTATTGTTTTTCAGCCTAGGCAGCACCTATCTATAAAACCAGTTCAAATACACTGACTGATAAAAAAAAAGCTAAAGCGCTGTATGTTTCCAGTATATAAAATTCATAGCTTAACTGAAAATACAAAACAATACAGGATTTCTTTGCTGTAGGAACATTAAGGCCCTTTGGATTTTTTATGATAAAATATTGTACGGTAATTGTTGATAGCAAGAACGCCACTGATTCCGCAGCTCAAGCTATTTCGACCTCTGATTCCTCCCTCAGTGCACAAGTGAAATCCCCGCTTATTACGGAACCGTGCGTTGACTACCAGCTGGCTCTTATTCTGAAGATGCTTGTGCTAAGGTGGAAAACTGCGTTTCGGCGGTCGAGATCGGCAAACCCACTCATAGAAGCTAAAGTTTGAAAACAAACAGCATTTACGCAATGCAATGCGCTCCACATTTGGTTGGTTACGGGCGTCTACCAATCGCAGAATACAAATTCCTCCCAAAGACCTACATTGTCCACCCCATTAGATTTTGAAATTCCCTCGTTTGTACCTTAATACAAATAACCCTAAAAATTATCCCCCTCCCCTGCATTTACGTAAATTGGTGCCCCTGGGGGTTTGGTGTAAATACGGAAAGGAAAGTTTGAGCGTTGACCTTATTTAGTTAAGGGGTTAGCTTGACTAGGTCAAGTAATCGAAAAATCAAATTACTTGCAGACGAAGTTAAACGAATTTAAAAATAGAAAATAGACATTGAGGAAAACATACTTTGCTTGTATTCAACAAGTTTGATAACGTTAAGACTTCAGGCTGTTCTGAATCTGTAGATGACGTTAATAACGAGGCAAGAGTGGGTGTATAATTTGAATTTGCAGGCTTCACGGAGATCTCACCCCGAGCAATGGTTCCGCTCAAAGCGCCGTGGAGGATACTGCTTGAGGTGGCTTCGGCAGGGGGCGTACTTGTAGGTGATGGCTTCTTCTAAAACGGATCACATATATTAGAAATAATGTGTTACCACAACAATATAACAGAGGAGATGGGCTATATGGGAATTGCATTTTATGATCGTATAGGCATGCATTCATGTAATATTATATCACTATAATATTATATCACTACAATGTATCAAAGAAGATGAACTACAAGAGGGCTGTACAATTGGTAAAAAAAAAGGCAAAGGATACGGCATTAGATCTTACAGTCCCTACCGGCGGTGCTGATCTCCGTTTCTTGGCCCTTCAGCCAGGAAGTGCAATGGGGGGTTGGGGGCTAACCATCCTGTGCTTTCGCACACCCTTCCTGATTACCTTCCCCAGATTCTATTAAAAGTCTGTAAAAGGTTTACCTTTTTGTTTTTGTGAATAATAAACGACTGCGTTATTGTCCAGCACTCGTAAGCGTACGTATGAAACATACGTATGCTTAATATTATATATTAAGACATGGCCGTAAGCATACGTATGAAACATACGTAAGAAACTTATTTTTGACTAACTCTGATAATTTTTTTTAAATTCTTCCAACTGTATTTCACTATTGAAATTTCTTATTGAAACACTTGCCTGAATATGATTTTACAAATGCTATTTTTAAAATTTGAAATTATTGAGAATGGTTCTTGGAAAAAAAACAAAAAACATTGAAACCCGAGCAATGTTAGTGAACAGGTTGATATGACCCCTGAGCTGGACAAACCATGGGTAATAAAAGTTTTCAATAATATTGACGTTGTCCAAGAGTAAGTGAATAACTATTCAATGAGAACTTACAGGCCCTGGTGGTCCTGCCGGTCCTTGTGGTCCCGGTTGCCCTGGTAGTCCGTCTTTGCCGGGGTCACCTGAAAATATAACAAGAGGAATAGAAATTTCGAAAGAGTCGAAATACCATCATTAAAACGTTATTGAGCATTTTCATATATGTTATAAGTATACATGGAAGTAATGCAAGTAAATACTGTAGAGTCAACTTATGTTAAATACAAGCCGCACAATTAACCAAGATGAACCAATTATAATTTTCGGAGTTCTTGTAGATTTAGGAAAGAGTAAAGCGTCTTAAGTGCATTATCTTTTTTTATGTTATCATTACTTTTTATCGCCTATCTATATATCCGTATAGCACGAGGGTCGTGAAACTTGGGAATACTATGTTAATCAAAATCTTTTCCTTAAACCCAACTCAGATATACAATAAAATATGATTTTATAACTTCAAAAATTGCATTATTTATGCCCATGGTACTTAAAGAATGGCTAGACCCCATCTTCTCTGACTATAATTACAGATGCCCAAGAGGAAAGAGTTTTGGTAAATTCGCAGTTTCCAGCATAATTTAGCTAAGATGAAAGTGGATATATCATTTGATGCTTTTTTATGCTCTTTAACAGTTCAATAATTGCTTTCAGGGCGAATTGAGTTTATGTTTAAACGCTTAGCAACAATGAAGACAAAGCAATTGACAAGGCTATGTTATTCGTTGCTCAAAATAATTTTACTTGAAAGCAAGTGCTAGATTACCTGGATATTTCTAATAATTTACTTACTTAATTACCCAAAAACTTACCCATTAGTATCTTACAACTAGACTTCGCAAATAGTAGTATTAGTAATACAGGGTCATTAGCACACCTTACAGAATTTGTCCTTTGTTTTAATTTTTGATAGAACAATCCTGTAAAACCAGTGTCTTCACCTCTGTTGTTTCTAAAATTTTTGCTAGTTCAGAGGCTATTGATCTATCTCCTGTGAGATGTATAGAACTTATCCTTAACTGGTTGGGTGTTTTTTTTTTGGCTACTTAACTGATTGAATAGGGTAAATATCTACTTAGTTGCATTAGTTAGTTAATTATTAGATAATCATGCTAGGTTTTGGTAGAGGACAACAGAATGGGGAATGCCCTAGAGATATGTAGAGTACCTCCATAGGAGGCACAGACCAAGAAGGACCTTGTCCCTGGGGTGATCTCTGCGTTTTTCGCCACGACCAGCCCACTAAAATCCCCGAAGAGCCCGGTTGATGGGGCGGCTCGTGCCGCATTCACTTCACGGACTGGCACGACTCGCCCTGGACTTGATTCCACGGCATCTTGGCGATTAACAATCCCATCGCACAGCTGTCGGTGATGCCGGCGAACATCAAGCCGGCTCCGACAAAGGCCGGGACGCCCGCCAGATACACGTTGCCGGTTACCATCGTTGCGACTGATCCGGCCAGCACGATGGTGCCCGCTGCGATTCGCACCTGGCGTTCCAGCGACATCGTCTTCTTGCCGCGAACGACCGGCAGCCCCGCCGCGAGCCACGCTTCTGTACCGCCCTCGACATTGATGACGTTCTGAAAACCGGCGCCCGCAAATTTCTGCTGAGCCTTCGCCCCGCGCGTCCCACTCTTGCAGATCACATACAGTGGTTCCCCATCCGATCTGCTCCGCTCGGTCATCACCGCGTGTGGATCAAGCGAGTCCAGCGGGATGTTGCGTGCGACATCGGCATGGAGTTCACGAAACTCGAGCGGAGTGCGAACGTCGATGAGGTCGACGATTTGTTGTTCATTTTGTTCGGCGAGCTGTTGCGCCGAAATCGTTGGTGGTCGAGTCATTTTACTTTACCTCGGATATTCGTAATCTCGCAATGTTGCGATATATAACGCCAAAAAAAGAGAGGACAGAAGGCTACACTTATTTGCGTTTCGCACCTGACAGGAATCGGCCTTCAATACAATCCATGATGTTCTGTAGGTGTGGTTCGATCACTTGGTAATAGACTCGTCGACCCTCTCGTTCTTTACCTGCAGCACAGATAGAAGCGCTGGTTAGCTTGTTAAATCCTAATGGCGCTTCACCGACTGTTGTTACCGGTTTTTCGCAAGGTGCCCTGGCAGTTCCGACTTCCGGGGGAACTTTTAACTCCGTTACCGACCTGGTAGACATAGAGCCAATACAGAATACCATTACCCAAACATTTGAACTGGGGTATAAAGGTCTTGTTGAAGATCGGTTTTTAGTTGCTATAGATGGGTATTATACTAGAAAAGAAAATTTTGTCGGCCCGCTCCGGTTTGAAACACCGCTTGTTTTTGTGCCAACATTGGCAAGTGATCTGCAATCCGGCTTAGTTGACGGTATTTCTAACAATCTTCTGTTGGCCGGATCGCTTCAATTGGTTGGAGTTACCCCGGAAGCCGCAGCGGAATTGATCGTTGGCTTTGCAGAAGATCAACTCCCCAATGCTCAAACACCAGTTGCTATCGTTGCTCCGGATGGAAATGATCTCGGCGTTGGGCAAGTTCCGGAAATTATGCTCACCTATCGAAATTTCGGTGAAGTTGATTTTTGGGGGCTGGATGTAAGCATGCAATATATTGCCAGCGATTTTTTAAGGCTTTTCGGGAACCTTTCTTTTGTGAGTGATGATTTTTTTGATTTTAGCGATTTAGGTGTCGAGAATCCGGAATTGAGCGTTGCCCTGAATGCTACTAAATTAAAGGTGAAAGGTGGCCTTTCTTATGATAAACCGAAAGGTGTTTCACTGGGAGCTTCCGGGCGATACATAAAAGGATTCCCTGTCGAATCCGGCCCGTATATTGTCGGCCGCCCGCAGCGTGGATCCGTTTTTTGAGAAGGTCACAATCTTCCCAATATGACACATATTTGACCTTTTGTAAAAAGTTACCCCTTAATCACTGTTTTTGGAAGTTCACAATCTTCCAAATGCGATACATTCTTGGTCTTTTTTAAAAAGTTACCCTTTAATCCCTTTTTAGGGACGGTAGTAATCTTACCAATGAGACACATGCTTGACCTTTTGTAAAAAGTTACCCCTTAATCCCTATTTTGGAAAGTTTGCAATCTTCCCAATGCGATACATGCCTGACCGTTTGCATAAACTTTTTCCTTAATCCCAAGTTTGGGAATTTCAGAGTCTTCCCAATGCGAAACATGCTTGACCTTTTGTAAAAAGTTACCCCTTAATCCCTTTTTTGGAAAGGTCACAATCTTTCCAATGCGATATCTGCTTGACCTTTGTAAAAAATTACCCCTTAACCCCTTTTTAGGGAAGTTTGTAATCTTCCCAATACGACACATGCTTGACCGTTTGTAAAAAGTTGCCCCTTAATCCCTTTTTTGGGAAGTTCGCAATCTTCCCAATGCAACACATGCTTGACCTTTTGTAAGAAGTTACCCCTCAATCCCTATTTTGGGAAGTTCGCAATCTTCCCAATGCGATACCGACTTGTCCTTTTGTAAAAAGTTAACCTTTAACCCCTTTTTAGGGAAGGTGGCAATCTTCTCAGTCCAAAACATGTTTGACCGTTCTTACAAACTTACCCCTTAATCCTTATTTTGGGAAGATCGCAATCCGCCCATTGCGAAACATACTTGACCTTTTATAAAACGTTACCCTTTCACCCCTATTTTGGGACGTTCATGCCCTCCCCCATGCTATTCTTCGTCTTGATCTGGCTGGACGTGACCTTACAGACTACCTGATGAAGATTCTTACTGAAAGAGGCTACACTTTCACTACTACAGCAGAAAGAGAAATAGTTCGTGATATCAAGGAGAAGCTATGCTATGTAGCCCTTGATTTTGAACAAGAGATGGCCACAGCCGCAAGCTCAACTTCTCTCGAGAAGAGTTATGAGCTTCCTGATGGACAGGTAAGGCACATAAAATTACCCAAGGGGCAATATTAGAGAATTCTACAACTTGGTATGAGTAATTGCTCAATTTTACTTTAGATGCTACAGAACTTTCGGTATGCCAAAAAAGAAGAGAAATATTCAGTAAAATCAAACAAATATGCTGGATTTTTTTCTTACTGTGGCACTGTTGGGGGAGAAGCCACTTTTTTAAAGCCAAAAAATTGCGTGAGTATTATAGACTGGGTACGTGTTTGATTAAACTGGATGGTGTAAACACACGTTGTCCACCTGCTTATAGGCATTAATTGAGTTTTTTAAGCTTTATTTCCTAATTGGTGCAGCTTAAAACTATGCTCATTGTAAACAATAGTTTGCATAAGTTCAAAAATAGTTATTTAGCGGGAATGTAATTTCACAGGATTTTTAAATACCCACTCCTCTAACTACCCACTCCTATAACTCTGTTAAATTTTAATGATGGTAATTTGCAGATAAAGTCATTTTTGAGTTTTGATTAAAAATGAATTTTGTGTATATAGTGTTTTGGGCATCACACTTGGCCAAATCATGGGCTCCGAATATTAAAATATGTTTAAGGTTAAAGAATTGACAGGGTTTTTTTTTAATAGTCAACAGCGGTGATGGAAGGGCAGCAAGCTCCCCCACGCCCTTCAGTTTCTAAAACACATTTAATCAAAATTTTGAGATAGCCATTTTGTTCAGCGTAGTTCAAAGACCTAGAAATTATGTTTTTGAGGCTGACAACCCCCCCCCCCCCTATATCAACCGAAAAAATAGAGTCTGTTTATTTATTATTTTATAATGTACTCATTTTTTTTCACTTAGAAGGGTTCCTATTACTTTCGTTTCGTTGCCTAGAGCTCTTTCTTGGTCGCTCTCAGATGTGAAGGAGATTGCCTCTCCTACCTCCTCAGCTTTTTTGTCTACATCCAAGTCTAATATTTGTGCCCTCAGCGAAACAGTGAGCCCTTGGTGGCTCGATACGATTTTCCCCAGGAAAAAACACCAGTCCGTGACCTATTTTTTTTTTAAACGTATAAAATTTCGTGTTTCTACATATATGGACTTAGAAGCTTCTAGTATAAGACATTTGGTTATGCCGAATTTGACGATCTAAGTTTCATAAAGGTCACTTTCTTTTTGGAGATTTTTCTCTCTTTTCTAAAACTATGCAAATTTTCTGAAAATTATCATCATCAAAAATTTACTCTTTAAATTTTTAGTTGCAGTTTATTACTAGGAACTGTTTCATCTAAGGCTCTCTCAGGTGTATGGGGAAGGGTATACTGCTCCTTTCTTTGGTTCTCTTTTTTATATTCGAGTTTAAAATTATTATATAACACTACAAGAATGAAAATCAATCTAGAAAAAGCGCAGCCCTTCAATTATTAAAAGGAGAGGGGATAGGGTTTTTGTAGATTTTTATAAAGTTGAAGTACTATCACAGGAGTCTATACTGTTCAAGATTTGAGTAAATCTTCTCCAAAATCAGCTAAAAAGTGTCCAGGAAAGTCCATAATGGTTTCCGCTGCCATCACTCCACTCCACATTCTTCACATACTAAAAAAGAAGCTCAGAGAGAATTTCGGTGGGAATTACTGCCACATCCAACTTATGGTCTAGACTCATCTAAATTTTCTTTTATGCCTCAGCCTTTCAACTTAAGCAATGGCCACAAAAGTACCCTTATTAGTGCCATATGGCACTTTCAGATGGTTAAATTTACGAACAAACACTGAGATATGAGCAATAGCTCTATGAGCCATTAAATATCTTTTTGTGATATTCTGGTTACCTTTTAGCCCTGGTAGAACAACAAAAAACAAAAACAAAACACAAAGGAGACAGGTAAGCGCTAACCATGCACGAAAATTTTCCTTGATGTTCATGGTGGTGGACTTTAATTCTACTATGTACGGTTTTAAACCATACTGATTCCAGTGGTGCACTTTCATTACAATCTAGTGGCATTTTTAAGGAGTTTCATGCTCTTTTTCAAAAACCCATAAATTTGTTTTTCAATAAACTTTTACTCTTAACGTTAACCGAAATAATAGTTACTGTACCTAAATTAGTGTCAGGTGATAATTTTTTCTCATTAGGCATTTTGTTTTTCAAAGCAAATTTTTCTACTTTTGGTTACGCTATGGGCTCTGATTCGCCTTTTACTAAGTCGCAGCTCCCGCTGTAACTATGATTACATTGACAGATGGTAGAATTTATAAAAGGATCAGGGTGATGCGCGGCTGGCGATGGTCTTCGACGGGAGGTGGAAATACATCCATGTCGAAAAGATGCGTCCGATGCTCTTCGACCTCGAAACCGATCCCAACGAACTGAACGATCTCGGTACCGATCCAGCCTTCTCCCATCAAATCGAGCGATTAAGCGGCCTGCACTTTGAATGGTCCCGCAGGCACCACAACCGGATTACCAGACCGGCAGAGGTCGTCGAAGCGATGACTGATGCTGGAGAGCCACCTGGCATTTTCATCGGCTACTTGAACAGGGACGAACTGGAAGCGGATGCGAAAAGTCTGCCGTCGCATCTGAAAAACTGAGGACGAGAGGGAGGAAACCATGTCCAGACACACTGCTGTTTTTAGCTTCATCGCGATGCTCGCCATGACCTCGGGCGTTTACGGACAGGCCAATCTGTCCGCCGAGACCGGTCCCCCGACCGGCGCGGTCGGAGCGTCGATTTTAACCCTGGCCGAGGTCGCGGCGTCAGAGGGTGTCGCCGACATTCAGGTGGCGACCGGACAAACGCTGACCAATTCCGTTCAAAATGTCGCTGAAGGCAAGACCGACATCGCGGCGGCTCCCTTCATTCTTCCGTTCCTGATGTCGCGTGGAGCGGGTCCATATGCGGCTCTTGGCGATCAAGGCAAGGAGCTGGCGTCGAAAATTGCCGTCCTCTACACCTACCGCATCGCCGCCTTCCCGATCTTTGCCTATGAGAGCGAGGACTTTGACGGTTGGCAGGACATCGCCGGAAAGACCATCTACAACGGCCCGCCGAGAGGGGCCGCACTGAACCGGGCCCGGGGCAACACACGAGAATTGTTTAGTGAATATGATACAAAAAACTAGTCAAGCAACTTCTTTATACCAGGCACTTAGCTTCAGTTCACAGAGAAAATACATTGTAGGTATATTTTATTTAAATATTTAGTTGTTATTTCGGGTATAATATAGGTGTTTAGTTGTAATATTTAGTTGTTAATTAGGGTATATATAGATGTTTAGGGTATGTATTTAATATATCCTATGCTTTACCGCTACCCCCACTAATATGCAAATATAAAGCCCAGTTTTGTTCATAAACTATTATATTTTCATTTCCTATTTTGTTTTATTTCATTAGCATTAACCAAATTTCACTTCTCGCGGTTTGCCTGGCTAATATGTAGGCACCGTGGTAAGTTTATATTTGTTGCCTACAGCAATGATGGTACAATATACTATGCGTAAGGATTACGAATAAACTACTTATCATTAAAATTCACTCATCAGTAGAAAATTGTGCATCCCAATATCACTATCTAAAATCACTACTCTTATAATTCATTTCAAAGCTTTTTAAACCATTATTGATTATTTAAATCGGCCGAAAATTCACCTTTTTTAAACCATTGTAGCCTGTTAATTTAATTTAACTTATATTCCGAATAAACTCTAAGATCCTTAAGTACATTCAGTGCGCTAGTTACGTTTGAGTCAATAAAACATTGGTATTAAGGTGGAGATATTTAGGCCACAGGTAATTCTGCATGTTAAAAAGCATTGAATTTTGACGGGCAGGGGCACGTAAAGCATCAAGACGGAACTCAGTTACGCCAATTCAATAAATTATGGAGGTGGGACAATTCACCTCGATCGGCGCGATCTGCTTGGCCAGGAACCCGGACTCCATGGCCGCCCCGGCGCGCTGCTGGCTCATCACGCCCCAGTCGTCCATGTCGTCGCGCTGGTACTGGTAATCATCGGCGAGGTTCTCGGCGGTGACGCCCATCAGGCCGTGGCCGAACGGGTCGTTATAGGCCCATTCCACCGAGTCCTCGAAAACCTGCCCGCCCCGGGTCACGCCCCAGCGCATGCCTTGGTTCACGTAGCCGCCGCGCGAGAAATTCTCGCCACCGCCGGCCAGCGCGATCTTCCCATGTCCAGTCATGATCTGCTGCGCGGCGGTGATGATCGCCTGGGTCCCCGATCCGCAAGCCCGGTTGACCTGCAGCGC
This sequence comes from Alatinidae sp. Z8VKAUB7J3, assembly GCA_010016025.2. Lineage (NCBI taxonomy): Eukaryota > Metazoa > Cnidaria > Cubozoa > Carybdeida > Alatinidae > Alatinidae sp. Z8VKAUB7J3. The sequence continues at coordinate 214,440,110 of JAAAKM020073195.1, forward strand.
GCAGCTCTCCTCGGCCATGCCGATATTGAGGCCGGCGACCCGTCCCACGTAAAACCCGTCCGGGTCCACGGGGAGAACATTCCCCCAGACGATAAGATCGACATCCGAGGCTTGGATTCCCGCCGCCTCGACCGTCGCCTTGGCCGCGTGGGTGGCTAGGGCCGATAGGGGAATATCCTTCAGCGACCGCCCGAAATCTCCGAACGGGGTGCGCTTGCCCGCGGCAATCACGATCTCCTGGGCCATGCCCGATACCTCCGATGACTCTTGAATGAACTGTCCGGGCCGAATTTGCCCCGGCGGGGCGGTCGGCGCAAGTCGCGCGGGACCTGGAGCTAGCCATGAAAATGTCCGATCGGGAACAAGGAAGCGACGGCGTGTCGTATTCAGGATCACTTGTGGCGAGCGCGAGAAAACCGATCGGCCTCGAACTGCCTAGACGAAAGATATGGGCTTTATCTTTTATTTTTTCTCCCTTTTTTGCTCCACCATTATTTACTGTTGATATGAGTTATAAATAAATAATTAATTAGTTAATTAATAATTAATTAAAATAACTAATTTTTGGAGCCGCAGGATGGTTTTGGGTTAGCATATACCATGTTATTATTTCGACATAAGGAATATGTTCCATTTTTTTATATTTTGTGGTGGCCGCATTGTCATTTTCTACTCTGTCCTGGTTTTAATGAGAAATATATGCCTAAATGAACGTCTTAATTTTATGTCATTTGACCGCAAAAACAAAAACCATAACGATAACCTATAATCAAAATGAAAACCGTGTAGATGAAATTAACCAAAAAACCTTTCGGACAACAAACGTAAAAGGGGAAAAAAGCTGTAGCGTATACTTTTTATGAGGAACAGAGGATAATATTTTGCCCCTTTCCCCCTCACGTTAAGTTCTAACTCCCCTCACCCTTCTTCAAAAAATAACTTTTCTTAAAAGGCCGTTTTTAAATAGTTCATGATTAAAGTCTTCTGTCCAAGGTGGCTTGTATCTTCGACATCCTCCCAAGCTTTAACAAAACCTCGCTTCGGTTTATTCTTGGTTTTTCTTCTTGTTTTCCTGGATTTTACTATTTCTGTCTCACTATCGCTGCTCCCACTGTCATTCACACAAGTATTAGTCGTTTCCTTATGACCAACTTGCACGTTCTTCTTTTTGCTTTTTTCCTAGCCTTAACTGAGCCTATGATGACTACACTTTCACTACTTTCAGACATTTCCTTTCTGAGTAGTTGTCACTCAGTTCTAGATTGTCAGTAGCCAAACACTATCGAAAACACTTTAAATGAATTCCAACCCCCAGTCAAAAGTCTAGATGGATATTTTTCTCTTAGCGATTTTTTTATATAGGCCCTAGCAATTATAAGCCGATTCTGTACACGTTTCAATATCAAAATTTTATAAGTAAAATGAAAATCTTTTTTCCCGTTTTCGTTTTCGTCAGAAAAATAGAGTAAAAAAAACTAGTGCCGAGCAAACATAAAGAAACATAACCTTGAATAAATACTGCAAAATAGATCGGTTATAAGCGTTACTAAGAGACATTTTACTCTTGTGGCAACTAAATTTTTGTTAAGGGTTGACAGTATCGAAAACAGTTCAAATAAGTTTTTAAATCTAGTCAAAAGTTTGACATTACTTTTGCTAGAAAGTTTCTCTCAGATATCGACTTTGGTGACGATATCGCATCAGTTTGTGAAAATTTCGGTGTCCGCTACAGAAAAGCTACGTTTAAAAGTTCACCAGTCTAAAACCAAGACACTGCCTTGTAGACAGTGCACAATTAGCCCTATCGTATGGCCACGATGGTGGGACATTCAAGCTATTGACCTACTTAGTTCAACTGTCAGCTTAAATGGAAATATAAATGCTGGTATAACTGCAACGGTGACGGCCTTCTTCGGCCTGAAAAATATTTCACGACACCAGATTAGCCGTCACACCAAAAGGCCTTCTTCACCACCAGAAGGTCTTCTTTGGCCGTTTTCTGAAAAAATATTTCACAACAACAGATTAGCCGTCGCACCTAAAAGCCTTCTTCACCATCAGAAGGCCAGAAGGCCTTCTTCAGCCGTCTACTGGAAAACCTCCCCCTGGACACTCCCTTGGGTTTCAGACTATTCTTCGAAATTGGCATTAAAAAATGACAGAATAACAAACAAAAAGAGAAAAAGCTAAAGATTGTCATCGAAATGTTAGTAATTTCCTCTCTTCAAAAAAAAAATGAGTACTGCTGTTTAGGGGCCTCCCCCAGGCCACTTAGCGTGTCCCCAGGTGGCGATAGGGGAATGCCCTACAGATATGTAGGGTACCTCCATAGGAGGCATGGACCAAGGGGGGACCTTGTCCCTGGGGGTCCATAATAGAAACTGGGGCACCCCCGCCCGAGGCAATAAATACAATTGGAGGAGGAAGATGGCCCCTCAAATTTACGCTCAACAGGGCCCACTGGCGAGTCCACACGTCCCATGAGCTACAAACCTTCTCCCAGTAATGGGTTAGATTGCATGGTGACGCAGAACACCATCGTGGGAGGATCCTCTGTAGGAGGAAAACAGCGACAAAGCGTAATATCCAGATCTATGGACCACGGCCTCTGCAAAAGGCTGCCTCGACGCTTTCGGGGTACTTTAAAGACTGGGGACCTTGCGGTCAACTATATTTCCACTTGAGGAGTGGCATCCCTTGAGGAAATTATAGCCTAGTAAACGACACAGTATTCGCACGGGATTCTGATTAATGGATAATCCTTCTGGACTTGGTCTGTTTTTACGGGCGTTTTCGGGCTGAAAAACCTCTTCTTGACTAAGTTATTTACTATGGATTGCCTCCCTGTAGTAGCTTAATATTTGTAGGCATGGATTTATGATGAGTTGGAGGTAATAGGCTTGAGACTGTCTGTGTAGGGTCGCCGACCATGATGTGGTTCAGCGTGCCGTGGATGGAGCGGAAGAACACCGGCCGGTCGGCATGGTATTCTTCCGCGCTCAGGTCCGCGCACGCGTCATAGAGCCGCGTATTCGCCCACGCGTTGTAGCGCGCGAACGTCCGGTAATGGTCGATGTCCAGGGCCATGTTTCCCCCGTTACTGGAATTGGACCGGCCGCCCGGTGCCGGCCGCTAGACTGTTTGTTACTCAGTTTGCGCCAGCCCTCGCCCATTTCCAAGCGGTCGCGCATCCGCGCTCCCTTTTGGCACCCGGCCGCCCAGCAATCATACTGTCCCCGTGGAGTATCAGGGGCGGCCGGGTGGGGGAGAGGGCCGGTGCCGACTCAGATCAAGCGCAACGCGCTTTAGACGAGAGTCTATCTGAATGCCGGTTCGTCGAAGGTGCGCAGCTTGCGCGAATGCAGCCTGGACGCACCGCGCGTGCGCAGCATGTCGATGGCCTTCAGGCCGATGCGCAGGTGCTGGCTGACCCGGTTGCGGTAGAAGCTGTCGGCCATGCCGGGCAGCTTCAGCTCGCCATGGATCGGCCGGTCCGACACGCACAACAGCGTACCGTAGGGCACCCGGAAGCGAAGTCCATTGGCGGCGATTGTGGCCGATTCCATGTCGACGGCGATGGCGCGCGACTTCTGGAACCGACCCAGCGCGCTGTTGGCGTTCTGCAGTTCCCAGTTCCGGTTGTCGATACTGGCGACGGTGCCGGTGCGCATGACCTGCTTGACGTCGTAGCCCGAGGCGCCGGTGATCTCCGCCACCGCGTCCTGCAACGCCACCTGCACCCGACCCCGCTAAATAGTACCAGAAAGTTAAAAAAAACGGAATCTTGCTACCTTTTAAGAGAGGACACGTGCTTCAAATAATATCGAACAGAGAAAATGTTAAACTGATAGTGTCTATAGTCATTTTCCTTGCCAGAAAAGGGTTAGCGTTGTGTGGACACAAAGACCTTAGAGTTCTATCAACTAACAAAGACCTTTAAGAGGGAGAAGGCAACCATAGATCTTCATTAAAATTCCTCATTGAATGATACTACTTTGAAAAATCACTTGGAAAAGGTAAGGACAAATTCAACCTATATAAGTTGGTAAATCCTAAACATTTCGAAACATTTCGATCATTTCGTCACTTCTGACCATTATTCTGAAGGCGAAAAAAAAAAATTTCGAAGAAAGTGAAAGATTCTTGGTGGTTTTCTGTACTTGTCGATGAAACGACAGATATGCGTATTGTAGACCAAATGAAATTTGCGTTAGGCTTTAAAAAGAGGAAAGTTCATGAAGAGTTCTTGCAGTTCATTCATGTTACTGATATATCTGAAAAAAAGATTGGCAAATGTAATATACAAAACTATATATAATCTTATTCTTCAGCCACAATTCATGGTATGTCAAAGATATGATAGCAAAAAGACAAAGCGGACATATTAAGGGAATTCAAAGGCTTACAAAGGAAAAGATTCTTAAAGCCATGCTTGGGTATATCAGCTCACACTGCTTAAGCCTTTGTGGTCCTGAATCACGCTCTATAAGAGTTTTCAAATCTGCATGGTCACAATTGAAAGTGTTTACAATTTTTGAGCACACCGAATGGATAAGTAGTCCTATCTAATTATTTCTGCGAGGGAGAAAAAAAAATATAAAGCATTGCGGATTTTTTTTTGTGGCGATGGAATTTAAAGGTTTTATAACATTTTTAAAGAAGGCTCTTTAAATCACTGCGACTGAGGGAGTGCATTTAGAGCTATGGATCTCCCTCATCCCCCCAAGTTCCTTTAAAAGGAATATTTCAGGTTTCATTTAATTTTCAAGCGAAATACACAAACACATTTATTACTTCATGGCCCTTATGTGATTTCTAACCATCCCCTTTTCCATTTCTAAAGAAATGTATTAGAACTGTTTTCCCTTTGATTAGAAACAACGCACTTGTAAAAAAGGAAAGAAACCAGACAGGTGAAAAGGCGTAAAGGTGTCTGTCTAATTAAAAGCAAATACGATACTTTGGCCCATAGCACGAGTTACCACATCCCTTTCTAAGTGTTATTTTTAGAAAATGTCGCCTATTGAAATAATCAAACTGGGGTTAGTTGATTTATTAGAAGTTGAGAATTTCTGCTAATGCTTTAGAATGAGGGCACATTCTTTGAATTACTTAACTGTGAGTGCTGATTAAGCGCATTTTTTATAAGCGTGAAATTATTTTTATTTGTGAGTAAATTCTGACATCATGACATTCTGGAAAGTGATAGGAATTGCTTATTTGCATCTTACTTGTATTAATTATGCTTTCTATTTAAAGTGCATTGATAAGACAAAATTGAAGCCTTGACTGGATAAGTTCTTGTTCGTGCCCCTGTATTAATGTATTTTTATAAAAATATAACCATATAAGGACCCTTGCCTCCACCCTCCTTCCCCCAATTGTGAACCAACCCAGTTACTAAAGCCTTTCAGCATCTTTTGTCATATGAGTAAAACCAGACTACATATAAAACAAATTCTATAGTAGAATGCAAAAAGTTGGTGTAAAAAAAATCTGGGAAGAGCTTTAAAGTTGTAGTTAAAGTATATACTATTCAGAAAAGATAAAGGCTCTAAAAGAGAAGATGGTAGGTTTTAAACATCAGTTAAACAGCATATTAAAACCTGCAATATTTAAATAAAACAGAACAAGATGACGTTCTACATGTCTATCAGCAGATCTGGTAGACTTACCAGTATTCTGGAGCAATTACCAGGAAAGAAGTCCCTGTAATCCCCAAAGAGCTGCACTAGCATTTCATCAGACCCAAATCAAACAATTATATTCTAGATTTTAGAAATTAGCATAGACAATTTTAGCAACAAAAAATGCTTATCCTTTCTTCTGGATTTTTAAGGGAGATAACAGAAATCATATCTTTAACAGATAGCTTGGCAGAAAGTGGGAGAACTGTTGACACAAGATTTCTGAAGATCTCGCACAAGGGAATGTCATTGACAATTAGTTCTTCCCCTCCAAAAATAACATTTTGCCCCTAGGATCCTGTAATTAGTGTAAATTCTGATCTTTAAGAGGGGACATATGCCCCTATAATCATCCCTGCCTCGAAGTCATACCTTCTAATTACCTGCTCAAGGCTACAGATTCTTTTTTAGTCTATGAATTTTTTTGATGCATCTATTTTTCTTGATGCACCTATAATCAAAAATGTTAGGAATTGTTCATTAATAAATACAAATTTTATATAGAATTACTAATTGAATGGTTTTTAGAGTCTCGGTTACTATTGAGCCGGGTCGCTCCTTAGTTACAGTTCGTTACCATGAACTGTTTGACTAAATTTCATAACAATAAATGAATTGTTTACCTTTTATTCTAAGTCGTCGACATGGTCCTTTGATTGTTGCAACTTGTCAGCTCATGATTTGCTTATTCTGGGCTCCAGGAAAAATCCACCAACAAACTCAAAATTAACAAAAATATTCTATAGAGTTTTGGCATAATTTAGCAAATGATTCCTGGCACAATACTGGCTAAAAATAATGATTAGACTTTTCACTGTATGTTGAGAAAGGGTTTCTTTCGTTTTAGTTTGTGCTTCTAAAGTTTGTTCTATATTATTCTGCAGACTTTAATCTTTTTTTTTTTAACCCGGAATAAACTAAATCATGTCTCTAATTAGTAAACAAGGTATAATAGAACGACTGGATGCATTACAATAGGCTGCAATGTGATTGTATAATCATCCAACATCTTCGCTGAATTCTCGTGAACTGTGTGGGTTCCTCAGTCTCAGAAGGAACGGAGGGATATCTTTTTGTCACTACATTAGATTTAGTACGAGATAACAAAAATTAAATTACGTTGGAAAAATAAATCATGTTAATTAAAAAAACATTGTTAATTAGGATAATTGTATGTTAATTATAGAAATAATAATGTTATCTATAAAAAATACATTATGTTAAAAACAAATTTTTAATTTTAAAAAGATTTTAAAAAGAAAGGACTACTTTTCCATTCAGAAATAAGGAATGTGATTGGCTTGTGAATATACGTCAGAAGAATAAACCAATGGAATTAAAGGGGGAGGGTGAAAATATGTTGAAAAAATATGGAAAACATTGCAAAAGTAGGGAAAATTTTCTTATTTTCTAAGCAAGCTTGGGTCATTCTTTAAAAAAAAAAATCTTAAGTAGTGTCATACCTCTGGCTCAGGGAAAGAATATATCCGAAACTTATCAGTCTGATGATATAATTATCTTGTCACTTCCTTGCAAGTTGAATCTTTAGGCTTGTCACAAAACCGCATATTTCACAGGGACCACAAAGCTTAGAAGGGAAAACGAACAAAATAAATATTTCAAAACATCTAATAAATTTTTATCTTTCAGCATTTTTAACTCAGGCAACCCCAGTGCTAATAGGAATTATGGCGTTTGGCGTTTATAATTTCGGTGAAGGGACACCCCTCAAAGCAGAAACGATATTTACAAGGCTGGCCTTAATTACGCAACTTATGGTTCCGCTTGCACTATTTCCGATTACTTTATCGATGCTCATTTCTGCAAAGGTAATGACTACGTAGGCTAATTTATCTGTATTTCGGTACTTGTGGTACCACTTATGGTACCACTTACCACTCTGTGGCCATTATTACTTGACTCATGGTTTAACTTACACCGTTTCTGATCGCTGCATTGAGGCTTATATTAGCAAAGCTAAATAGCATATACTCAATGAATCGAGTTTATGGAATCGACTCAATGAAATCGAGTCAATTAACCATCTTTGATTTAATTGACAATTGACAAAAATATCGAAAAAATTTGATATTTTCCAAATGTTTCTGTACTGGCCCGTGACCAGTAGGAAGAAAAATGAGAACATTCGGATAGATTTTTTGGCCACCGTTTCGGGATCGCATGGTATTCATTCGGGGTCTTTACAACGCTGAAGCCTTAAAAGGCAACATTCACAGCTCACAAACCGGGAACCTGCTCTCCGGAGCCCCCTTGGCTTCCGGGGGACGGATTCAGACTGGCACGAGTTTCGATCAGGCCATCGCACAACGCATCGGACACCGCACCAAAGTGCCCAGCCTGGTTCTGGGCTGCGAAAAGGCGAATCCCTCGGTCCACAAGAACTACTCCATGCTCTACAGCTCGCATATCTCATGGACCAGTCCGACGACACCGGCTCCACTCGAGGTTTATCCCGCGCTCGCCTTTGACCAACTCTTCAACAACAGCACCCAACGCGGCGATCAGAGCGTATTGGACGCGGTCTTGAGTGACGCCAAAGACATCCGACGACGAGTCAGTCGCTTGGACCAGCAAAAGCTCGACGAGTATTTGAACTCGGTCCGCGAAGTGGAGGTTCGCATCGAGAACGCAGGCAAGCGCGGCGAGATTCAGGGATGGCGACCGACCCTTCGCGAACCCGACATGCCACGGCCGAAGGAAGGCTACCCTCAAGACATTGTCGAGCACATGCGCCTGATGAGTGACCTGTTGGTCTTGGCGTTCCAAACGGACCTGACGCGCGTTGTAACGTTTAACACCGGTAACGAAGGAACGGGACCGTCAATCCCTGAGATTGGCATCAATCGAGATCGCCATTCGCTCTCGCACCAGAGCGGCGATAAGGAACTGCTGAACAAGTTGACTCGAAGCGACGAATTCAACGTGCGTCAATTCGCATACTTCCTCGATCGCCTATCGCAAGTTGCGCGCCTCTCGAAATATCTACTGCCTTCCGAGTCATCGGCATGGATGGTCACTGCCACACCAGTCAGGATCAAAGCCACCATGATCGCAATCTTTTTGATCGCTATCTTTTTTCGATAGGCTCTATTCATCATTCCACGCATCATCATTCCTTGGACCGCTTCCACTTTGAATCAGCAACAGCGCACATCTCCACAGGCCCCTATTTGTTTACAGTTTTCTTTTTGGATTTGCGATTCTTTCTTTGACGTGGTTTGTCATTCTTCCACCAGTCAGGGCCGTCTTTTAGCACAGCCGCATCATGCTCAATCAGTTGTTTCTTGAGTGACGCGAACCGCTTTGGCTCTTTTGCAGACAGATCATTTTTTTCCTGCCAGTCGTTCTGTACATCGTATAGTTCAAACTTCGTCAAATCGTCGGAACCGATTATTTTCCAATCACCGACGCGCATCGCGACACGAGTGTTCACGGAAGCCAGGTGGTTACGCCAATAAAGTGGCTGATTTCGAGTGACTGGTTTCCCCGAAAAAAGTGGGAGCAAGCTCGAACCATCAATCACTCTGTCAGTCGGCAGTGGTTGACCAATAATCTCGCAGATTGTGGGAAACACATCAGAGCCAATTACAGGGGTATCGCTCTCAGAACCTGGTTTGATCCTGCCCGGCCAACGAATCATCCCGGGGACTCGGATGCCACCTTCATGGGATGCCCGCTTTCTTCCGCGTAGACCGCCAGTCGATCCTCGTGTCCGACCTTTCAAACCATTACCTTCGGGGCCATTATCGGAAGTGTAGAAAACGAAAGTAGCATCGACGTAGTTCATCCTGAGGAAATATCTGCCATGGTTCTTGGTAAAATGAAGGAAGTTGCAGAGGCTTATTTGGAGAAAAAAGTGACACATGCTGTGGTAACTGTACCCGCCTACTTCAATGATGCCCAGAGGCAAGCCACTAAAGATGCAGGTAAGATTATTAGCTTTTTCTGCCATTGACGGGCACTTTCAATGACCTTGCAAGTAGGTCCTGATTTGACAGTTTGATTTTTGATGATTTTCACACTGAAGATGTATGTATTTCTTCTTTTAAGTATGATTTATGCTCTCTCCTAAGTGTGAAATGGGCGGAAGGCTTGTAATAGACCCGGGAATTTATGTTGACCCTCCTCTTAAGTTTTAAGTTTAAACTTTTATAAATTAAATAGTATGTTTCATGGAGTCAAGTTAAAAAAAAGAATATGGATGTCGAATAAAACAATATGTAAGCGTCCTTTGGTGGGTCTCAGTAGGAAGTTTTCCCTTCTACCCTTTCCTGTTCTCTTTTTCTCGCAAAATTCCCTCCAGAATTCTAAGATCTGCATATTTCTTTTCTTATTTCAAACACAATTGATCCTCTCTGTGAATGGGAAATGGGCAATAAGCTTGGGCCCTGGAAATGTGTTGGCTATTCTCATAATAAGCGTTCTTTGATGATTTGTGACTGGAAATTTTTTATTCTTCTTTTTCTTGTGCTTACAGGTTGGGTATGGATTATATCCAACCAGTTATTCCACAAGAATATTCGGAATGATAATCTTTTTATTGATTACACACTTCTTACTAATGTGTAGTTAACTGTGTGTTTAGGTATATTGGTAATACTGTTTTTTTGATATCCGGCAACAGACCGGCCGAACCGACGACATGATCGACATCGTCAACCAGCCACGTTCGGAGATCCCGGCCGTGACCCATGTCGATTTCAGCGCCCGGCTGCAGACGGTTCACCCCGACGACAACGCCGTCGTTTACGACCTGCTTGACTGGTTCGAGGCGCTCACCGGCTGCCCGGTGCTCATCAACACCTCGTTCAACGTGCGCGGAGAACCGATCGTGGAGTCACCGTCGGACGCGCTGCGCTGCTTCCAGCGGACCGAGATGGACCTTCTCGTGCTGGAGAACTTTCTGGTCTGGAAAACGGACCAGGACGTGCCGGTGGACGACGACAAGTCCTGGATGAAGGAGTTCGAACTTGACTAGTGAAGACCGGCTCAGGGATCTGTTCAGGCGCGAAATTGCCGACTCGAAGATCCGCGCTGCCGCGGCAAACCGGCTCGAATTTGCGGCGAAACCTTCGGAAGGCAGTTATTTCGTGCCGGTCGAGCGGCCGCATCCGGTCCGCGCCGACATGGAAACCGCACCCGGTTCTGATGAACTTGACGCACTGGAACGCATCTGGATCCAAGCGCAAAGCGACCTGGCCGGACAGATTCCCGAACTGCGATCAATAGCGGAGCTGATCGCTTCCGAACGCGAGGAATCCCAATCTACGCCGAAGTTGTCGGACTTCGTCTACCAGATGTGGTGAGTGGCGCGCGGGATCTTCCACAGGGTATTTCATCCGCCGGTCATTCCACGGTGCGACCGTGAACCACGTCTCGGGACCGTCAACCGCGAGACGCAGTCTGCCCGTGCCACGGTCTATGAGGCTCCGGGGGACTCGAGTAAATCAAGTCGGCTTTTGGTAAGGTAGTGGCTGTAACGATAATATCTTTGCTCTTCGCCTCAATATCCAGCAGTTTGAAAGGTACCACCCCCCCCTTCTGACTTTGATTTTCCTAGACTTCCTTGCCGCCTTCGGCTCTGTCACTCGCCAGAAACTTAGGAAAGCCCTAGAGAATGACGGAATGCCGCTGAAGTTTACTGAACTGTTGAAGGCATGCTATGTCGAGTCAGTCAGTCTAGTTCCAGTCAAGTGGCAAAGAAACTGGCGAGTTCCTAGTTGAGCTCGGAGAAAATCAAGGATGTCTCCTCTCCCCTACTTCGTTCAATTACCCTGTCAATTAGGTGCTTAAAAACGCAGTACATTCTTATCCAAGAGTTCAGATAGGCCAGAATCTCTCACTGACTTAGGTCGATTATGCAGATGATGTTTACTTCCTCTCAGACCCCGAAGGAGCCAAAAACATTCATAATGACATGATGGCTTGGGCAGATCTCATCGGCAAAATTCGTTGCCAGTAGCCACAAAGGACTAATCTTACTAATTGTCAATCGAGTTCAGCTGGAGTAAGTCAACCGTTTTTCATCCAACTCTCAACTTTCTGGTGACGGATCTTTCGACGCTGATGTCCAATATAGAATACAGAAAGTGCAGACAGTTTTGACCTCCTTTGTAAACCCCTAAGAAATCGCCACGAAGTCAGTGTCCGAACGAAAGTTCGAATTTACATGGAACTAGCCTGCACCGTTCTCGTTCATGGATGCGAATCTTTTTTGGTAAAGGTGCGGTATCCAAACACACTGAAGGTGTTTGATCGTTCTCATTACCTATATCCATTTGCTGCGCAAATGGATAACTGACTTGCCAAAGATACATCCCTATCAGCGGCAGGTGGCACCTAAAGCTTTTGCAACGCAAAAGCGTGCAGAGTTTGCCAAAAATACATTGCTATCAGCGAAAGGTGATTTTCCATCAGGAAAAACACCGAAAGCATGGCACCATTGTTAAGCATCAAAGACCAGTTGAAACAGGCTAATGGAGTTCGGCTCCCGGTATTTTGCTAACGCAAATTACCTGCCGCAGAACCGCTTTAGCCTGTCGATAGTCAGACGCGTTTTGCTTTGCAAAACGCTCTGGATGTAATTAGCCGACCTGGTGGTCATGGCGAAGTGGCTGCACCCGATCCCATCCCGAACTCGGCCGTGAAACGCTTCAGCGCCGATGGTACTTTGTCTTAAGGCACGGGAGAGTAGGTCGCTGCCAGGTCTGCTAAATACATCTAGAGCGTTTGTTCTACAAAACGCGTTCTGACTTGCCGCAAATACAAGCGGCTCAGCGAAAGGTGGCTTTTGAAAAAAGGCACCGAAAGCATAACTCCAGCTACAGGTTCAGGCTTTTTGAGCAGGCTCTCAGTGCCTTTTCTATGAAAAGCCACTTGCCGCTGATAGCTATTTAGCTGCCGACTTGCAGTACGCGTTTTGCGAAACAAAACGCTCCATTCACGAGAAATCTTCTATAACCAACAAACAACCGTCCCACTCCAGGACGGTTTTTTGCCCTAAAGACTTGAATAACAATGTCAATCAAGGCAAATAAATAGAACAGGCTTTCGCTACTTTTTAAAAAAAGTAGCTGTCATTCCAATCCATATGTGTAGGGTTGCCGAGAATCAGAACTGGCACCGAAAAAAGCATCCCCTCCCCATTTTACTGGATTCTGAGATTAAATAAATACCCCACCTTTGTTGCCATTTCAAGATTCAATATGTTCTATTTGATAACAATGTAGTTTACTCATCCGACAAGGATCAATTATTAATCCACAAGACCGTGAGAAACCGTTTATAGTAAGCACACAGTTACGGGACATCAACTTTTTCGTTTTTTATGGATAATAGCATTCAAGCTAATGCGTTTCTTTTATCAAGTGCAATAAATAATCAAGTTTATTAGCTAGTCCTCCCAACTATTGTTTCCCATACCACAATCCATGTGTAACATATCTTCTGTTTTGTTAGCCACTTAATTTCATGGGCCGAAAGCTATTAATATAATAAATATAATTTGTTAGTTTCCCTTATGCACCATATTAACTTCGTCACTCCAACATCTGCTGCAACGTTGAACAATAAATCTTAATCAATAAAATATTATTAGCCTGGTTTCCGTCTGAAATCAGGCCAAAAAAAAAAATGTAATATCAATTAAATAGTCAAAAGCAAACCAAGCAAGAACAGGCAGACAATTTAGTTGCTAAGGTGAAATATAAAAGGGGTAAACCTAAATATGCATATTTCCTGAACATTTTTAAAGAGGAAACACAGATAAATCCCTTCCCTCAATAACAATAGTGTGCATAGCACCAGAATAAAACATTATAATTATGTAATATCCCCACGAGTGATGATGATAAGCAGCTGGTAGCTGTTCACTATTTTGTGAAGAAATATTGTCTCGCCCTTTCTTCTTCCAATTAAAGACTATAAAAATGTTGTTGGCATATTAGGTGTCTGTGCTTTCTTTTCTAGTAATAGGAAAACTAATACAAAGTCTTTATGTAGCTCTAGATTTGACTTTGAACAATTATAAAATTTTATATATTCGGAGGTTTCAATGGTCATAGCAGGGGTGGATCTAGACCAGAATCTTGGGGAGGTCCAATGTGACAATGAGCAAAATCTTGGGGGGAGAGAACATGACAAGAGTACCAACAATTGACCAAATTAATAGATTTATTCTAAAAAGAGAAAAAAAAAGTGGAAAAGAGGATGCCAGAAGAAATCTTGAGGGGCCCAGGGTCTCACTACCCCCTGAATCTACCAGTGGGTCATAGCCCTTTTTTAGACCAATCTACCTTGTAACAAAACATAAAATAGCCGATTAAGAGTCCTAACTGAGGATCTCTCTATCATAATATTTACCACTCTGTAGTTTTAAAACTATATATAATGTTTGCAAAAACGGTTCAGAACTTTTAACAAAGCATCTGACAGTCTTCAGTAACATTGACAATATCCATGCGGTTTTAAATTCATTTATAGTCTTGACCAGTAGCTAAGTTATTTCCACTCCTTCTCTTTTCAAAGGACAATGAACTTTGATGATTTTTTACAATCTTTGTGTTATGCACACGAATCGTTAAGAAACAGATCTGCTGCTAAAATAAGACACGAGGAAAGTGTTTTGGGCCTTTTACTGTTGGTCAATCCTGACTTTAAATGTTTTAAACAATTAAAAAATCGATTTCTTAAATTTAGAAAACATCAAAGATAAGACTTAAATGAAACTTATATATTTAAAATCAGCATTAAAATGCGATTTTTTATGTAACTATTAGTATCAAAATTCCATTTTTTAGAGTTTCGGTTACTATTGAGCAGGGTCGCTCCTTACTACAGTTCGTTACCACAAACTGTTGGATAAAGCAGTGACAAAGAATAAAAAACAAACAAGATATTAATTGAGAAATAAATCTGAATATTTCAACTCTACATCCGGGAGCCGGGAGCCTACATCCGGGAGAAAAAGAATTTTTTTATCAATGAAAAAAAGGATTTTTTTTTTATCAACGAAAAAAAAGGATTTTTTGTTAGTTAAATCATCCAAAGAAAAGGACAAAAAAAACAAAACAAAAACAAGTAAATAAAACCCATATATTAAACTCACATCTTTTTTTCTCTTTTTGTTTATTCATTTTTTTTTTTTCGTTGTTGTTATTTTCTTGTCTTTTTCTTAAGATGATTCAACTAATTCTTTTTCCTTTTTTCCGTTGATAAAGGCTCCCGGATGCAGAATCGAAAAATTCAGATTTTTTTTATTATTAATTAATGTTTTATTGTTACTTTTGTTTTTAGTACGTTTGTAACTGCTATATTTAAATTAAACCGGTTTTCTCTCTTAAACTATCCTGTAAACGGAAAAGCAGTGTGGTCTAAAACTATTTAAAATCTAAGCGAATCATACCATCAATACTTTTCACTTGATTGGTGCCAAAATTCAATTGGAATACTACTGACTGACCATATTCGAGTTAAGCACCGCAGTTGGAGTATTTTTCTCTTTGTTTCCCTGACCCGAACCATCATCATTTACAACATACCTATACCCGCTTCAACACTGAAGACTGTCTCTGAGAAAACCCTTCAGTTTACCTTAGAACTAGAAGATAATCATAAACTGCCATTTCTATTCATCTTAATCTGCAATAAATCTCTCATCCTTGGTATTTCGATTTATAGAAAACCTACATATAATGATAGGTATTTGCATTTCTCTTCCAACCACGCTCCTTGCGTAAGAAGAGGAGTAGTTATATCATTGGTTGATCGTGTAATAAGAATATGCTCAGAAGCTCATATAGTCCCAGAACTGAATTATCTGAAGAACATTTTATTTTGCAATGGGTATCCCATAAAATTATTCGAATCCATCATAGAAAAGACAAAAACAAAACAGAAAAGGATTCATCATCTCCACAGCTCCAACAGATATCATGCCTTTGGTGGGAGATAAAAATGTTTTCACTGATTTACCCAATATTCCCAAATTGAGGAACAAACTGAGAAGAATCCTAAACAAGCATAATGGAAAGATATAATAATGGAATAATCCAACAACAGTTGGGGGAGAGGTTGTCGGAACACATGTCCTCAATCGATAAAGCTATGGGGCTACGCCAAAGGCCTGAGACTTTTGATTCCGCCTTGGTTAAACACGTCAATGACAATCCACACCATTTCACTGTATTTGATAACACCTCCCAAGCTAAAGGTCTCCTGAAAGTTTTCAGGGAGGTAGCTGAAATAAAAAAAAAAAGCACATTCGCCCAAGGGTAGCACTCAATAGAGACACTGGAGAAACCTATCTAAACCCCATTTATAATAAAATTATTAATTCTAATCGTTTTTATGTCAATCAAAAAATGATTTCTGAGCCCTTGGAAAAAGTATTGCTAGGCCCCCCTCAAAATCTCTTATTTTTCAATGGGTTATGTGGGTCTCTCAGCTTCAGTTCTTGGAACATTGCCAAAATCTCCAGCTATGTTACTGTTTTCAACAAATCTTCATAAGAGGGTTATGTTGGTGGAAAAGTGGCAGCAATGCATTGATTATACTCGCCCATCTTGTATCACTTGGAGGTTTGATTTGAAGGGAGAGTAAATGGCACTGGATCACTTTTCCACATTGAGGTAATATGGAGAAACAACTTACCATGTAGCATTTAGAAAAAAGAAGCAGCTATTTTTGCCAAAAAAATTCCTAATTCTATAGCTCGTTCCACAGGTGGAAAGGATACGGAAACTGTGAGCTTAAAAGCAATGGAAAATGCTACAAAAAAGGTATTTATGTAGGCCATGATTCTGGATTTCCTTGAGTTTACCTGAGTTTTTTTCTGAACTACTTTTTCTTTATCTTTATATTTCTATTGGATGTCTCTTCTGTTTCGATTGTATCTTATTTCTAGGGTCAAATTTTTCCCTGAGCTCTCTTTGTGGTAATCCATAATATATCGTGACATTTTCAAGTGTAGCATTTTTAGATAAAAATATTAAGGTTTTTTGTAGTCTAACTGTGTTTATTCTTAAATAAAAGACCTAAGTCATACACAAGTTCTACTGTTTAAACATAATAACTTATTATAATGATTGAATTTATAATGACTGTAAAACGTATTATAATGACTGAATTTATATTGACTGTAAAGCTTATTATAATGACTGTAAAACTGAATTTCTGTAGTCCCGTTCATGACCTTTTCCGCGCCAAGGAAACCGGTACACGCATCGGCATCATGCGTGAAGGTGTGCTGGTGCGGGAGCTGGATGCGATGGAGGTTTCCCACGTCGATCTCGAACGAATCTACCTCGAACACATGCACTGAAACGTACCCTATGAACACGCGGCAGTCGTTCGTTTGTACCCTCGCTCCGAGCTTATGGCAACGGTATCTGTCCGAGGGTCGGCGTGACGTCGGTCATTGACATATACCCCATAGGGGTATTATCTTTACCTCCCAAAACGTTGCCACACGACGACCCGTCGCGTCGTATGGCGTGACCGTATTCGGGTGGATCGAACCGAACAACCACCCGGTGTTCGGGCATGGATGTATCGGGGATCAGTCCCTACACAGCCAGCTGGTTGAAATCTTGGCGCTTGCGCATCAGGCGATGCCTGGCGGGTACGTCACGTGAACTGGCCGTCGGCACCGCTAGATAGCGGACACACGCGCTAGAGAACCGAGGAGGCCCGCCCGATGCAATCCGATAACAAGCGCAGTGGTGATCACGCGCATTGCCAAGGCAACGCTGCAGCGCCCGTCGATGGTCGCTATGACCAGGTGCCTGAGGGGTTTGAGGGCACGGTGTATACCTGCCCGATGCACCCTGAAGTGCGAAGCTCTGATGGGGGATCTTGCTCGATTTGCGGAATGAATCTGGTGCCCGAGGGCGAACATGCAGCGCACGATCATGCGGGCTGCGGACATGAACAGAACGTGATCTCCGGAGCGAAGAGTGCCGCCGCAAACAGCGGAAAATACGATACCGTCCCACACAATTTTTCGGACGGCCTATAGTTTTGGAACCTTTCAGCTATATTAAAAAAATGGCTATCTCCAACCTTTGATCAAACAGTTTATGGAAAAAAGGACACGTGGGGGCGCTAATAGCCATCCAATCTTTTTTTTATCAAATAAAAGGGACACCAGAAATGCTAATTTCCGTTCAAATGAGCCATCTCCCGATCTCCTAGGACCGTTGGTTCGATATGATCGTCCATGAGGAAAAAGAAAAACAAATAAACACACATCTGTGATTTTTCTTCTGGCAAATAATACAAAATTTAACACTTTTGCAGATAGGAGCTTGAAACCTCTACGATGTAGGGCTCTCTGAATACACCGAATCTAATGATTTGATGATAATTAATATGCTTCAATTTTAGTGAGTGATTCCTTTCTCTTTAAAAAATTGGGTAATTTTTTTTTTATAGTTTCTTAGTCTTTGATATCAGAATTCCATTTCTAGAGCTTTGGTTACTATTGAACCTTGTTGCTCAATCCTTACACTTCGTACTGCAATCTGTTTGACATGTTGGCATATAAATCCAAAAACTTAAATAATAGGACATTATCTGCGCTTTCTAGGGGGTTTCAATTGCAAAATAAGAGAATTTGGAGAATTATTGGACTAGATACTTGATTAGATATTAGAATTATTCCGATTAGATATTAGAAGTAAAAAAGAAAATCATTAGACAGTTCTCAGAGTAGATATCTTTTCCCCGTTTACTGCCAACCAACTTCAACCGTCACATTGCAATCGATTTAATCTATCTGTAGTATCTGTAATATCAGTAATATCGATTTATCGTATCGATATAATATATAACAGCTAATACTTACTAACTAGCTGATTTACGAAACAGTTAACTAGGTGACAGGACAAACATTCAACATGACCGCACTAAGCCTAAAATCTGAAGTTTTCGTCTCAAATTCGTTGTGATTTTCGAATAATGGGAGACATTATTAATTTATTTAATAATGTTATTAAACATATTATGCTATATATGTTAATAATGTTTAATGTTATTAAACATAATTAACATATTTACATACTATCTATTAATTTAGTCATTGTTTACGTAGTCTTCGTTAGAATTTAAGCACTTATCATAACCTTATAAATACTTTTCTGTGCCTTCTGCTAACACAGTTGCTTACAAGCAACTGTGACAGTAATTAACAGCTTCTTTAAGCTCATCACCCCTGCCATCGCAGTTTCTACCCAAAAAGCCTTTCAGCCTGGGGAATAAGTGAGTCACAAGGGATGCAGACTGGACTGTGGGGTGGATGCTAGAAGACTTGCCACGGAAAACTACTGAAGGAAGTCTGTTGTTAATGCCCCTGACTGAAGACAGGCGTTGTCGTGGACGAGGATGCCACCAATAGCCGGCAATCGCGCTTTATTGTTTTAGATCGCACGGCGAATTCAGAGCAACGTCTAAATGTAGACCATTGCGTTTATAGTCTCAACTTTGGGGTCTATTCAACGAACAAAATACGACTGATAAAATTTTACACGAATAGAGAAAATTCAGAACACGAATTTAGACAGAGAAAATTCAATGTGGCTCACATTAACCTTTTTTTGTGTTTTTCTGACAGAACTCGAGGACCCAACCTGGAGGACAACAATTCTTTTTATAATACGTTTGTCCCCGTGTTTGTCTTTGTGTGTTTGTGTGTCTGATTCTGTTTGTCTGTGTGTCTAAGCGAATGTTCGCTTGTCTCTCTCATTCCCTCTGTGCCTATTTGTCTGAGCTGGTGTTTGCTTGTCTCTGTCTGTTTGTATGTCTGAATGGATATTTGCTTGTTTCTGTGTCTGTCTGTGCTTGTTTGTATGTATGTCTCTGTGTATTTGTTCTCTCTCTCTCTCTCTCTCTCTCTCTCTCTCTCTCTGGGCCTTTGTGTCTGAGTGGCTGTATGATTTCTAGTCTCCGTCTGTGCATATGTGTCTGAGCGGTTGTTTGCGCATCCCCGTATCTGTCTTTGTGTGCTTGTGTGTCTGACTCGTGTGTTTTTATGTAATTTTTTGTATATCTAGCTCTCTATGTCTGTTTGTCAGAGCAATTATTTGCTTTTCTGTGTTTTTTTTGTGGGTTTGTGTGTCTGACTGCGTGTTTTTACGAATTTTGTCTTTGACTCTGTCTTTTTTTCTTTCTCTCTCTCTCACTTTCTCTCTCTGCCTTTCTCTGGCTCTCTCTCTCTCCGTACCTGTGTGTCTGAGTGGATGTCTACTTGCCGGTGTAGATTCTGGAAAAAATCCAACTCATCTATCTCAGGTTTTGGTAAAAGTCCTGTTAAACCATCTTTGATTCTAAAATAGCCCCTATGAGCCCGTTATTAGTAATTATGTCTCTAAAAACTCCTTTTCTTAAATCTCTGAATTTTTAATAAACATTTGAAACGTTTGGCTATCTAGGATACGCAAAAAGTAATAAAAACATAACAAAGTAATGCATACAATATAGTGTTCCTATTCTTTTACAGTAACAGCAAAATGTTATTTCTTCCAGAAGAATCAATAAATAATTCCCATAAGATAAGCGAATTTTAATAGCTTTAAATCGCCGTGCAATCTCATGCAATTCACCTTGATTTTTTTATACATTGATATTCACTCCAAAAGTCGTAACATTTTATTACTTACGGAAAATTTATATTCGTGTTTAAATCACTTTACACAATTCAGTTAGCACTATTTAAAAAAAAGCATAAAATCCTTGCTTTCTCTTAGTTTCAATTAGAGCCAGGATGAATCGGGGTAAAAAAAATAAAATGCCCTGCCAGTTGGCCATTGGTCAAAATTAATTTCATTCATAAATAATGGTAGAGTTAAAAGCTGAAATTGCGTAAACAATTGATGGATGTTATTTTTGTTACTCATAATTTGTTACTCAGTCATAATTTTTATGACTGAATTTTGAATGTTCTCGTTCGTGCCGAATAGGAAAAAAAAAGAAGAAAAACACACTGTGAATTAAACTTAATATTTACGCATGCGCTTCGTTAATAGATGAATGTTTAAAAAAATGGGGAGATAAATGTATATGTATGGTCATTATGTGTGTTAAACTAAGTATTTCTGAAAAGGCAAATGCAAACAATCAACAAATCTTGTTTATATAGTCGTTGTTATTGTAAATAAGAGCTGCTCTGGGAGCTGTCAGTGTTAATAGCTATGCCTGTGTCCCTACCTCCCAAGATCCCACAATTTTCCGATATTTTTTTTTTAATTTATCCCAACTTCTAAATATATATTCCCCTAGTATGGTCATATTATAATTTAGTATATTTGTCACAAAAAACAAATTGTTTATGTAATTTATAAGTGGTGAAATATTTTAAGATTTATTACATACATTTGACCTTTCCTTTGACACCCTGTAATATATTTGGCTGTCAACATAAAAAAAAGAAAAAAAATGAAGCAACGGGTAGCCAAAAAACTAAAATTCAGCTCACCCAGTTAACCTTGTCAAAATGTTTAAGGACAGGTAATTCAATCTTATCTTTTCCGAAAAAGAAAAACCTGAGATTCAGGCTCAAAACCAAGGTAATGTCGTAACTCCTTTATTCGATATTAGGGTAATTTAGAGCTGATTTATATTACATACAGAAAAGAAGGGAAATATCGATCGGCAGAGGAAGTCCCAAAATGGTGTCAAATCAAAAAGTCCCAAGAAGGTGTCAACACTTCTGGTGTCTAGTACGTTTTTTTTCGGCTTCCACCGAAGAACCAATGCAATGTGGATTCACATAAGGTCAAAATCGTTATTAAAATGGAGAAGGGCTGGAGAAGGGTTACTTTCGTCACCCAAGAAAATACTTCTCAGTAACAGGAGAGTCTCGGGAGTTAGGACACTTGATGATTGATGAGAAGATTGGAGAACGGGGTACCTATGGGTGATCACATATTCAAGCAAAACTCGGTCAAAAAAGGCAAACACACGTAAACATTACGAATGTTTGCCTGTGCTTCTATTGCAATTAAGGTATCTTTTATAAGAATATTTTTTGAAAAAGATACTTTGAGTCTTTCAGGGTTTTGTCTTATTTATATTTTAAGAAACCCTTTTCATGAAGTTTTTACTGCTAAATCAAAGAAAAAAAATAGATATATATTGTTCTTTTCTCAACAATCTTCTTTGCTTTATTTGCGTAATTTCAACTTGAGCCAATAAAATTATGGTGCTCTGTGATATGATTTACCTTACTCGTATTAAAAAGAAGAAAAGATTCTGATAGGCTGAAAACATCAACAGCTCAGGTGTACACATTTAGTTGTCTTTCTGCCATTTACTGTGGGTGCGGAGTTTGATCAACCAGTAACAAAGTGGCATTTTCATATCCTATGTATAAGTGCTTGTTATGAGCTCCGTTTTCAGGCCACTCTTATCCAATCCGGAGTTTGATGCTTATTGTGCTTATCGTTTTGGACTAAAATACCACTTTTTCCAGAGTTTCTTCAAACTATCCATCAGTTATGCGCTTTTTGCGTGCTTCTGAGCGCGCAAATTGGCGCTTTGACGAGCAGACTCGAGCTGCTGTTTGTTATCTTCGGACTTTTAATACTCTAAATTTTATTTTTGCCTATTTTGGTATTACATGGGATAGGCGCTCCTGTTTTGTGCTTTACTGGCTTTTTTAGCGCTCTACTGCGCGCTTCAGAGCAATCCTTTACTTTTTTTTTATTTTTAAGTTCTACCTTATCATTGATTTTAATTTATATTTGTTTTAGGTTTAATATTTTTCACTAATAGTAATTTTTGTTGTTTGAACCTGGATTTTTGGGCTTTAAAAATGCCAAGTCTATTCGCAAACCTTATTATTATTTTTTTAGCTGATGTCATCCTTTAGTTTGAAATTTGTCATTTGGCATTACTGATTGTGATTAATTTTTACAGAATATCTGATCATTTTAAAGTTGAATTGATGTTGATGTTTTATAAATATATCCATTGCCTTGCTTCTAATAAAATTTGCAATTTTATCCCTACCAGCGCTGATTAAGCCTGTCTAACACACAATATACCCTTTTATAAAAACAAAAATAGTCACCTTATTAGATTCGCTTCAGCTTTTGTATAATCAGTGAAAAGGACGTGAAAATGAGTGAAGATAAGCAGCAAAAAAAAAATAGAGCTTAATATTATTTTGCGATATGTACATTTCCATTTGAGCTAAATCGGCGACAGTTATTAGGTCACTGCAAATAGTAACTACATAATTGTATTGACCTTGTATTGTAATTTTCCTAATATTACGTTAGAGAAAAAGAAAAGTCTGAAATCTCGCTTCAAAGTATCCCTCTTTTGTCACAGGATATCCCGAAAATGGCATTCACTTCCCTGTGTCTTGAAATGGAAAGTCAATAAAAAGGTACATAAGGATCGTGTATTTAGTAGACTTTACGGTTTCAGCACAGGGCAATGTTTCCGTGATCAATGGCACACAGCAGGGGATCCGTTATTGGCACAGAGCTTGCTTTTTGTGTAATAAGATTTTAAGACACAAATATGGCGTCAGTAGTCGATATGACTCATTTCCTGTTTTAAAAAATACTTCTGTTTTAGTAAACATACGAACGTAATTAAAACACAGCCACATTTTATTTAACTTTGGCAGGAACCGGACACTCAGGCATTTCAATTAGATTAAATGTTTCTATAGACAAATGATTGGTCTTTTCATTCTGAAAATGCAGTTCAAGTTTGAAGTTCCAACCAGAATTCTGAGTTACAGAATGCATTAATTCGTCTTTGCGCTTGCCGGTCGCGTAGGCGCGCCCGTGTGCGTCGAGCTTTTGAACATATGCCGGCGCTTCCGGCTGTGCGGTCTCGGTCGCGGCGCCGAGTTCCTCCAGGGAATTGAGCTCAGCCATCCTGTCAGGTCCTCTTGTTCTTTGCGTTCAGCGCCGCGATGTCCAGGACTTCGGGCTGCTGCGCTTCGTGGGGGTGTTCGGCGCCGGCGTAAACACGCAGGTTCTTCAGCTGGCGCCGGCCGAGCGGGCCGCGCGGGATCATGCGCTCAACGGCCTTTTCGAGAACACGCTCGGGAAAGCGGCCTTCGAAGATCTGCCGCGCCGTGCGCTCCTTGATGCCGCCGGGATACCCGGTGTGCCAGTAGTATTTCTTGTCGCTGTATTTCTTGCCGGTGAACACTGCCTTGTCGGCATTGATGATGATGACATTGTCGCCGTCATCAACATGCGGCGTAAACGTGGCCTTGTGCTTGCCGCGCAGCCGCTTGGCGACGAGAGAGGCGAGACGACCGACGACCAGACCTTCGGCATCGATCAGCACCCACTTCTTCTCCACCTCGGCGGGCGTTTGGGAGAATGTTTTCATTACGATCACTCGCTCTTTCGACCTTCCGCAGAAGGCTTTTCTTGTTGCTTGCGGCAGGATTTCCACCCCGCCAAAACAGATCGGCCCCGCGGGGGGACCGATGCGGCTGGACTTATAGAGGAAGCTTTAAGGCCTAGCAAGCCATATTTGCGAATTTTCTTTTTAGAAAAATAAGCAAAAACAAATACTTAAAAAATAGGTATTATAATACCACATCGCTAGTTAGAGCCTCCTCGCCCCGGACTGCGAGGACGATGACCGGAGATTGTCGAGCGGAGTGCATGCCCGCGTGCGCGACAACGCCAAGCTGGACGCCGAGGCGGTTCCGCTGGACGAACTCGTGAGTGCGACCGATCGGCAAGCGGTGAGTGACCTCTACGACGCGTGCGTCTGGAGCGCCGATCACTGGCTGGCGCGGCTGGTGGCGTCACTCGACCGGCTCGGCCTCCGGCAGCGCACGGTGATCGCGTTCACGAGCGACCACGGCGAGGCCATCGGGGAGCTCGGCGAGCGCACCCACGGCTTCCTGCTGGCCGACGGCGTGGAAGTGCGGGACGCCAGCTTGCGCAATGGGTTGCTGATGATCGACCTGAACCAGCCGCTGGCGCACGAGAACGTCCGCAAAATTGCCATTCGCGACGCCGAAGGTGGTGGCGGCACGAAAGCTGCAGCAACTTCAACAGGTAGGGCCAAGCGCGCGCCAACCAGCGCCGCGACGTCCGATTAATCCAGCCAGGAGGTGCACCATGGACATGGCACAACAATGGCGCGAAATCACGACCCAGGACCTTGCGGCCCTTGGCGTTAACGACGTCGCCTACATCAAGCAGGTGGACAAGGACGGCAGCACCGGCTTTGCGGTGTGCGCCGCCAATGGCCGTAAGCTGGCGATGGCGCCCAGCTATGAGGCCGCAATCAGCCTGATCCATCAGAACGAGATGGAGGCGGCGTCGCTGCACTAGCGCCGGATGACGCCGCGGCCGCGGCAAGTTATGCTTCGCCGTCGCACCTGATTGCGGCTGCGACAGACATGGCGTTCGCGCACCACACCTCGCAGTAAGTTTGCTTTTTACTCCAAAAATTTCTGGTGTAATGCAAATGTCTTGAAAGTGATGTTCTTCATGAAGTCATTTGACCCTGAGGTACCCTCTAGAAAAAAAATAATAATAAACAAATTAAAATCGCAAACTGACTCTAGGTCCACCTTCAGATCGTCTTTTTCAGATCGAATTCTCCCGAAATAGTATAGTCATGTTTAGCACGTCTTCAGATCGTTGAACCATCCTACATGAATCTTGCTCAAAATAAGATTAGCTGGTTGTTTCATAAAAGGTAAATCACTGCCCTCCCCCTCAACTGTCACTTTAAACTAGGACTCCGACACACTTTTTTTTTTGCTTCGGGCTACTGTCCTATGGCTAGTAACTAAGCATTGAAAGTAATAAATTTATATTTTCATTGGAATTATTATATCCATCTAGGTCGGGAGCAAGCTAAACTGACTGGCCAGAGACTAAAGGAGCTAGGATTTGACTACAACCTTGTTTTGAGGTCAACAATGACTCGAGCTACAGAAACAGCAATGATTATTCAAGATGTCCTGGGTGAAACCAAAACAAAGTCATGTGACCTCATACGGGAAGGTGCACCCATTAAACCTGAACCCCCCGTGTCTCACTGGAAACCCGAAGTATACGTAAGTGTTTTAATTACTTATGCATGTTACCTTAGAAGTTATTGCTATAGTTGCTTTATGTCATAGAGCAGATAATAACACAGTGAAATGAACAGAAGCTTAAACATTTGAATCTTTATTTATTTCTGCTCGTCTGAACTTTCCTAAGGAATGCAAAAAAATTTCGAGTGATAATTCTGTCGGGGTGGACGTGGTAGTGGCCCAGGCATCCCGTGAGCGCCAGGGCGAGGACCACGAGGCCGGCCTTGAGGATGCGAGGGGTCATGGAGCGCATGTTACCTGCTCAGGTCTTATCGACCGAGGGTCTTCTGCCCTGGCGAATCGGCTATCCTGGACGTGCGGAGGCTCACGTGGACGATCCCCGGCGACGCAGTCAGCGCATCAAGGACTCGGGCACGGCGGAGCTCGGCGGCCTGCAGCGGCTCCTGCGCCTCATGAACAAGTACGGCGCATCCGACCTGCACCTCAAGGTGGGGAACCCGCCCATCCTGCGCGTCCAGGGGAAGATCCGCTACTTCGACGCCGAGAGCCTCGACAACGGCAAGATCACCGAGATGCTCGACGACGTCCTCAACGACAACCAGCGCGACCGGTTCGCCAAGTGCGAGGACCTGGATTTCGCCTACTCGGTGCGCAAGATCGGCCGCGACCGGATCAACGCCTACCGCCAGCGCTGCTCGATCTCCATGGCGATCCGCCGGGTCAACCACACCATTCCGACCTTCGAGGAGCTGCACCTCAAAGCCACGGCCATGCGGAACATCGCCGCCCAGCGCCAGGGCCTGGCGATCGTGGCGGGCGTCACGGGCAGCGGCAAGTCGACGACCCTGGCCGCGATGATCGAGTTCATCAACACGCATCGCCGCTGCCACATCGTGACCATCGAGGACCCGATCGAGTACCTCTACAAGGACAAGAAGGCGTTCATCAACCAGCGCGAGGTGGGGATCGACGTGACCTCGTTCCACGGCGCGCTGAAGAGCGTGGTGCGCCAGGACCTACTCTTCTTTCAGCGTCGCGAGGAACGCGACCACATCCTCGATCTCCTGCGCCGTCAGGATCGGCGGCAGCGGCTCAGCCCCGGCCGCGCCGGTATAGGCATCGCCCGGGCGGATGAAGCCCTCGACCTTGTAGAAGGCCGGCATCATCGTGTCCTCGAATGTCATCTTGGCATTGGCGATCAGGCCGCGCAGCTCTTCCTCGGTCCAGCGGTCGCCGGCGCCATCCAGCGACGGGCCGATTTCGCCATGGAACGGCACATCCGCCAGGGCTGTCACCTGATGGCAGGCCACACAGTTGCCCTTGGACTTGGTGCCGGCAATCACCGCGCCGCTGGCCGCATCACCCGCAACGCCGGTCAGCGAGGCAGCAACCTCACCCGACTCGCCATACTCCACCGCCTTCGGAGCAACCTCCCCGGCCACAGCCGCAGTCCCGGCCAGGCTTAGCGCCAGTGTCAGAGATGTAAGCTTCATGTTTCCTCCCATTGGCTGCCGCTTTTACCGGGCGGCTTGCTTAGCTTTGCATACCGTAGGGCACAGCGCCCCCGCTACGCAACAACAAATTCATTATTGTGAATTTTTGTAGATGATGCGCAAATCGTCAGTCTGTGGACCCATTGTTGCGCTCCTGTATGCGGCGCGCGTGATAGCGCTGGAAATCTTCCCCGTTATCAAGCTCGTATCGCTTTTTGTTGACCCAGGTGAACATGTCCAAAGTTGTACCCAGGGCAAAGGCTCCCGGGATCGTCGACACCGCCGCGCTTTGGGCAGTCTGGTCCTCTCCGACCTCTTCGGGCAGGAACAGAATCGTCGGCGTAAATATTTTCTTTTTCTTTACTGATTTCTTAAACTTTTAAACTAATGGGGGTGAAAAGTTTATGTCTTGCTAAGGAGAAAAAGATAACTGTTATACTGTATTCGCTATATTGAATTACTATAATCTACTATTTCTATATATTTATATATTTCTATATATATATTTATTAATCTCTATCCACTATTTCTTTGGTCCTCGTTACATTCACACTCGTATTCACATGTAAAATTTCGAACCAGTATAAGCACCCAAAACCTGATTGGTTCTTATCTGTGAAATGTAACACCAGTAAGAAGACTGGAAAGTTTTTGAGAAAAGTAAACCCCCTGTTTGGTATCTTTTCCCCAAAGTGTTATCACTTGGGTCCTTGCTTTGTACAGCTTCGAATACAAATATTCAGATGACCGTTGGATTTTATTAGAAGGTCGTGGATTTTTTTTGTGCGGAAAATCATCCAATACATAAAGAAAGAGATTTTTGAATTAAAAGGGAATAGTTGTGGGCATCAAGTATAGGCTAATTGTAGAAAAAGCCAAGACAGATAGTCAAATTGAGTGAGAAGAAAAACCTGGCATTAATCCCCCCCCCCTTGCTAGGATTGTATAAAAAGGAGGTATCAGTTTTTTTTAGATGGTGAACAGCTTTTAATTTTTTATGGTGGGTTGGTTTTTATAAGTTACTATTTCTTGTATCAATATTTTTGCATCTTAGTGTTCGTTGTTTTAGTCTTTCATCTTTTCTCTTTACGGGCCGCAGTCTCGTTTATTGTCTTTTCATTGAGTTTTAACTCTCTTTGTTGTTTTTTTCTCATGGCAGGCCAGTTTGGGCCTAAACACGGCGAAGGAACTGGCTGAAAATCACCTCGATAAGCGAGACCCGATTCTGAGCCGCATCCTATCTGCGCTAGCCATCGCCCAGCATCTAACTGGCGCCGGTTCTGATGCGGTGCAAAACGTAGTGCAAGCATTGGAAATGGCCAAGCTGCACCCGCCTTCCGACGATCCCAAGCTACTCGTAGCAAGAAACAACACCGCTATGATCTTGGCGAGCACTGGCGACTTCGATGGGGCAATCGATCATTACAAAATTATTATCGATCTTCTTGATAGACCTTTGGACTTTAGCGAAACGAAGGCTAACCGCGCGCACGTCGAGCTTGCCAAGTGTTACGCCGCCACCCACCGTCACTATCAGGCCGTCGAGGTACTTGAGGAACTACTGGAAGGGCATCGCGACATATTCAAGCAAGAAAACAGTGATGCCGTGGAACTTTTTGTCACGATCCAAAAGGCTCTGCAAGAGCGTTCCATTGCTGATCATCCGAAGGAAATCTACTTTCGCACGCTCGTTGATGTCATGCGGGTTGACTCTCCCTCATTCAGGCTAATAGGTGGGCATCCGAATAACTGGCTTGCCCATTCTGAGCGGGGGCATGGCCGTCCGCGGGAGGCCGCGCAGTTTTTCCAAAATGTTCTAAGAGCTTATGAGACATTTCTTGATCCAGACGTTTTGCAACAGCGCTCGGATGAGCTCCTCCCGGAGATATTGAACACCAGTTTGGACGCTGCGTTTATCCTTTCCCTTGAGTACTATCGGCCCCTGCGGCAGTGGCAAAAAGCACGCCATCATTTGGATCTAGCGATTCAGAGGGTAATGGAATCTTGGGGCTCTTTGGGGAAAAGAGTGCAAGAGTGCATTTTGAACCGTTTCCTTTCCTAACCGTGCCGTGGCCTAGTGGTAGAGTACTCGCCTCTGGTTTGGAGGTCGTGGGTTCAATTCCCATCGATCACCCTACGCGAGCTAAGTCTTGCCTATTTTCACCATACGCCGCGTTCGTCTAGGGGTCTAGGACGCCGGCCTTTCACGCCGGTAACACGGGTTCAAATCCCGTACGCGGTACCCCCAAGCCCAATGCTGATACCTGAGCATTGGGCTTTTTCTTTATCTGCCCAATCGTCATGAAACGCAAAACCCTGCCTCGCTGGACGCGCAAGCTGCATCGCTGGGGCACGGCCATTGTTTTGCTTCCGTTTCTGATCATTCTGGTGACGGGCCTCCTTCTGCAATGGAAGAAAGACGCTGCGTGGATACAGCCAGAGTCGCAACAGGGCCTGAGCACCGTCCCTACTGTTTCGTTTGAGCGCATTCTAACAGCCGCTCAAAGCGCATCCGAAGCACAAATCACCACATGGGCCGATGTTGAGCGCATTGACGTACGGCCTGGCAAAGGTATCGCCAAAGTTCGAAGTCAAAGTGGCTGGGAAGTGCAAGTTGATACGCAATCAGGCGAAGTCCTGCAGGTTGCATTTCGCAGGTCCGATATCATCGAAGCCCTGCACGACGGCTCATGGTTTCATGACGCAGTACGCCTCGGGATCTTCTTCCCGGTTGCAGTGGTTGTTTTGGTGATGTATGTGACGGGGCTCTACCTCTTCTACATCCCCTACAAAACCAAGTGGCGACGCCGCAATAATTGATGACTAATAACAACTTAGAATTAGCCAGCAATGCTGCCGTAGATGGGGTTGCTGAGACTTTTTGACGAGCATTGGATTATGGCCTGGTTTGTGGTTCCATGAAAGTCGTTTTTTTAGTTTTTATGTTCATCCTTTCTGCTTGACAACGTTTTTATGTTGCGTATCATCGTAAGGAAAACCAAATTGACATTTTAATAGTTTTGCAGAAGAAATGAAATAAATTGAGCGAAATGTTCGCAGAAACAGCTCAACTCTTAGTTTCCATACATCTCCCTTCACTTGAAAAAGCAATTTGAACTACTCATTTAATTTACGGGAAAATGCAAAATTTCTTTGAAAATCGCAGGTAAAATGCGGTAAAAACGCATGTGCTCTCACCTTATCTTATAGAAGATGAGAATATTTCTAAAAACAGAACTGTGTTTCTAATTAAAGGCTATAATATTCTATTCAAAATAATTTTACGAGAAAAGAAGATTCCTCAAACATATTTTGTGGACAGAGCCTACTGCTAAGCGTTTTAATCAACATTACTGTTCTATAGGGGTCTGTTGGCACCTTTCCACCAATATCGGACTATGGTCTGCTTTTTCATTCCATGAAAGTCATCTTAGTTTTTTTCGCCTTTTCTGCTCAAAGACGCTTTTAAATTGCGTATCAACGTGCTTAAAACCAATTTGACATTTTGATAATTTTTCAGAAGAGCAGTGGCGTCGTTTGGGGGGAAAGCAGATACCCTCCCCCCAATAATTTTGAGAAAAAATTATCAGGACGACACTTTTTTTTATTTTTTTTTAAATGAAAAACAACCCAGGGTGCTCAACACCTTCGTCGGCTGAGCCGTTCAGCCCGGCCAATCACAAAGCCCCCGCGGCATCCGCCCGCGGTGGCTTTTCTTTTGCGATCAGAAGCGCTCCACCCAGGGCCGCAGCACCAGTTCATCGCTCCAGGCAGAGCGGTCCTGCTGGATCAGGTGCATGTACTCCCGGGCAATCGCATCCGGGTCGAGCATGCTGTCCGGATTGTCCCCGCTCTCTACCCTTTCGGGGCGGGAGGCATTGCGGATGCCGCCGTCGATATTCACCCAAGCCACGTGAATGCCTTTGGGATGCAGCTCCCGCGCCATTGATTGCGCCAGCCCGCGCTGTGCAAACTTTCCCATGGCAAAGGGCGCCGAGTGGGCGAAGCCCTTCACCCCTGCCGAGGCGCCGGTGAGCAGGATGGTGCCGAGACGGCCGTTCTCCGGCTGCTGCGCCAGCATACGTTTGGCCGCTGCCTGCCCCAGCAGGAACGCCCCATGTGCGGTCACCTCCACCGCCTTGCGGACCTGCTCCGGGTCCAGTTCCGTCAGGGGGCCGCGGACCCGGGCCGAGGGGTTATAGCAGGCAACCCGCAATGCGCCCTGCACGCCCTGGACAAGCTGCTGGATCCCCTCCGCATCGGTGCCATCCAGCGCATGCACCTGCGCCCCGGTTTCCGCCGCCAGCCCTTCCAGCTTATCCGTGCTGCGCGCCGTCAGATGCAGGGCATAGCCGTCCCGGGACAGCGCCCGGGCCAGGGAAGCCGACAGGCCCGCCCCTGCCCCCACGATCAGTGCAACCGGTTCTGCTGATGTTTCTGTCATCGCTGGACCTCCTACTTACAGAATGCACTTAGATACACTCTTCACTAAAATCATTGAGATCGTGGCAGTAATTAGTGCAAAACTAAAGCGTTCTTCCAACTGTAGACCTTACAGGCAGATCTTTTAACTCTAGACGAGATTCAAAGACACCACAATAGTCCAAACAATTTTTTTTACTTTCGCTTAGTGTTCTATTTGCTATCCATATGTGGTTGCATTGCGTTCAAAGAGAGGCCATAAAGTTGCTGGAGCCCTTGAATCTATCTTTGAACAAGTTCATATAGAGATATCAAAACAGATTGGGAAAGTGAACTTGTTAATCCAAGTTTAAAAATTGCTTTATTGAAGTATAATAAAACACCCTAACATAGTCATAGTACGAAAGAGGCGGCATTGACTGAGCGATTGATAAGAACAGGTCGACTTTTATCCTCGAGATATTATACGTTGAAAAACAATGTTGTTTTTATTCAAGATTTAGATAAAATCATAGTTATTTATAACCAACGTCCTCATCGATCCTTGTTCAATCTTAGTCCTGTCGAAGTTCATCACATTAATATTACACTTGAGATTTTCTTTAATAATTTTACTACGAAAAGGTTATTAAAAAGAAAAATTTAATGTTGGTTATACAGTTCGAATCAATTGAATAAGTAATATTTTGAAAATTGAAAGTAGTTTTGATCCACTGAACTTTTTGAAGTGTCAAAAGTCTTAATAACTAGTCCTGTAACTGATCATCTACATGATATTAAAAATGAAGAGATTTTCTGCGTTTTTTACGAGTATGAATTACAAAAAGTTAAAAACAATATAATGTGTCAGATTGAAGATTGCTCGCCATACCAAGCAGTATTGTCGGCAACCTTCACTGGTGCTTTCCGTGGATGCGGGGACGGGCTTTTCGTCCCGGACGGGGACGATTTCTTACAGTTATGAAGGGCGGCCGATTCCGGCGGAGAATAATCCGCGACGGGTGTTTGATCGGTTGTTTCGTGGGGATCGGAGTTCTTTGGAGAAACAGCGCGAGGAGTTGCAGCACCGGCTCCGGTTGGTCGATGCGGTGTTGGAAAGCTCGCGGGATCTGACTCGGAGGTTGGGGCGTTCGGATCGGGAGAAATTGGATCAATACCTGACCTCTTTGGATGAAGTTGAGGCGCGGTTGGTGGCTTCAGAGCAGTGGATTGATGTGCCGCTTAAGGAGCAGGATCATTCACATTTGAATTTGGACGCGCACTCCGGTGGGGAACCGACGGAATACTATCGCAATATGTTTGATCTGATTGCTCTGGCGTTTGATGCGGATATTACGCGGAGCGTGGCTTTCATGTTGAATCGGGAAGATGGGATGGGCATTAGTGATACGTTTCCGCTGAAGTTGGGGTTGAGCCGAACGCACCATAATCTATCGCATGCCGGGGATAAGGAGGGGCAGGAACAGTTTGGGCGATATGATCGGTTTTTGAGTGAGCAGCTGGCTTACTTCTTTGAGCGCTTGGATGGGTATCGGGATCCTGGTGGGTCCGTGCTGGATAATAGCATCGTGTTGTTTGGGAGTGGGGCGAGTACGACACACAATCCGACTAATTTACCGACGCTGGTCGCGGGGGGGGTGAATATGGGATTGCGGCATGGTCAGTACTGGCGCGATGGATATGAATAAATTTGAACTAGCGCTGGTTAGGAGCTCAAAATTGGCCTTGCGCTTCACTCGTAGTTCCTAACTTTTATCGCAATGCCCTAAACTTAAGGCGAGATCTGACGTTTTCGAAATTTTACAGGTTTAAAGTTTTAGTGAAATCAGGCTTGTTAAGGTTTTGTGGTAAAGGTATGGGCTGGGAATTTGCCAAATGTTCGATTAATTCACTAGCTGAAAGCTAACATTCAATTTACCAGCCAACGCTCTTTCCAATTATAATAATCGCGACCGCGTAACTGCCTCCCAGCTCCCCTATTGCCAAAATGTAGCCCTAGACTGTATGCCAAACTTCATGTCTTTTTTTGTTTTGTTTTTGTATGTTTGTGTTTTCTTTTGTTTTTCTTTTTTTGTATTATTTGCTATTATGAATCAACTTATGACGAGATATAAGCAAAAAAACATATTACAAACAAACAAAATCAAATTTATGTCATAATTCTCAGAAATTGGCTGAAAACCTAACCTGTTACCATCAAACCTTGCAAAAAACTGAAAAAGTTGACTGGTAACACTTTCTAAATCAAAGGAGAAAAAAAGATATTTCGGACATTCACGGTAACATATCTATATTGTTTTCGCTGTATTAGGTAGCAGCAATCGGCTATTGCTGCTATCATCAAGTTTAAGTTTATTCAGGTTTTGCCAATTTCAAATATATAAGACTAAGGGATTTTTTTTTTTTTTTTTTTTTTTTTTTTTTTTTTTTTTTTTTTTTTTTAGAGAGAGGGGAAAATTTGTTTATTTTTTGGGTAGTAAAAAATAAAATAAAAAAACTTCGCGAGCGCGGCCGAGGTCGTGAAATGCTGGGCAAAATCGCGGCGCCCGCCAAGCTTGAGCCGTCGGCGCTGCGGCGACGGCCATGATTGCGCTTCCGGCGCGAGCGCGCTGAGACTCTTGCCATTGACGTAAGCCGCAACCGTAACGATCGCCGCACCATTCTCGGCGACCGGGTCACCGTCGCGCGAACGCTCGGCGGCGAGACGAAACATCGCTTCGAGCAGTGACACGAGGGTCAGGCGGTTGCCCTGGCGAATATTGATGCGGTTATTGAGCTGATCAAGAATTCACCTTCCGCGGCGGATGCAAGGGTTGCCTTGATGGAACGCCGCTGGGTGGCGGAGGCGCTGAACGAGCTGCTGGAAAAAGTTGGCAGCGACGCCTGCCGGCCCGACGGCCTGGGAGAGGAATTTGGCTTTACCGACGGCACCTACCGGCTGACGGAAGAGCAGGCACAGGCAATTTTAGAAATTCGCCTGCACCGGTTAACCGCCATGGAGCAGGACAAGCTCATGGAGGACTATCGCGGTGTGCTAGACGAAATTGCAGATTTGTTAGACATCCTGGGCAGGCATGAACGTCTGGCAGGTATTTTGAAGTACTTACCTCTGCCTAGTCTGCCATATTATGAAGTGATTACCCCTACCTTTTCTCCTTCCAAGTGGTATTGACCTATGATGAGGCTACATTTTACAATATTTGTTTTAAAATTGAATCCATGAGAAATATATCTAGCTTTGATTGCTGCCCAAATGAGCCACAAAGAAAGTGTTTTGATTCTCATAGCTTTGTTCATTCCTGATTTATAAGTTCTTCAATTTTTAATTCAGATTACTGGAACATCCTGGAAACATGGGCTGGCGCTGACTCCGATCGTCAAAATGAGGTGAGCGAGTTCAAAGCCTTCATAGAGGCGACAATGCAAAACCTCAGGGTTAGCGAAAGTCAGGCGACCGGTTAGATCGCCTGGCTTTGCGGGCAACTGCTATTCGAATGGACCATCCTGCTGGCAAGCATCTGGCAGCAGATTCGCGGGCACTTCCTGGCCATAACAATACCAGTCTAAATCATTGTTAGCGGCAACTGGTTCAATCACCAGGTAAGCCTCGCCGTTGATGCCGACATTCACCCCGATCATGCCACCGGCGTACACCGCGTACGGCAACTGACCGGTATTGGTCAGTTCAACGGAATTTGGCCCCCCCATTTCTGTGATATCGCCTGGGAACGTGCCATTTGTTCTGAAGTGGTTCCCGATCTGGCTGCGCAAGCCCTGCAGTTCCAATAGAACCAGGGAAAGACTGGTTGGATTTGCGTGTTCTGAAAGTTCCAGTGCTGCCGGTGTCTGTTGCGCCTGCGTGGCTGTTTGTGCCGATTCTTGTTGTTGTGCCGCCGCTGCTGCCATCTCAGCGGTTTCGATGTAGTCCTGGTACGCAGGTAAAGCCACCGCTGCCAGAATACCGATGAAGGCGACCGTGATAATCACGCCACCGAGGCCACCCGGTACGCTCGGGACGAAGACGGCCAGCAGTTTGGCCAGGATACTGCGACTCGGCAGGTCAGGATCTTGCCCGGCTCGGAGGGCCTTTACCCAGGCCATGCGTTTACACAACCACGGATACTCGCCGGTAAGTTCGTTAAAGGAGCGAGTAACCTTGATAAGTTACACTCATGAGCTGAAATTCTTAGTTCCAAACAGCTTTAACTCCTCTGGCAGTAAATGAGTACTAGGTTCAACTCTTTCGACTCTGACGCCATGGCCTTTATCCTCCATCGACATATCCCTTGCAAAAGCTTTGTTTTTTGCAACAAATACTTTAAAAAAAGACACGGGTTCGTTTTGCTGCTAAACCGTCAAAATGGTTGCTTTTCTTAAAACCTTTGAGCAGCTTTGAGCATATATTTTTTTCAATAATTTTTTTCCCATCATAAAAATGGATCCCTGATTGAGCATGCTGTGTCATAGAGTGAGACGTACAACGTCTTAACATCACCTCAGTGGCTATATATGTTTTTCCCTTTCAATGTTATTGCCTTCTATAGATGTATAATATACATCTCGCAGAATGGGCAACATATTCTGTTGCCCATTCTAAGAGATGCAATATTGGCATAAAGTTGTTACCACTAAATATAATCATCTTGGCTTAGACAATATGAGAAAGTTAACAGTGAAAGTGGACATAAATTAATAAGCTAGTCTGTGCTTATGGATAACCCCTATTATTAAATTTGTTTGAAGGTAACATTAGCAGTGATCTAAACTTTGTAGAGATTATTTAGAAGAGTCGGTTGGTGGGGCTTTCAGTTTGGCTTTTGAAGAGCTGTCAGTAGAACGACCTTTATAGATCAGCTATGGGAAGAGTGTCCATTTAGCATATAGATAGTTCTTTCACTCTAAATTATTAGCACCTACATATGGTGTGTGGGTGCAGGGGTGAGTAAAGAGTGGAGTATCTAATTAGGTCGCGGTGACCAATGGCACATGGGTTTGGCATCCTGGGAACTGGTAACATGACCGACTCGGAATTCGAAGCGATCATAGAAGGTTATATTCAAGGCGATGATCCCGTGCCCGCCGAGGAAGTGAGTTTCGTCGGTGACGGCGCTTTTCGCCTTATCGGCGCGGAGTTCCTTCGCCATTTCGTCACGATCGGTGGGTTGCGGCCGGATGACCAGGTCCTGGATATCGGATGCGGGCTGGGTCGAATGGCGCTGCCGCTTCGCCGGTTCCTATCGGAGAAGGGACGCTATCACGGGATGGACGTCGTTCGCGGGGGGATTGAGTGGTGTAATGCAATGATCGCGGCGCGGGACGATCGCTTCCGGTTCAGCCATATGGATGTGCTCAATCCTCTGTACAATCCCACGGGCTCCCAGTCGGTTTTGGACACGCGCTTCCCCGCGGAGAGTGGGTCCGTTGATTTTCTAGTCATGACATCCGTGTTCACGCATTTGACGGCCAGCGCGTATCAACGATATCTCTCGGAAGCGGCGCGGGTCTTGACGCCCAATGGGCGATTGTTCGCGACGTTCTTTGTAATCAATCAACGATCCCTCGATTTCCTGGAAGCCGGGGCCTCGCGCTACGGTTTCGACACGTCGACGGACGGGCCGACCTATCATGTCGATGACCAAAATCCGATGGGCGCGGTGGCGGTGAAAGAGAACTGGCTTGTCGAGACGGCGCGGTCCAACGGTCTGGACATTGATACCCCATTCTCTCTTGGCTTCTGGTCGAGCGATAATGTCGCGGATGGGATTTCGTATTAGGACATTCTGATTTTGATCTGCGCAACAAGGTCGGGGTGATGACGCTTGAGGATCCCGGGCATGCGGGCGCGGCCGCCTTCGTCGATGCGCGCTGGCGGCGCAAGCGGGTCGGGCTTGTATCCGGAGAGCGCGCGCGCACCGATCAGCCCTTGCTGTCGGGCGCCCATTACCTGCGTCAGGCGCTGGCGGATCTGGCCGAGATCCGCGAGGGCGCGATCCGCCCCCTGCTTGAGGATGGCGGGCTCGACGCGCTGATCCTGGTCGATGTCGGCGCGTTCACGCCCGAGGAAACCCGCGCGCTCGACGACTGGATCGCGGCGGGCGGCGCGCTGATCCGCTTCGCCGGTCCGGCGGTGGCCGCGGGCGCCGCCGACGGGGGATTCGGCAAGACCCCGGATCCGTTCCTGCCCGTGCGGCTGCGGCCCGGAGGACGGGATCTGGGCGGCGCCATGAGCTGGGGCGCGCCCCAGCGCATCGCCCCCTTCGCCGAAGGGACGCCCTTCGCCGGTCTGGCCATCCCCGCCGAAGTCGAGACGATCGTCCTCCGCGCGCTCGCCAAGGACCGCGATCGTCGGTACCAGTCTGCCGGCGAGCTCGCGCGCGACATCCAGCGATACCTGGGTGGTCAGCCGATCCTCGCCCGTTCGGACAGTCTCCCCTACGTCCTGCGCAAGACGCTCAACCGACACCGGGTGGCCGCCGCAACGGGGGCGCTCGTCCTGCTGCTGATCGTCGGCTTCGGCGCGGGCATGACCGTGCTCTGGAACCTCGCATCCAATCGCGGCGATGCGCTCACCGTCGCCCTCGAACAGCGAGAAGCCGACCTGGATTACGTGCCAGCCATGACATTGCGGCCGTTCGCGCCGAGGGCCACTACTCGGTGCTTTATGTGCGGGATGAGAAGCTGTTCTGCCCGTGGTCGATCTCCACTGCCGAACAGCGTCTGCCGGCGCCGCGCTTCCAGCGCACCCACCGCAGCTATCTGGTCAATATCGACCACGTTTCCGGCTTCGAACGCCGCAAGGACAATGGGGCTTGCCTGTTCGACGGAACAACCTCGCTGAAGACCGTTCCGGTGAGCCGATCACGGGTCAACCCTTTGCGCGAAGCCCTCGGCCTTTGATCGCATGGGCTTGCAACCCGCGCCCATTTCGTCATTCGTG
>JAAAKM020073195.1:214478711-214499443 GCA_010016025.2 Alatinidae sp. Z8VKAUB7J3
TCGGACTGAGCCCGTGCGCCCGCGCTAGACCTAGGTCTTTCGCCGGTGGAAAATCCATCCTGGTTCGGAGTCTCGCGCTCCGACGGAGGAAATCTGGGAGGAAACGGATGATACCTGGTTCATTCGACTATCACCGGCCGGACAGCGTCGACGCCGCTGTCAAGCTTCTCGCCGATCATGGCGACGGCGCCCGGGTAATCGCTGGCGGACACAGCCTCATTCCGATGATGAAGCTGCGCATGGCCGACATCGATCACCTCGTTGACCTGCAGGACCTATCGGACCTCAAGTCGATAGCCATCGAGGGCGGCACCGTTACGATCGGCGCGCTGGTGACTCAGCACGAACTCATCGAAAACCAGCAGCTGACAGCTGCCGCGCCGATCGTTCGTGAGGCGGCGCTTCAGATCGCCGATCCTCAGGTTCGTTATGTCGGAACGGTTGGCGGTAACATCGCCAATGGCGACCCCGGCAACGATATGCCCAATATGAACTTCAACTAGTATATTAAACTTACCTTAAACTTTGCCACCAGAACCATCCATGGCATTCAGACAGACCCGTAATTCATCTCTCATGTACGCTATTGGCCAAAAGTGGTTCCCACTGGGGTTGGACTAGAGAGTGGATATAATTTAGGTCCCACTTACTGGTGTGACGAAACCTATTTTTCGGTTTTCTTCTTTTTCTGGTTCGTCCTGTCTTCCCCTTTTTCTTCTGCCATCCGTGTAACTTATTTTGCTCCCCTAGGTCTTTAAAAATACATTTTTTCCTCCCCCTTCTAATTCTTCGTAGGTTGACGCCCATTATTTATTGCACTAACAATAGTCTTCTATTATAAGAATTATAAGAAGCCTACTATAAGAAGGCTTGTTTGTTACTGAACCCCCACCCCCAAAAAAGAAGGATACATATCTTTTTTAAATTTACAAAAATAAAAGTTAAGTTTTTATGCATTATACAGATTCAAAATTTTCCACGTTCAAAAAGGTGAATTCAGACAGAAAATGCCCGTTTGCCTTCTGCCATATGAATGACATATCCCAAGTATCACCATCCTCGTTGGCGTAGGCTGTTTGTCGCTAAGGGCTGGGATGAAATGAATTGAACAATCAGGTTGGTAATAATATCTCTAGTTAATGTTTGATATCCTGTGAATAGGGTCCTTCTGGAAAGTAAGGATCCTCTTTTTAGATTCTAAAACACTCCACCATAAACAAGCACCAAGAGGATAATACTTTTGAACAGGCTGTTGTTCAGTTTCAAATAATTTCTTTTCGATCGCCATGCTGGCTTAAGTCGATTGGAATTGTCTTAGGAAATGGCAAATAATCTTAATTTTATATCGATTAAGTGTCCAAGGATACAAGGGCTATTTGAGGGGGGGGGGTTGAAGCCAATCATTTCAATGGTGAACCTTATTTATAAATCTTGAGTAGTCTTGTGATGTTATTTCCTTCTTGTATTTTTGTGACACATAAAAGCGAAAAACTTTAAATCGGGTTGGAACATTAATTAATGGATAATTTTGAACAAAACAATACTCAAAGGATCTGATATTAGAAGGAGGTTCGTAGGTCGCACAACGGGCCATTTACCCTACAACTCTTTCAAACTTTCGGATGGGCGCCATAAGTTTT
This sequence comes from Alatinidae sp. Z8VKAUB7J3, assembly GCA_010016025.2. Lineage (NCBI taxonomy): Eukaryota > Metazoa > Cnidaria > Cubozoa > Carybdeida > Alatinidae > Alatinidae sp. Z8VKAUB7J3. The sequence continues at coordinate 214,480,352 of JAAAKM020073195.1, forward strand.
AATTTTTATTTTCCTAGCACACTCCTAAGCTTTTACGACCATCCCCTCCATATGGAACTATTGCGAAAAATAGTTGATAGGATGCATAGGGCTTATCACTTTGGCTGCATGGGGAAATGGCTCTGATTTTATAATCTCATTTTATTTTTATCCTCAACAATATTCTATCAAGTCAATCTTAGGTTTCAATTTGATAGATTTTTTTATGAAACCTGACAACTTGAGAAATTTTTTTTCAAGAATAGACTACAATATTAAAAAATATACAAAATCCTTTCCTAACACAAATTTTTCAATTCTTCCTTTTTTAATTTATCCTGTGGTATTTGGTCGATATTGAAAAATCCTGGACTTAGCACCTTTCCTCGTTTCCTCTTTCTTTTCATTTTCTAGAAAATAAATTTATTACCTTCATATATTTCTCACATATGTTTCCTACATTCCTTTCACTACTCTTTCTTTTCTAATATTAAGCTACTCTTTCTTTTCGAGAACGCGCGGGGCTGGTGCGAAGACCCACCTCGGTGACGTCGAGACTGAGGTCGGCAATGCTGTTCTCGTCGCCGAGGCCGTCGTCGCGACGATTGAACAGGAAGTCCGACTGCGGGTCGAAGGCAAGATCCAGGGAGGTGGTCCAGGACCATGACGATCCAAAGACCTCGGGCCGCGTCAGGGAAATCAGGCCATCGTCGTCGAAGCCGCCGATCCGGAAGTACCACGGGCGCTTGCCGTCTCGGGCCGAGTTTCTGAACGCGTCGAGGTCGGAGAAGTCGAAGCCGAAGTTGAAGTCGCCCTCGACATCCCCGGTGCCGCCCGTCCAACTGGTGGTGACCCGGGCCCGGGCCGCGAACGCGCCAACGCCAGCCAGCACTCCCCTCAGTGTGCCGACCTGCTGTAAGTCGAAGACGTTCTGGAACCGTCGGTCGGCCGGAGCCACGTTCGCCCGTGGTTCCGGCTCTGGAATTGAGTACGCGGCATCGCCTCGCTGTTCCTTCGCGTCGTTGCCCTTGATCAGCCAACGGTGACCTTCCGGTGGCGTCGCGACGTGGATCAGAACGTCGCTCTCGTGCGCCTCGAGAAGCCGTGCCTCCACGCCCGGCCGGTTGTATTGGAAGTTCTCCCGCAGGTACTCGATCTGCGCCGAGCCCGCGGCCGGGGACTGCTCGGCGCCCGTGCCCGTGCCGACGCTCTCCTCGAGCACGGCGATCTGGTTGCGCAGCGCGACGAGGTTCGGGTGATCCTGGGTGTAGAGCGCGAGCTGCTCCTTGTAGCGGTTCTGGAGCGAGCGCAGGAGCGCCGCCTGGGAGTCGGTGGAAAACTAAATTGTATTTATTTTGTAGCTCATGCTGATAAATGTCCCCTCTAAAACTGTATTTAATAAGAAACTAATTTAATAATTCAACTTGTCTTCCTTGACATTATCTACTGTTAAATATGAACTTGTATACTGAAAATTGTTGACGAAAAATTGAGGGCCTTTTTTGTCCTCATTCTTTGCCACAGAAAATCAACAAAAGTTAGGTGTTGTTGAAATCTGTTGAAGTCTAATTTTGTTGAAATTTGTTGATATCGAGGCGTTTTATGGTTCCCTTCGTCAATGCACCACTACTGACTATGAATTTGCTAGAAAGATTGGACAAAGGGAAGGTGTAAAAAGGGAAGAATTACTGCAAAATGTACTTTGCAAGTGATGTTTTGACGTTATTGCATATTGTGTGTAAGGAAATGGATAAAATCTATCAGAAATTTGGCTTTGATTTGGGCTATTAGCTTTCAATTCCTCAATTGGTGATACATTTAATTCTAAAAACCAGTAAAAAAGCAGTAGGTCTGATCACTGAGGTGGATCAGCATCTATTTATAGAGAGATCAATGAGGGGAGGGTATTTTTCCACTGGTCTCATATCTTAGAAACTGATCCAACTGGACAATTCACCGGTTAAAAGTTGAGTGCAGTTTTATGGATATGAATTCCCTTTATTCGTTGGCAATGTCTCACTATTATTTTTCGTGTGGTAATTACAAATGGCTTGCCAATCCCTGTGCTCCAAATTTCCTCTAAATTGCCACCGTTGAGAATACTGGACCGCTAGGATGGTTTTTTGAAATTCATGGTGAAATACCTTTGGAACTTCCAAATACTCCAGCAGAGTAGAAATTTTCATTGACAATTTGATTATGTAGGGCAGATTCTAAACGACAATATGGATTTATAGAAATGAAATTTTATGAAGAATCAGCAAAACATTGCAAGAACATAAACTGTTCATGGAAAAACTCTATAATGATGATTTTTTTCAGACAACTATTTTGGACGACCCTTTGAAAGACAATTAAAATTTTGATTATGTTTTGTCCAGGATCGTCAGAAAATCCTATTAGAACATCCGGGTTTTTTAATCAATTTAATTTTTCACGGCTCTTTGATAACCAACGTGTTAATAGTAAGACACAGCTAGTTTTCATAGCTTGATAATTCAACTGTCATACAGATAATTCTTGGCTACCATTAAAAGAAAACCAGAAAAACCCAGACGTCATGCTTCCTCAGTTTCACTGTTTCAATACAAATAAACAATAAAAAGGTCACCAGTTTTTCAAATAAATAGAATAAATTTTTTATATTGTAACTATTCTCACAAAGTATTCACCAACATCACCTTTTCCTCGCTTTACTGCTACAAAAGTTAGGCTTTGTAACGTGCACTTCCATATGAATCTGTTTCGGCGAGGTTCATATTCGAAAGAATTTGAGACAGACGAATGATATTAAACATTGAATATTTTCAATGTTACAACTGAATACCCGACAAAATTATTTTGATTTGGTAGCATTTGGTTTTCCCTTGCTTTGGGTTTGGAACGATATCAGAAATGGTATCAGTGATCATATTTTTTGCTGCTAGTGTTGTTAATCTATTCGTTTTGATCCGCGGTCCTTGTGTGAACTCCCAAATCGCCTCTATCGAGAATCGGTTCGGTTGACGAACTTTCATGTGAGTCCCTTTTGTACTTCTACGCGAGCGGCCTTGGTGACGGGGCGGTATCCCGGTCGGGAAGACGGAGTTGCTCAACCGGCTGTTTGATGAAACGGGGGAAGCGGGTGGAGCTTAATTTACAGAATTAGAGTTACTTTAGTATGGGTGTTCGAGTTATTCTTCCAAGCGGTTTGATGAAGTTTTGGGCGATTGGTTGCGGGGGCGTAGGGTTGTTGGTTTGTCTGTTCCCGGTGGTGGCGTCCGCCGATTGCTGTGAGGGGTGGGAAGAGCGTCATCCTGAGTGGATTTGGTGTGATGATTTTGAGTCAACCGGAGCATTGTCTGATCGCTACTTCGAGCATCAGGATGACGAGGGAGATTTCGTCGTGCTGGATCTGGTTGGGCGATCGGGCAGTCCCGATCTGCGGGCCCGTTTTCAGACGGGCGAAGTGCTTGCTGTGAGTTTGAAAAAGTCCTTTGGCCGAACTCTTAACTCGTACATCGGTCGGCATGCGGCCCGGGCTTCCGAGTCTTTCCGTGAAGTCTATTGGCGATTTTACTTCCGGCGCTCGGCCGATTGGAAAGGGGGTGGCGGGGCGAAACTTTCGCGAGCCACCGTGTTTGTGGCGGGGGAGAGTTGGGCTCAGGGTATGATTGCGCACTCGTGGTCGGTTGGTGACGAGAATGCGTTCCTTTTGGTGGACCCGGCTTCGGGTTTTGTAACGGACGGAGTGCTGCGTTCGACGCGCTATAATGATTTTGGGTATCTCCGCTGGCTAGGCTACCGCCAAAGAAAGATCGTACGAGGGATCGACGATCGTCGACCCGTAGCTCGCGGTCGTGCCGTAGTTCACGACGCTCGTCGCGGGCTCGCTGGTGTCCCAGGTGATCGTGGCCGTGGTCTGGTCGACCTGGACGGCCACGTTCGAGATGACGGGCGGCGTCACGTCCTGGGTGAAGACGGCCGTGACCGTGCGGTCGATCAGGCCCGGTTGGCGGATGTTCTTGCTGACCCCCGAGTCGGGGGTCTCCGCCTCGCCCCAGCGCACGGTCACGGGCCTCAGGTCCGCGATGGCGTCGCGAATCACCTGGGCGAGACCGGCCAGCACGACCTCGGTGTAGTCGTCATCCAGGCCCGTAATGATGGGCGGGATCCCCCACATGCCCAGCGTGTCGGGCCCCGCGTGGTTGTGGGTCGCGGAGATGAGCACATGGTCGCGGGGCACGAGGTCTGCGACGCGATCGCGCACGGCGTTGATCTGGTAGTTGTGCAAGCCGATCAGATCCGAGCCGACCACGACGCAGGTCACCTCCCCGCGACGGAGGGCCAGCGCACGAACGGTGATCGGGCTGTGCACCTCGGTGTGCGGCTTGTTGATCTTGTAGCCCGCCATGTAGAGAGGGCGATCGGGGGTGATGTCGACGCGGGCCGCCCCCGCCAACAGCGAACCGACCGGCGCCACGCTGACGGTGCTCGCGAACGTAGTCTTGGCGGGCGTGTCCGGCGGCGCTATGAAATACACGCACGAAGCGGGGCTGCAGCCGACCATGAAGACGCCGACCGACAGCAGCAAGACCCGGGTCCAACGCCGACGCCCGACGGGCCGTCGCTTCATGCGATTAATTGGGTAGTGGTTTCTTTCACAAGCGCAATAGAATTTGTCTCGGTCAGTGAAATGGATTGCTTATATGGCAAATTTTTGTTCCCAACCAGCGGGATCCTGGCTGTACTCAACTATTACCTGATCCCGTTTTCAATATGCCGGTACGAAACGAATACGGTGTGACATGATATCGGATTTGGAATCGGGAATCGGAGGCACAATGGATTTCACCATTATCATCTGTTGAACGCAGGTATGAAGCAGCACCATAGCCTTTCTCGGATGCATCAGAGAATGTATGTATTTCATTCGATATCACCGTACCAAAATTTGGTGGCTTGAGACATCTGTCCAGCTTTAGCTGCTCCAGTCTTGGAAGTCTTTCTAACCATTTGTTCCAACTAGCTAAATCGAAGCCAACAATCTCTTCATCCCAACCCATCTGTGCTTGGCATAGGCTTTGCAACATCATCTTCACCTTCAAGGTGAACGGGGAAGCAAAACCAATTGGATCATACACGGAGGATATAATGCTTAGCATGCCTCTTCTGGTCGCTGGTCTTTCCTTCTTATTGATGTTGAAGTTAAAGATATCTTGCTGAATATCCCATTCCATGCCCAACGTACGCTCAACAGGAAGGACATCACGAGTGAGATCGATATACCTCAGCTTCTTTGCTCTCTCATTTTTAAGTATTGCATCTAGGACCTCTCTTCTGTTGCTGCTCCATTTTGTTAAATGAAACCCACCAGCCTGCAGCAATTCGCTTAATTGGCCTTGCATCCTGATTGCTTCTTCTGTACTTTTCATAGATTGCAGTAGATCATCGACATAGAAGTACAATGGACGACAATCTATCGCCATGCAATAGCGCTTGCATTTGCCCACCAGAGATATAGCGGTCTTTCTCGCCATCGTCTCTTTTTAAGAAACCGAATCCATCTTTATGGCCGATTACGGAGCCCGTTACCTCTTGGGTCTCATTGCCGACCTCGTCTCGCTTTTGTCGATTTAAGATCACTTGGCCTTCGCGCTCCATGGCACGCAATCGACGTTGCCCTCCAACTCTGCTCATTTCCTCCTTATTCGCAGATTCACAGGGTATATTATAGACCTTAGTAAAGGACTTCCTGGCTTCAACAACATTGTCATGGTAGTTGTAAGCATCATGCAATGCAAGGTCACCGGCTTTCCTCGTTAACTTTGCGAACTTGGTTTAAGGCTGAGTTCCAAACTTTTGAAGAGCATTATATCTTTTGAGTCAGCAACAGTTCAAGTAATAAACAGAACACAAAAAGTCCTTTATAGACGTCTGTATTAAGCCAGTAAAAAGTTTACATGAGGTAAAAAATAGCCACTTATGGGTTTCCAAGATTTTTCCGACAATTGTATGAATTACACGAATATATCTTCTAACGTCATATTCAGGAAAAGATTCTTGGGTGGGAGTACAAAAGACAAGATACTCTCAGCAGTTTTCAATTTGAAATGGAAAAAATGGACTAAAGTACATGTACTACTGACAACTTAGCCCCTGACAAACTTCAATAAACAAGTAAGACAATTTCAAAGGAAATTAGATAATTAATATGATTAATTTGCAATGTTATAGGACAAAAACTGACATTTCTCCGTAGGTAATAATTAAGAAGCATTTTCTGATCTGATGGCAACTAGCCCCCCCCCCCCGCCAACAGTCTTTTCCTCAAATGCATTTGATTGTATTTTCAAGATTTCTACTTCGTCAAAACTAGACCAAAGATCATATAACAAAAGTTCAAAGCCCCACAGAACCCAGGGACAAGTTATGTAAATTATGCCCCGGGGCAAATAAGGTTTTGTGTGGAAGGAATGATCGTACAAACTTCAGAGGGGGCTCATTCTATTGGAAATTGAAAGTTCTAGTTCCCTTTTTAAGAGTCAAAAGGGACCGGGTTTAACTAGCCCTTCTGTCTTTTTTATCCAAAATTCATCCAATCGAATTTTTGAGATAGTTATTTCGTTAAAACAAGTTAAAAAATCAGACAACAAAACTCCAGGGTGTACACAACCCCCAAGAGCCGGGAGGCAAGTGTTGCATCCTGGGGGCATATAAGGCTCTTATCCGAAGCTTTTGAATAAGTTCAAAGATGAGACAAGTCCAACCCCCAACCCCCTCAAAAAACCTAATGAACACTATTTTATTCCAGAGCTTAAGGGAGCTGACCCCTGGCCTTCTATGCATTGCTCAAACCCCCCCCCCCCCCCCTCCCAAAAAAGTTGACTATATTTTATTCCGAAATTATGGCAACACCTCTGGTTCTCCATGGCATGACCTTCCCCCGCCAAAGAAAAATATTAACAATATTTTATTCCAAAACTTATGGGGGCTCACTCATCGTTCTCTCATGTCCTGATACCCCTCCCTCTCCAAAAATTGTTTTCAATGATTGATAAATCATTGGATCTGGTCCATGGCCCTCCCTCCGTCTCTCTATGGCCCGAAAAAATTTTGGTCTCTTTGACGTTCTATTGGTAGCAGTGTTTTAACAACACCGCGGTTTTCCACCACCTTTTAAATCAGGTATGTCAGAATAGACATAGACATAGACACAGATATAGACACAGACTTAGACTAACCTAACCTGTCTATTCTGGCCCAACTAATCCTCTTGATGATTCCATGCTTCCTAGTTGGTGGAAAAAATACGATGGCGGAAACCGCGGTGGCGCTGACCGCGCGGCGGCGACGCGCAAGCAGGCGCTGGCAGAGTTGAGCGTGGAGACGCGCCATTTGATCGGATTGCTCGATGCACTGCGAGAGGCCGCACCGGGGGCGATCATGGTGGGTGATTCCACCCAACTCATCTATGCCGGCAACACCTACTACGACCATGACCGCGTCGGCGGCTGGTTCAACGCGGCAACCGGCTTTGGCGCGCTGGGCTATGCCATCCCCGCCGCCATCGGTGCCGCGATTGCCGATCCCACGGCGCGGGTGATCTGCCTCGCAGGCGACGGCGGCGCGCAGTTCTCCCTGCCCGAGGTGATGGCCGCGGTGGACGAGAAGCTGCCCATCACCTTCGTGATCTGGAACAACAGCGGCTACCGCGAGATCGCCACATCTATGCAGGACGCAGGCGTCACCGTCGTGGGCTGTGACCCGACGCCGCCGGATTTCCAGGCCGCCGCCGCTTCCCTGCAGGAAGTGTTAGACAAAGTCGACTTCTACCCGGCCGGCGGCAATGTGGTCTCCATCGCCTATGACGGGCCGGCCCATTCCGAGGAGGACCTGAAGGCGCGCTTCACCGCCGATCGACTCGGCGATTGTTAATGCAAGCATAGTGATTTTGAAGGCGCTAGGATTGCAAGAGGACTGCTTTCCAATGGGTTAGCGCTTCTAAAACACTATATACTGATGGCTGGGGTTCAGAGCGATTGGGTTGGGAAACCCCAGGGAATCACTCTGATCCAAACATCTGTTGAGCTAGACGAATCTTGGGTAGTGTGGAATCCTTGATTCGGTAATGACTTTGGTATCATTGGAGCCTTTGACTAATGGGATTTAAGGGTCTTCAAAGGACATGGCAAGGTGGCCTACTCCTAGAGGGAAATCTCATTGTTTCAATGCGTTTCTAATGTGCCTGATGGTAACGTGAATGTGTTACCTGGTTGATCCTGCCAGTAGCATATGCTTGTCTCAAAGATTAAGCCATGCATGTCTAAGTACAAGCCCCCAGTGGGCGAAACCGCGAATGGCTCAATAAATCAGTTATGGTTCCTTAGATCGTACTATATCCTACTTGGATAACTGTGGTAATTCTAGAGCTAATACATGCACAATAGCCCCAACTTCACGGAAGGGGTGCTTTTATTAGATCAAGACCAATCGGGCTTCGGCTCGTCTCTTGGTGACTCTGAATAACTATAGCCGATCGCACGGTCTCGCACCGGCGACGTGTCTTTCAAATGTCTGCCTTATCAACTTTCGATGGTAGGCTATGCGCCTACCATGGTTGCAACGGGTAACGGGGAATCGGGGTTCGATTCCGGAGAGGGAGCCTGAGAAACGGCTACCACATCCAAGGAAGGCAGCAGGCGCGCAAATTACCCACTCCCAGCACGGGGAGGTAGTGACGAAAAATAGTAACACAACATGAGAACAATGCAATATAGACTTTTTTCATCCCTCCTTTCTCATCTTTAACTAAGAGTGGGCCTGCAAAGTCCACTCCTATGTTACTGAAAGGTGGTGCCTGTGTCACTCTGAACTCTGGTAACGCAGCAGTTGGTGGAGCATTAAACGGTTTACCTTCATGCCTTTTACATATGAAACACTTTCTTAAGACTTTCTTGACATATTGTCTGCCCTTTACAACCCAAAATCTGCTTCTTAACTCTTCCAGTGTTGTTCGCAACCCACAATGGTGCATCCTTTCATGACAGGCAACAATGATCATATCAGTAAATTTATGCTCCCTGGGTAAAATTATAGGGCGCTTTGAATGCTCATCTAAGTCCGAGTTTTCTAATCTCCCTTTGCATCTTAATAAACCGTCTTCCTCAACAATCCCTAGTTGTTCCTTAGTTTTCTTAAATTGAGGTTCTAACTGCAGTTCCCCTTGAACCTCTTTAATCCAACATTTTTCTGCTGCTTCTACTTCTTTAACGCTGAGCTTCCCTGAATTCGTTGGATAACCTTTTATTTTTGCTTTAAGATTATCAACAAACCGTTGCACCCATGCTGATACTCTTAGCAATCTGTTAAGTCTGCTGAATCTGTTAACCTCTATTATCTTGCTGATACCAACTGGTTCTTCATTCAAAGTTAACAAGGCATTCATCTTCTTCCTTTCCTCTCCTACATCAGCAGATTCTTGTGGATAAAAATTATCAGGCCAACTATCTTCCCCTTTATTGAGCCAATGGGGGCCATCCCACCATAATTTACTATCTTTGAGATGGCTCCATCATGAGGATCTACATAAACAGGGCGATAGGAACGCTTATCTACTGGTGCATTAGGGCTATAAGTGTGATAAAAATGAACAATGGTCTCACCAATATCACAATCACTGCTTATCACTTGTGCAACATACCACACAGATCGATCATTCACATCTGTCAAAATCACATAATCTCCAGCATTCAGACTCCCAATATTATCAGAAACATCATTAGAAGTCACCATGGAAGGAGTGTTAGTATTACTATTTGAAGGCACACTGACATTAGATTCTGTCACATCCTGAGAAAGAAAGTCATTAGTTGAATAGGGCTGATAAGCTGCAAGTCGTTGAACATGCACGATTTGTAGTTCATTTGTGGCTGGATTTTTAATACGATACAGCTCATCACGAAGACGGTCAACGACAATAAAAGGACCAGTCCAATGGTTAATCAGTTTAGTGGCTAAGCCAACATGCTTAGCTGGTCTATACAACAGAACCAAGTCACCTTGATTGTAAATAATGGCATGTCTGTTTCTGTCACCTATAGCAGTTTGCTGACGACGTACTTCTCTCTGAACAGCCTTCAAGTGGGTAAAGGTTTCCTTCATCTGAGGCACCAAATCAGCAACATATTCACTGTGGCTTACGGGGAGAGTAGCAGGTGCCCCATACATGATATCTTCTGGAAATTTAGCATTACGCCCATAAACCAAATAAAATGGTGTATAGTTCAAACCTTCCACAACACTAGTGCGATAAGCAAATGCACAAAGGGGTAAATAAGAATCCCAATCCTGTTGGGTTTTACTGACAAATATTTTCAATGTAGCATTAATGTTTATATGTATATATAATGTATAGCATACAACGATATGCTGCATATAGCATTCGTTACCAGAGTGCTCAATACAAAATTGTAGAGCAATATGAATAAAGTTATATAGGCAGAGAGAATATAATGCTAGTTGAGACTATAGTTTCATGTTTCCAATCATCAGGCAGCTGCCGAAACATTTTACTAATCTACATACTCCAAATTTGATTTTTTATGTTTTTTTATATTTATACTGTATATATATATATATATTTATGTATATCACTTATAAGTACTACTATTTTAGTTCATAATCGTGAATTACAAAGAACTTGCTACAAAGTTGATGCACCTGCAACTTGATTTATTAAAAAGGAAGTTACCTCACATTATCTTCTTAAATCCCTTTACAGTGATTATGTTACCATACCTGCTTATATGTCTATATAATGTATAGCATACAACGATATGCTGCATATAGCATTCGTCACCAGAGTGCTCAATACAAAATTGTAGAGCAATATGAATAAAGTTATATAGGCAGAGAGAATATAATGCTAGTTGAGACTATAGTTTCATATTTCTAATCATCAGGCAGCTGCCGAAACATTTTACTAATCTACATACTCCAAATTTGATTTTTTATGTTTTTTTATATTTATACTGTATATATATATATATATTTATGTATATCACTTATAAGTACTACTATTTTAGTTCATAATCGTGAATTACAAAGAACTTGCTACAAAGTTGATGCACCTGCAACTTGATTTATTAAAAAGGAAGTTACCTCACATTATCTTCTTAAATCCCTTTACAGTGATTATGTTACCATACCTGCAACTTTTAATTAAGCGCCCTCTCTCATAATACACCCCTCGAATAAGAGGACCCACCCACCACCCTCCCAGAAGTGGTTAAAATAAGTGGAGATACATTGATTCAAACAAGTGCCGTTCACCGTTGTCAGTGTCATGGATGTGATGCTATATATTTACCGCAAACCATCTCTTAATTTTATATTTCCTTCTTGGATCATTTGACTGTTTCATGTTTAAGTGAAAAAAAATCTGCAACCCTCCTTTGTCTTGAATCCATTCCCGTTGCAAAGACTGTACCACTCACTTTTCTATTAAAACTATTACCTTTTTCACTTCAGCCTGTACTAAATTCGGGCACGTTTACGAAGACAGCCTTTTTAGGTCTAAAGGAAGCCAAGCTTAGACAGGACAGCTTTTTCAATAGATCTTTATTAAAATCTTTCTTTCTTCTAACAACTAATTTCTTCCTTTTTTCTTCCATTGTCACTTATTTTCCTCCACAGTTCCAATTAGTGCCTATCTATCATTTGTGTATTTGGTAGTGTCTTTATCATGCTTGTAACCTATCTTTGAAAATGATTCGAGAGACTTCCCAATCTCAGCATCAAATAGTTCCTTCATATTTTATTGCGTTCGTGTCATGTTGTTTTTGTGGCCGTTTGGTTGAGTTTTGATATTTAAATAAAATTCCTTTGGCATTTTATTCGTGAATCACGATCAACGGAGGAAACGTCACTTTCAAACTATTTTCGTATATGCTAACATAATTCACCCGTTAAATTTAATATTAAGGTTCCTCCCGAGTTTTATTATTAACTGTGGACAATTTGGAGGCCACATAATCCCAGTGATGTGTATTCAAGCCACGTATACCAGGGTTTCTGGTATTGGTAGGATAGTGATGCTATTATCGAAATAGTAAATGCAGTTCCCCAAATGAAACAGAAAACACCAAAGTATTTGTTATTTGACCAATCATTAGAGAGTAATGAGGCATTGAAAGCTAAATAACGCTCAGCGGTCATCGCAAACATTGTCAGTAAATATATCACCCAGACTACAAATACGATTGGCCCAAGTAAGGTCATCATATATATCTCTCCGTGCAACAGAAACACCAAATGTACTCCATCTAGAACAGATCCAATGATTTCAATAATAAAGAGATGAAACAGAATCCATTGCTTTCTTGGAGGTGGGAACATATCTCGGAGAACCAATAAAGTTAAACCGATACTTGTGGTCAGAACAAAAAATATTGCTGTCACTAAGGAAATCGACAATATCTCATCGTACTTGTTTGAGACCTTATCGCTACAGAAGTCGAATTCGAAAGTTAAGTTCCGTTCCATCCTCTCCAATTATGATCCAGATTTAAGGAAAACAAGTTCATCCGTTGACCTCTTTGCTTTTCAGTTATACTGAAGTTCATGATAAATATTTCTGTGCTAAGCGTAATCTGCCTCAAATCTAGATATCGTTAGGCCAAATGTTGGACGTAAATGCCCTTTAAAGTCTTTTGACTGTGTAGAGGTGTACCTATCACTTAATTGATATACAAGATGTTTATACAGGATCCAATATTGAAAGCAGAACATGTAACAAGCTCGTGTGTATCCTTAGTTTCCATTACAATGAACTCAGATTTTAAGAGAACTTCTCGTGCAGTTAAAGCCACTTTTAGTTACTTTGCAAAACAGTTTTACGATATAGCGAAATCACTTATGTAATGAAAAGACTTTCAGACTGACGCCTTACACTCTACAGAAAAAACAACTGCAGAATGCGGCCGACAAAAGAAAACTTTTCAGTAGATGAAAGGTTTCTCTGATATCTGACCTACTCTCTCCTCTATATAGCTTTCAGATATTCTGTAGTAAATACCTCAATGACGTGCAGTTAAAGCCACTTTTAGTTACTTTGCAAAACAGTTTCATGATATAGCGAAATTACTTATGTAATAAAAGGACTTTCGGTCTGACGTCTTACACTCCACAGAAAACAGAGCGGCAGAATGTGGTTGACACAAGAAACCTTTTCAGCATATAAAAGCTTTCGCTGATATCTGACCTACTCCCTACTCTACAACACTTTTAGAAATTGTGTGGTAAACGCCTCACTGACTTTTAGCCCAAGCCACTTTTAGTTACTTTGCAAAAGATTTTCATGATGTAACGAACTAACTTACGTAATGAATAGACTTTCAGCCTAACGTCTTACACTCCTGGGTACAAAACGGCAGAATGCGGCCAACACAAGAAACCTTTTCAGTAAATGAAACGAGGTTTCGCTGATTCGATCAATGTCATTTAATGTACAATAAACAAACGTCTCAGGTACGTTCCTGTACTATTTATGCACAATAATAACACTTTTTTGTCCGGAGAAGTCAAAACAAGTGCGATTATCACCTTCCTCGCTTATCTTGCTAAGACATATGAAAACTGCACCAGAGATAAAGATAGCAATCACCCCATTATAAAACTTCAATGATACAGGACAAGTAACAATATTTGGGGGCATCATTAATTCTCATAAACAATTCACATGATTAGAGGTAAGCGTGCCTTTTAACATATCGGTTTATGTACCTACGATTCTCTTGATTGTTTACGTAGATAGTGTGACAGATACAACGGCAGGTTGTTGAAGATGACGAAAAAAATCCCAGTATTTCTAGAAGGCATCGTTGATCTGAAATAGCACTTATTTACTTCCTAACGGTTCTTGATCAGAATGATCATTCAGAATTATCCTGGTTTACGGAGAAGACGTCAAATTTTTGATACAATAGATTGGCTAAGGTTTGCAAAGTCCAAAGCGTTGTATCAAACTGTTGAAAAATCTGTTAGTTTCACTCAAAACTAAGAACATTTCAGGTGATAAACGAGACGTAAAGGGGTTACAGGGGCGAACTTAACTTTTAGTATTTCAAAGACCGTTCTGAAAATTAACATGAAAAAGAGTTCTATCACAATAGCACGTCAGAGAGCTCAATATTTTAACGACAGCCTCAAGATCTTGCGATGACAGTAAATATATTGTTTTAAGCTATAGAAAATTTGACATATTCTGGTTTGCTGCTCCCGTTACTCTGAAAAATGCACCACAATATTAGCTGCTGTTTACGGGGCTGCAACTTGACGGTTACCCCATGGTACACCTTTACCCCATGGTACACTTTTACACCCCCCCCCCCTGCTTAACTTAACTGTTTTCTCTGTACCGCTCATTATGAACGGCAGGTGATATTTACATAAAATAAAAATCGTAAGAGTTTGTCGTCAAAGCGATAGGATTTATATTCTTTACAACAGGCCGATGGTTCACACAGAAGGCAGTGGCATTTTTTTCCATCACATCTCTGTACTTGGCGTGCTTCACTCTGATACCGAACTATGGGTATTGTTTAACTTGAAGGTCAGAAAATTGATGCTGGTAGTTAAAGTTCTATAACGCACGAGGAAGAATAAACATCTAGTATCTCAATCGATGATATATATTTCATAGCATTTGATAAATTTGTGTGGCATGGGTGTGATGGGCCTAACGATATATAGAATTGAGTTTGAGAAGGGGACACTTCTGTGTCCTAGAAGTAGCAATCAGCAGTGATCCAAGTCTGTCACCGTATATAAAGTTATCTCTCAACAGGTCTATAAGGAAAAACTGAGATTAGGTCCTAGGTAGTTCTAACGATAGAGCTACGTGCTTGTCTTTAGTGACATTGGAAAACCAACAAATTACTAAACTTACGGAATATGAAATTACACGACAACAAAGTTGTACGCTCAAATAATCTTAAAGATAATGTGTATATCACGAAATCATGTCATGACATAACAATCATGACTCGTTAACTGAGTATTTGATTACGTAACAACAACTCTAAACTGGCATTAATTACAAAATCAGACATTTATTAAATTCTAAAGAATACCTAAACCTGCATCTCTACAAAATATTCCAACACATTTCTCTTGTGAGGGGTCATCTTGTTATTACACTGAAGGTACTTCTTGCAAGCTGCGGCTGACGATTACAATTTACCTTGTCTTTCCAGGATAATTACGCTTGTATGGTGCCATCTAAAGTGTTTGCTGTTCTTTTAGTTCCTTCAGTCTATATAACTTTATTTGGTTAACAAACTTACCGCGCAAGGCTCCTGCTACCACTTTAGGTGCGGCATCCACAAGGGACGAAAAGTCACGAATTTTCAAGACATTCTTCTCTTTTGGGAAAGAAGCAATGGAAAGGAGTTCAATTCGATCCTCGTTTCCTCCAACACCAATAGCAAACGTATGAACTCCAGCCTGGCGCACTTCTATGGCTTTTCGTCTTGTAATGATACTTCCGTCCGTTCCACTAATTTGACTGGACTTGCCATCAGTCATAACGACTACAAACTGGTTATGCCCAGACTTTCTCTTATACAGCAACTCCTTTCTCGCTAGATCAAGAGCATCGTATGTGCGAGTCATCCCACCTTGATATGTTAGTTTACTTATCATGACCTTTAGATTGCTTTGAGGATAACTGCTCAGCGGGATCTCGAGTTTGGCAGTTGTGCTGTAAACTATCACCCCAAATCTGATGTTTTTTTTCGGGTCAAAATATTTGTCACTGAAGCTTGTTACAAAGGCAAGCACCTTTTTCCAGTTGCTAATCCCGACACTCCCCGAGGAGTCAAGTACAAACAGCATATCAACTGACTTCAACTCTGTTCATAAAATGAAAGTAAAAATAATTACACTCTTTTTTATAAACAACCCCAAAATAAACAACCGCCCCGAAAAGTACTGAAATTTTAAACAACTTATAAACAACTTAATCGGAGCGAATTTCTATGTAAAAACATTAATCAACTGTTAAGAGCAAACCAATACTTGATGGAATATCAAGATTCGAACTTGTTTACGTATGTAAAACAAAATATCCTCACACTATTGTTAAGGTATGTATCCTAGTTGCCTTAGGCTATCTTAATTTACTAATTCTGGTCCCTTCCCATGCATACGTCTTCCGATCTAGTCCTTCCCATGCATACTTATTGGAATCTGATCCTTTCCTTCTTTGCACCATGAGATCTAACCTCCTCTTGCATACACCTTAGTATCTTGTTCTTCCCATGCATACGTCTTGCGATCTAGTTCCTCCCATGCATACTAATTGGAATCTGATCCTTTCCTTCTTTGCACCATGAGATCTAACCTCTTCTTGCATACACCTTAGTATCTGGTCCTTCCCATGCATACGTCTTGCGATCTAGTTCTTCCCATGCATACTAATTGGAATCTGATCCTTTCCTTCTTTGCACCATGAGATCTAACCTCTTCTTGCATACACTTTAGAATCTAGTCCTTCCCATGCATACTTATTGGAATCTGGTCCTTTCCTTCTTTGCACCATGAGATCTAACCTCCTCTTGCATACACCTTAGTATCTGGTCCTTCCCATTCATACGTCTTGCGATCTAGTTCCTCCCATGCATACTAATTGGAATCTGATCCTTTCCTTCTTTGCACCATGAGATCTAACCTCTTCTTGCATACACTTTAGAATCTAGTCCTTCCCATGCATACTTATTGGAATCTGGTCCTTTCCTTCTTTGCACCATGAGATCTAACCTCCTCTTGCATACACCTTAGTATCTGGTCCTTCCCATTCATACGTCTTGCGATCTAGTTCCTCCCATGCATACTAATTGGAATCTGATCCTTTCCTTCTTTGCACCATGAGATCTAACCTCTTCTTGCATACACCTTACCACTGCCACAAAATACCCCACTTTGCAAATCGCTCGTTTATAGTATCAGCTTTTCCCTTTTCGAGTCCCTGTGAAAAGCTGTGCTGTAAGAGTGTAAAACTTTCTGTAAAATAAAGTACTTGTTTTACTAATTTGTTTACTCGTTTTCTAAGGGGCCAGCAAAAACTTCATCTTCATTTACGGTCTTGTTACCAAAAATTACCATACCGGGACATTTAGTACAGGGATCATTAACTTCAAGAGTTTTTTTATCAGTACAGAACGGAACAGCAGTCGTTACTTTTTATTAAGCCCCCACACGTACGCATTTTGACCAGAAAAGGTATGACGATAAAAGTTCCAAGTGATAGTTCCCGCTTTAATGCTTCAGTAGGATAGCCATTTGTGCTCATGTGTTCAAGATTTTTCTCTTATCTTTCAGGTTGATTTTCTCAAGTTGTTGTTTCCTCATGGCAAGGCCTATATCTTGGGGCAAACAAAAGGAGAAGAGTGGTACCTCTTCACTGCAAACAGTGATGATGCAGAAGATCGTCAACCAGATGCTACCCTGGAAATTCTGATGTCCGATTTAGATAAGAAGACCATGGTACAGTTTACAAAAGCGCGCCATCCAAGGTCGGAAGATATGACTGAGGTAAGCTTTCTGTGCTTGAAACTCATCTTTTAACAACTGAGAAGACAAATGCGCATGCGTTGGGAGCAGAAACTTTGTGTACCGCCATCACATTTAATCCACTTCCGTTGCATTCTTTAAGCAGCTCCGTCACAATCGACAGCTCCGTCACAATCGTCGCATTCTTTAAGCAGCACCGTCACAATCTTTCCAGAATCTCAACTTCAAACATCAATGCAGGTTGATTCGTCTGCGGTGTGATCCTCAGCGGTCCCATTGTGATCTTCTGGGGTGTCCATGGGGGATTGCTTACCCAGAGTGTCCAATAAGGGCCTCTCGTCCACTGTTACCACCATAGCTCACTTTATCCGTTATATTCGCATATTTTTCGTTTTGCTATTTCAACACGTGCCAGCTCCCCTGCTTTTTGGTAGGTATTTTCTAAATGTTTTGAGTTGGCTTCCGACTAGTCCATTTTCACGTGCACACAGCATCGCCCTCGTCTTTTCTTGTAATAGGTTCATCATTGAATCGATTTCCTGTTACAATATTCCCCAATTTCGGTCAAGATCAGTCATCCTAAATTTTAGACAGTTTTTCTACCTTACCACGATCGTACGTTCTCCAAGGCTCTATGCATCTCGAATTGCTTAAGCGTGGAATCCTTACTTGCATATTGGGATAGAGATTTCGACACGCACGCAGAAGAAGATTTTGCGAGTTGTCTTTTACCTTTTCCTCGGCTATAACTGTCGGCACTGTCACAAGGAGAACATATACGACGAATAGTACCTCCTTCACTCTGAACACTATAGTCCTATGCCTTTGACACGAAAAAGTAATAATCTCCATTGTTTACCTCCTCTTTGGCTTTCCTTTGTCTAGCAATCCTTAGGCCTATCGCTCTTTTACTTATTTACTTAACAGTGAATCCTGCTTTCAGCGCCAATTTGTGACCGAGTCGCAAGATTCAATTATCCACAACACAAAGTTGTTGGTGCAGCTTTAAGCTTTACTGGCTTGTGTTTTATTAAGTATTTCTAGTGAGGATGTGTGTTCCAACACATTGAATATACGTAGAAATAATTGCAGAATTACATTTCTTCCCATAAATATTCAACTCTGTTGGTCCATGCATATCAAAGCTCAGAATCCTGTCTAGTAACCTCTTGCATTTAATGTCTAAAGTCGCTCTAAACCGTAAGTGACTCAATTAGCAATCTCCTAATCTAATACCTCCATTGAGCAGTGATCCAAATTTTGAAACTACCTAAAATGAGTATTTAAACCATAAAGCAGGCTCACTAATAAGTATTTCTAGTGAGGATGTGTGTTTCTACACATTGAATATACGTAGAAGTAATTGCAGAATTACATTTCTTCCCATAAATATTCTGTTGGTCCATGCATATCAAAGCTCAGAATCCTATCTAGTAAAACCTTACCCCTTGGATTTAATGTCCAAAGTCACTCTAAACAGTAGGTGACTCAATTAGCAATCTCCTAATCTAATACCTCCATTGAGCAGTGATCCAAATTTTGAAACTACCTAAAATGAGT